>VZRS01007674.1:1147998-1310908 GCA_013398055.1 Ifrita kowaldi
CTACAAGTTCAGCGGCTTCGCGCAGCGCCTCGTTGGGGCCACGGCGGCCGCCGCCTACACCCCACAGGTAACACCCCACATCCGGGCAGGGGCTGCGGCGCCGCGGGCCATTGTTGAGTAGGGAGGGATCGGCCGCCCCCACGGGCACCGAACGTATCCGGCCCCTCGCGTGACCTTGGGCGAGACGGGACTCCGCGCTCAGCCCTGCAGCCTTTGAGTCAGCTGTGGGATGGACTGGGGGTTATAACAAGAAACTAACGCGCTTTCATCCTAGAGGACGGCCCCAGAGTTGAGCAGTGCCTGGCGGGGTTTTTAAATCACCGAATCACAGGATCAGTTAGGTGGGAAAAGCCCTCCGAGATCGTCTAGTCCAGCCCGTGACCGAACACCTCCACGTCAGCTGGACCACGGCACCGAGTGCCACGTCCAGCCTTTCCTTAACACCTCCAGGGACGGCGACTCCACCAGCTCCCCGGGCAGCCTATTCCAATATTTAATCACCCTTTCTGTGAAGAAATTCCTCCTGATGTCCAACCTAAACCTCCAATGCCATAGTTTGAGGCCATTTCCTCTCATTCTGCCTTTAATTGTCTGGGAGAAGAGGCTGANGTGTTTAACGAAAGCCCGGACGTGGCACTCGGTGCCCTGGTCTAGTTCACGGTGGTGATCGCTCATAGGTTGGACGCGATGCTCTCGGAGGCCTTTTCCAGCCTAGGTGACGCTGTGACTAGCGGCTTGTTGCGCAGCGCGTCACGAACCCGACTTTGCGGACTGCGCCCCCGTTCAAGGGACGCCCAGCACAGCGGCCCTTCCCCGCCTCACGCCCTGAGGCGCGCACGGACCCGCCCGGGGCGGCGCGAGAGCCCCGCGCGCTCCCGCCCCCGGCCCGCNTACTTGCTTCAGTACCTCAATGTCCTTTCTGAAGTGAGGGTCCCAGGACGGGACATTGTACTGTAAATTGCAGCTGGCGAATGGGAACAACACCGCCCTCTCGACTCTCTGGTCCATGCATGCAACAGAAAACCCCAAGTACTGAAAGCATTAAAACCCTTACCAGAGAGGACACCAATCCATAAAAGTTAGTTTAACGCAAAGAAACTCAAATTCACTCAAAAAAGAAAACTCAGTTTTCCTCTGTGTGACGCCAACTTAGCAAATAAGTAAATAGTTAGTAAATTATATAGTAGTTAGTAAATATACGTATTTATATATATAAATATATATTATTAGTAAATATATATAATTAGTAAATATTATAGAGGTTAAAGATGGCATTAAGTAAGCTTATACTTCTCACACTGCATGGTGGAAGTACATGGCTAATTCTTCAGGAGCAAAGCGAATCTGAGTGAGGGGACAATGAATCCCAAGTACATCAGTCGTTTCAAGACATAAAGGGTTGCATATTGGTGAAAATAAATCACAGAAATTGTTTGCTTTTCTCTACATCAGCATAAATTCCTAGGTAATATTAGGAAGATTTGTAATGTGATTTTATCACGGAACAAATGCAGCGTGGTTGTTACATCATGTTCAATTTTCTGAGTAAAGTCTGAAAAATATAAATTCTTACAGCTTAAAAAAAACGCACCAAACCAACAAAAAACCATCACTTGGAGGTTAAGAGTTGTAAGAATGATTTTTTAAAAAGTCAGTCTTTCAAAGAACTGCCTCCAGAGAGGAAACATCTGATTAAACAAAACAAGTCTTCAGAAAAAAAAGTAGATACATGTGCACACACACATATGAAATCAAAGTTATGCTTGGTCTTTTTCCCAATATATTCATTAATAAAAAGTAACTGAAATTAGTTAAAGTGACTGCATTCTTGTAGACTAATATATATTGTTGTGATACACAACTGTTTCATTCTTAGTCTGTTAATTCTGTTAGCAGCCTATTTTACAGTTCTGCTTCCCTGGGTATCCTTGACTGTGAGAGTTTTACTTGGAAAATCCAGTCATCTTCTGCAAGCAAAAATGTCATATTAAGCAGCTGTAAAATCTCAGATTATTTCAAGGGGCCCAGGACAACTACACAACTTTTTAGTTTTTAAATTATTTTTGAAGTTAAGAGAATTTGATGATTAGACTTAGTACAGTGGTTAATGGTTCATCCTCTGCCAGGATCCCTGTAACAAGTGGAGTGCTGCAGGTTACTGCAGGACTTTATCAGTTCCCCGGAGCAGGCAATAGAGTGCACTCTTGTAAAGTTTATGGAGGACACCAGGGGAGTGGCCCCAAAATGTTTGAAGTAGAGCTGCCATTCAGAGGGACGTATCAGGAGGGTGAGATTGATCTGACAGGAGCGCTGTGAACCTCATGGTGGAAAAAAGGCCCAGTTGCTCATGTAGGAAGGAAGAGTCCCTGTGTGGTTACAGGGTGGCAACTGAGGGGCTGGTGGCAGCAGCTCTGTGGTAGAGCCCCTGGAGACACTGCCTGGCAGGAAGCCAGCTGTATCACCCTGGGAGCTGTTGGCTGAGGAAGGCAACACTCTGCCCTGCTCAACTCTTACTGGATCACATCCAGGTGCCGTGTCCAGTTGTGGGCCCCCTGCTGTGGGAATGGCAGCTGGAGCGAGTTCAGCAGGGGTCAGCAGCCAGCTGAGGTTAGCAAGATGGACCCAGGCTATGCACAGTGGCCCATGGTGGGAGGGCAAAAGACACCAGGCATAAACTGCAACAAGAGAGGTTCAGACTGGCTAGAAGGAAAGACATGTTCATGGTGGGAAGAGTCAGGCAGTGGAGCGGCTGCCCAGGAGGAGAGGTTGTACACTCTATCCTCAGAGGCTTTCAAGGCCAGGCCAGACAAAACCCACAGCAACCTGGTGTCACCTTGCTCTGGACTAAAGAGCACTGGAGGGCCCTTCCATCCCGAATTACCCTAGGATCTTAAGTAAACATTGAGGTAACAGAGTTTCTGATGTGGCAGTTTCCATCCCAAGATGGTTTTCTGTCCTTGCCTTTCCCCATCACTTTGGAAGGCTTCCTGGATAGCTACTGGAGGACAGGGGTGTAAGAAACAGGGAAGATAGGAGAATAAATAATATGTTCTAGTATGTCTGTTCATTAGCAATATATCCAGCACTAGTGCAGTGATTGGGGCACTTCTTACCTCTTCTAGACAAAGTCATGTTCAAAGAATAAACATTGACACTTCATTTCTACAGTGGAGGGCAAAGGCTTGGGGGAGGAATGGAAAAGGCCTTCAAGCCTAAACAGTAAAGAGCCTCCTTTCTAGAAGTTACATTTTTAAAAGTTAACTTTCAGTCCCTTTTTGCAATGTTATTAAACCAGCTTTTTGGTAGAATTCCCTTTTTTTTTTCTCCCCGAAGTTTGACTGAATTCCCAGGTCACACATTTAGATGCATCAGTCTGCTAAAACTTTTTTCAATAAACAGCAATTGAAGTATAAGGATAATCCCATGAGTATGTAGGTGTTAAGTCCAAAACAAAGTAAATTTTTTCCTATTGATTTAATTGCTCCATTTAATAAAACTATAGCTCAGCATGTAAAGTGGTCTGCTTTTTGTGCTTCTATTTTGATGTTTCTGGAAAAGTGAAGGCATTCTGCAATTCAAATTCTCCTTGGTAAAATATGCAGTATAATAATTCTCTCTATTCTGTGCTGTTACATTCTGGTGTTTCCCAATGTTTTGCTGCAGGTTTAAGTTTACTGTGGGCTAGCAAAATACCAGTACAAATGTATTTCAGAAATCTTTTGCTGACAGTAACATAACTAACAGCTTATACTAACAAAAAAAAGTCTTGAGTTTGAAATCTATATTGTTCTTTCCATCTCAGACTTAGCATTCTTAGAAGACTTAATTTTGCATTTAACAAAGTTGTATAAAGTAGTCTGAACAATTTATCTTGTTTGAATAAATGGGAACTTCCTTAGCTAGTTGAGGAGTGAAATAGTTTAAAAACTACTCCTCATATTTAGGAAGATAATGACTGCCATAACCATCACAAATTCAATAAAAAATATTAATTCAAAGAGTTAGCTTATGTTTAAAGTGCAAGCAGTGGGATCAGTTTCAAATGGTGTCAGATAAGGACAAGTACATAAACTTTTCCTTAGTTCTTCTACTGAACATGATCTTGGTAGAAATTTACTTGTACTCCTCTGTCTTTGCTTGATACAACTTATTTTGCTTGTAGCTATTTAAAGCCCCTGCGATCCACTTTGATTTTAGCCAAGATGAATTGCTTAGAGTTTGTTGAGAATATGTAATATGTAACCTTTTATGTCCTAGATGGTACTTAATATGTACACGAATCACTGTCACTGAATCATCATCTCAGTACAAAGACTCAAGTGATGTTACTTAAAGGCCTTCTGTTAGTGATAACAAATATATTTAACCTTATGCAGTGAGGTGTGTTCTGCTATGAAGGACCTGATACTTAGTTTAGAAGTGTCTAGGTTCAGTAGATTCATAAAAGTTATTTCGATGCATGTTCTGATATACTCATTCTCAGAGTAACTTCCCCATTCCTCTCTTCTCTTTGGCCCTTACCTCAGTTTTCTCTCCTTTCTCATTCTCTGATCTGTTTGGGCAATTCCCTTTACATTTAAAAACTTAAGAGTGGTGCTGTCTCCATTAAATTATGTTCCAAATCCTTAACCGTTTTTGCTGTCAGGAAAATGTAAATCCAACTTGCAAATTCATACTAGCAAGGTGTAAATTTGTTTTAATTTTGAGCCTCATGGCCAACAAACAGATACACTGGGTCCTAAGATCTTCAGACCTCTGACAGGAAAACAAACACACTCTACAGAAGGGTAGGCAGAGAATTCTGTTTACTCTTTTGGATTAACTACACGTCTTGACCTTTCAATGACTTCAGCATTTGAAAAAGTCATTGCTGTAGCATGCTGATGAAATCAGCTGATGTTGACTCTTCTGCATAACCACATCTGCTGTACTTTGTCCAAGAATTGGAAAAAAAATCATGTTGTAGTGATTAGAAATAAAAGATTAACACTGTAATATCAGAAGAGAAACTATCAATTTATAACTTTTTTTTTATTGAAGCATAGGTCAAATGTGTAGAGGCATTAATTCCTCAGTACTATCCTGAGTGTAGTGAGACCCTGATGTCATTAAATAAACCCCTGGTTTTAGTAATGTTAAATACAGTGACCAAGGGTCATTTAAGGTGTGTCAGTTCTTACTTAAAAATGATCTGCAGTGAAATTCAGCCTTTACATTACACTGTGAATTTCTCTTCAGCCATGCTAAGCTTAGTGAGCTGGGTGTGAGATAAAGCACTTGCCACTTTCTCTTGATAACCACAGACAAGTACCAAGTTGGAACAGCCAGGCATTTGCACTAATTTAACTGAGCTTGGTTGAAATTGGCCAAGCCTCACAATTCATGGATGGAATTCAAGCAAAATTTTATGTTGGGGTGAGGAACCTGCATTAATGCAGTATCAGGGTTAAGCAAACTGAACTGTCTCCCTTCTGCAGCATGTGTTTTGTTGTACTCTTTCCTGAAGCCAGTGAACCACACCAGTGTTTTTTATTTAAATCACTATGTAATGTGCTGAAGTGGCACCATGCTGCTTTGGAAGTAATTTTCACCAGTACAATGATGATTAAGTGAGTTTTCTGAACTGGTTCCGTTTGATTTCACAATGAAGTTTGTCACTTGAATCAGGTCTGACTCTGCTATGGCTCCTACAGAAGGGGATCTTACAACTATCTGAACAAGAATCTATTTCTAAAGTCTGAAAAAGTAAGCAGTAACCTACAGTTGTTGACACTGATTTAACTACTGCTATAGTAATCCCTGGATATTGCATCCAGTCTCCTGCAGAGGCAGGAGTTTTAGTGCTAATCACAAATGGTAGGGGTTGTCTCCTATCCATGAGTTTAGAAATGGTGAAAGAAAAGTCTTTATCATGAAACTGTTGGAGTAAGTTTGCACCTTACTCCAATGCTCAATATTTACACAGTACAGATAGCTCCTGAAATAAAGTATATGAGCACAACAAGTAGGAATTGCAGTGATTTACTAACTGTTGTAGTTATTAGATGGCACTGCTCCTGAAAACTCTGGGCTCTCATGAAGGCAAAGGGGAGATTCAGAACTGGAAACTAAGGCAGTGGAAAGGTGTGCATTTTTGCATTTGCTGTGATACTAACAATAAAGAAGGCAAGAAAAGCTTTGGAGAAAAGTCACCTGCACATTTGGTATAAACATCTGTTCTTTAGTTATTTCTGTCAAATCACCAGCTTTCAAAGAGAAATCTAATAAATTACTCAAAGTTCCTGTAGACAAAAATACTTGTCCAAAATTGCTGTCTTCAGGGCCTTTGATGTAGCTGGTACTTAGCCTTAAATGTATAGTTAGTAACTTCCCCTGGCAAATAATAGTTCCCTAAATGCTTCCTTCATAGCAGTGTGGCCAGAACTGATCACTGGTCTTAAATAATTCAGTGCTTACCTTCTGTGCAAGCCTACTCAGGAGGAAGGCAGTAGTTACTGAATGTGCCAAAAAAATTCAGTTCTGCTGCTGCCTTTCTAAACAATGAGAAAGGTCATAAATGGATTCTACTATTCATTCAGGCACTAGAAGAGTGGGAAGCTGAACCCACATCTGCAGGGTAGATCACTGATGACCATTCCATAGGCTATTTTGGGAAGCTGAGAAACCTGTTTCTTCTGCTGAAGATGCCTGTTGTAGCAGAGAATTTACACACGGAAAACATCTGGTCTATGGCTGGCACAAAAGAAAGATTGCCAGTCTGCTTCCAGTTCCACATACTGTCAGACAACTCTCTTCAATACAAAATGCATCATCTAGTCCTTTGAACAGAAACCAGAATTTCAGTGCAGTCTTCGCTTGACCCGTGACTGCTTCTGTTTGTAATAAAAACCTGTTGCATTAAACTAACTGTACAATGCTTTTAATTTCTGTGGCAAGTTAGGAAAAAAAAAAATTGCGGCTGTTTTGAGAGCCATAATGTAAAACATCACTGCCACGTGTCTAGACATAACTGTTAAATCTAATTAGAGTAATAAATACAAGGAGGCCACCTCATGTTGGCTGTGACTTCGTGCCCTTAATCATAGAACTGAATTATGTAGTTTCTAATTATGGCAAATGCACAGTACAACCACGTGAACTGAAAGGAAGTTGAGCTGTGCTGCTCATGGGGAGTACATTGAGATGTGGGAAGTTGCATCTGAAGTTATAGGATCTGATAGTTGCATCTGAATTATAGGATGTAGTTACACCTGCATAAAATATACACTGTATCAGGGTCTCTGAAGGGCCTTGAACACTACTTACAGCTTCTGTATGACCCAAATGTTCCTCATCCTTTTTTTTTTTTTGAATCCCCAAACTATACATCCAAATTATTTAAGGCACAGTTATTTATGGTTACTGTTGGCAGCATTCAGGAGGTAGAGTTCATTCCTCACTCTGACCCTAGCATCAGAGATCCTTGATCCTAATCCTACTGCTCAGAGAGTCCTAGATATTCTGTGAACAAAACAGAAGCAGTAATTTGGACCGACTGCCAGCACAGAAAAATAACAGCTATAAATTCATGCCATGAGGAAATTGGAAAGGAAGCTTCTATTTTCCTTCCTCTGACCCAAAGTTGTCACTGAGATATCAGTGGGCCAACAATGTGTTTGTAGCTCATTGTCACAAGTCTTCATACCAGATAAATACTCCTTGTAATGTGTCCTTTTAATGACTGGCAGTGTGCCTGCCTAATGTGACAATTGGTACATTTGCAAGTGTGATATACCTTGGTATTTTAATCTTTATTTATGCAGGGACTCAAACCATTAGTTCCCACTGAATCCCCAGCTCCGATTTTTGGGACAAGTAAACCTCCTTCACATGTACCAGAAGCTGAGTCTTTCTTGGGTAAAAACAAGGTGCCAGACCTACAGAAAATTTTTCAGGTAATGACAACTTTGAGAGTAACTTAAAGAAGACTGGAGAGTGGGACATATCTGTCCTTATTTTAACATAGCTAACTACTTTTGCCATTCTACAATACCTAAATTCTGTAAAGTCTAGTCAAGAAACTGTCAAGTACAGTATAACTTGTGTACTTGTACTATACTACAAAGTATGTGCCTTCTATAGGAGATAAATACAGAAAGTGGATAAATGCAGTAACACTGTCTTTTTGCTGACTTTAGAAATTGTTGTATTATTTGACTATTGGAAGCACTTTGTCTCTGGCAATCCAAGTGTATGCCTTAAAGCAGATGTGTAGGAGCAAAGCAAATCACTACGGTTTTGTGTATAACCATTTGAATGTTGCTGAAGCTGTTTATAGTGCAGTATAAGAGCAGCACAGTAAAGTTTTCCAAGCCAGTTTGTTAGCTATGCAATTTCTAAATGTAGTAGGGCTTTTCTTAAAACAAATTAGTTAAGCTTTTTTTTTGTAAGCATCAAGAATGTGCTTTATAAAATGTTCCCTTTTCTCTCTTACATGCCACTTCCATTTGGATAGTGTCAGTCTGACTTGGTGAATAATTTTTTATACATATCTTTCCACATTCTGTTGTTAGTGACACTTTTCCTATCCAGGTCCTCTTGAGAAATATTTCAAGATATATTCTTTCTGCTTGCACTTAACAGCTTTGGCTAACAAAATTAACCTGCCTTCGCATTTGTCTTGCTAGATAAAACCCACATAATACACTTGGTTGTAGTGAGCCTGTTTGTCAGGAGGTTTCCCTCTTGGAAGTCTCTTAATTTACCCAAGGTAGCTTATTCCTTAATGACCTCAGTATGGGTGTTGACTTCTTTTTGCTTGTTTTCTCCTTGAACTCTTCCCACAGAGATCAGATGGGCTGCCAGTACACCTGAAGCGAGGAGTTCCAGATAAGCTGCTCTATCGGACCACGATGGCTCTGACGATAGGAGGGACAATCTACTGTCTGGTAGCACTGTACATTGCCTCACAGCCAAAAAATAAATGAACCACACCTCATGGGACTCGCAGCACTCCTCTGATGGACCTCCTGCATGTACCTCTTTGCACTTAAATCTGTTCCCTGTGATCACATAGGGTTCATTATTCAGATCAGATTTCTTGGAGAAAACGTTTTTAAATCGGTTGCCTTATGTATTGTGAAAAACCCATATAAACAGAGAAATACACAATTTTAACATACGGTTGTAGCTTTTCTTGTCTTGCAGGAGTTTATGAACAGTTGGAGAAAGTTAAGCTTTTCCTTCCTTCTCTCCCCCAACTTAAACAACATTAGAGAGAGAAAAGAACAAATAATTTGTGGACTGTGCAGCACATTCCTTAGTGGAAGGATGCTGCTAGTTTCCAAAACACTAAAAGCAGATAATTTAATTGTTATAGCTTACTGGGAACCTGTTTCTGTCCTATACAGGTAATTTTACATAAGCAGCTGGCAATGGAACTTTTCCAAATGCTGGTATATCATCTAATAATATACCACCTCTGGTGGTAGGACAAAGGGCTTGTCTCCCTGGAGCATTTAAAATGGATTTATTCCATAACTTTAGCATCACTATATGCAGCAGAGTGCACCAATATTGTAGCATCAGTTACACCAGTTTTTGGACTTTCCTTTGTCAAACTATATTATCATGCAATAAAGATAACTACATAAAAACTACTAAAACAGGCAAGTCTCGAAAGTTTCAGACCATTTCAGCATGCCTGATAGTGAAATAAACATATTGATACACTTCTAAGTTCAGCTTGTAGATCTCAGATCAGAAGATTGATTCAGCTACCTTACTGTCATCTTTTTGAGATGTTAAATCTCTTAAAACCCTCTCCCAGACCACACTGTGTGTTTAACTGTAATTTTTGGTGAAACAGGTCACTGTCATAACTCAGCTGCTTATTATTTTCAGTGCCTGCAGATAGCTGTTTATGTATACATATTCACACACATTTTCTTTGCTCTGTGGATGGAAGAGAGACAAGCCAATAAAACCCTTTATGCATTCCCTTTCCCTTGTAATAGCATAACCTTGAACTGCAAGTTTCATACAGGTCTTCACAAAAACCATCCTCCAATTTCATAGCTCCTCCCCTGCCCCTGAACACTGATTTGCTGGCTGCTGTAAAGACCCATCTGTCCCAGAACTGTGTAGAAACAACCTTCAAAGTACATAAGAAAAACAGTTGATAAAGGAAAACAAAACTACCTTTTTTCAATCTTTTACTAAAAACATTCTGATTTTTTTCCAGTTAAGTTACATCAAAGCCTTATTGCTGTTTCGTAGGAAAGAAGATAGGTGCTCGTACTGTGATCTCAGGTTTCAGTCAATGTTGGTATTTCAGGATGGGAGTGATTTAAGTCAATGAAAAATAATTTTGTAAGGACAGCAGGAGTCAGTAGCAGATAATAAATTCTGCGGGAATTGACAATTGTGTTGCTTCCATTGATAAAATATTTTCTCCTCAGTAGCCCATGCTTCCATGGCACTACATCTTGTGCTGTAGGCTGTTAAATACTACAAAAAAAGAAAAAAAAAAAGAAAAGAAGAGAGAAAGAGAAAACAGCACAGTAGGGTCTTGTCTGTCTTCCCTACATACCATCTATCAAGCACTGCCTACAAGAATTTTCCAATAAAGGGTATTTTGCACATAAACTTGACAGGTAGATTTTCATGAAGCTGAGCTTTGCTCAGAGTGCTTAGTTTTCTGATTTGGTTTTGGTTTATTGGAGGGGTGGTTTGGGTTTTTCTTTTTTTTTGGTTTTGTGGTGGGTTTCTTGTTTTAAGCCAACTATTTTTAGCGCTCATCTAGAGGGTAACAACTTTCTGCTTGTTGCTAAAGCAGATGTGGATAAAATAACTGAGCTGTTATCCCACAGCTCATTAGCCAGTGGGAATACCCTCGTGAAAGGAATGGCAGCCTTAGCACTCAGGCCCAGCTTGCTGAAAGGAGTACAGTTAGGACACTGGGTTCATGTCTTGCAGTCAGAGGTCATGGCAGAAGCCACAGATAGCAGAATTGCCCTGGGCCTCCCTTTTTCCAGCTCTTTGTCAGCAGCTAAGAACATGTGCCAAAGGGACAAAAACCACCCATCAGATTTTGCAAATAAACAGAGACTACATAATCCATTGCACCTCTCTCCCCCCTCCCCCCACCAGTGTCTGGGTTTTGAAAAACTATTTTCACTTTGTCCTTCTCGCAAAAGCTGACCCAGGTGAAGCAGGATGAGAGTTCTGCTTCAGCTTGTGAGATTCACACCCCTGGTTTGGTTGGAGGTTAAAGAACAAAGAGGGTTGTCTGCAGCCATTGAGTACAGCTGCAGGTCTGAGGGAAAGGGCAGAGTGCATTTCTGTGTTCCCTCAGCAAAGTGCTCTGAAAAACGAGACAGCTTCCAAGCTGTAGCCACTTTAGTCTGTGGCAGCCAAATCTTGCCCCCTTCCTCAAGTAGTTTTGCGATCATCGTGAAGAAATTGCAACATGATAAACCCTTTTTCTTCCTAGAGGAAAAAACCTAAAATATGTCTATTTTAAAATACTAATGCCAGACTTCTGTGAGGATTCAAGAGGGTCCAAATGTTTTGAATTATCTGTGATACAGAGACCTAATCATCATTTTAAGCCTTCAAGAGCACACTTACCTCTAAAAAGAGTAGTCTGACCCTGGCCTGATTGTTAAATAAAGTCTTAAGTAAGAAGAACCAGGAGTGACTTGCAGCATCAAGGCTACTTCAATATTGTGAGTTGTCATCCTCAGAAGTAAGAATCTGATGGGAACTGCAACTTCTTTATAGTGTTATGTTCTTGTTTTTTAAATACCCTCTCAGTTTTGCCTTAGAAAATGTGTAATCTACCAACACAGAGGATGGGGGGGAAAAAAAAGCATTTTTAAAATGCTAGCTTATACTCTAGTGTTTTGGTTTGAATGTATATTAGAGAATAAATTATAATAAGCTCTCATACCCCAAGGTGCCGAGTTTGGAAGCGAAAGCAGCTGAGATTTAGAATACACTGGAACAAAATTATCTCATGGATAATCATCCATCCCCCATGGCATTATCTGATTGTTGAGAGACACTGGTTTTCCTTCTTAAATGATTTCTCTGGCAACCTGGATTCAACAGTTATATCTTTGTAATGGTTTTTAAATAAGATCTCCTCCCCTACCTTTTGTGTGGGAGTAGTAGAATAAATGCGTTTGAGAAGACGTTGATAGTATGCACATACGTCTTTCAGCTGCTTTAAAAATTAAAGTGTGTTAAGGAGAGGATTCCTCCACAGTATTTTAGTGTGACCATACAGCCTCAATAGGCTTTTATCTTAACATTTAAAATTGTAAACAGACTGATTATTTCCATACTGAGACATTAACTGTTTGATCTTGCCTTAAAGCAAAGCTTTCAAATTAAAAGGCACTGTAAGGAATAAAAACATGAAAAACTAGAAAATGGGGAGTCTAATCTTACAGACCTAAAAAAAGCCAAAATGAGTGTTTAAGAACAGTTTCTTTGCATACAGGTACATGGTACTTATTCTGTCTTTATCCTTCTTTCTGCCTTCCAAGAAGCTTTAAGAATCACAGATCAGATGGGTTTTTTTTTTTGGTGATTCCTCTCACAAACCATTACCACTGCAGATCCTAAAATTTGAAAAATCCAGATACTTTTGTACAAAGAGAAAAATGAGCATGTATTGGCTAAGTTGTGTGTAAAATCATGCTAAACTGCTCTAAAAGAAGAGGCAAGATATCTGCATTTTATGACATAATATACTACATTTTTCCCCTTTCCAGCCCTTCACCTCAGTGAAGAGTTTCACAAGGAAGCCAAAGCTTGATCTCTGTTTTAAAATGGACAGTGGGAAGCATTTGCCTGTATTCTAAGCATTAATGTTAAGCAACAGGCACAATAAACAACCTTTTAAGCATTTTGCATATTCAGTACTAATCGCATCTTCATTTATAAAAGATCATTAATTTGAAACAATTCCAGTTAGCTGCAGTGCAAGTGATGCACAGATTGCTAAGAGACAGAAACATATTTGCTGTGAGAGGGAGTGCAAGCATTCCTGTGGATCAGGAAATAGGGTATATGTCAATATGTCAAGCATCAGTGTGGCATCTCACTAACACCAGATTTTATCTCCTGGTGCTTCTCATGTGATCCCAGACTGCTTTTGGATATAGCACTAGACAGAAGGAATCATTTTTTTGCACATTAATTATCTCAAAATACAAGAAAGTTGAATTTAAATGTGTGTTTTCTCACTCAGTCTATTGCAGACAGCCCAGATCTGGGCTGCAAGAAGGCAGTCATCATCCTCTGGCTCCAAAGAGACATGATACTCCTGATAAAATGGTTTTTTTCTGAATGATTTTGCCTGGTGGATTCAGTGCTGCAAAACTGGGGAGGTGGGAGAGGGGGAAGTATTTTCCCTCATTTCACATCAGCTGCAAACCACTCTTGTTTTTCCCCCTTCCTCACTCCCATGGTTTTATTCTGAAGATCATGAAAATTTTTCTAGTTACTTCCTTTTTTACAGCATTTCTTAAATATTCTGTCCCACAAAAGAAATGAAATTGTTTCTAAGGGCTTCAGGAGAACTTCTGAAATATTCATATCATATTCATATAATTTGTCACGTGTATTTTTTTCTCTGCAAGCTGGAACAAACCCTGGAAGTCTCCTTTGTCAAGTACACGATCCTGTCAACCCACTGACAGTCTTACTTCAGTGAGAAGTCTTTGAAGAAGCTGTTCTACAGGTGTGAAAATGTAGGGGCATCAAATGAGTTGCCGCTTGCAAGCACCAAACTGTATTTCAAAGAAATAGAGGAAATACTTCTTCCCCACAATGTTCTTACACTTCGAGCCATGTTACCTCAAATGTATTTTTGTACCCTCTTTCATATCTTCCTTACAATTCAGTCGCACACATTCATTTTGCTGTAAGTGCTTTATCTATTTATGGTGTGGTGCTACCTCAAACCTCCTGGATACCTTTCACCGCTGAGCCCTAATTCTGAGTACCCAAACTGGAAATTTAGGCATCAATTATAGCATTCATTTCTTACAAAGATTTCACTTGAGGCAGGGAGCTGACAGCATCCATAGCAGAGTTCATTACAATCTGCCAAGGTTAGCCAGATGTTCTTCCAACCACAGGAAGCCATTCTTATCCTTTATCCTTTTGAATGGTTCTTGTTACCTGCGAGGAAGATCATCTGTGTAATCCTTAGTTGCTTACCTACTCACAAGAGAAGACTGTACATTATCTAATCCCCAATACTGAATAAATGCGAATTGTGTCTTCCTTTAAACTAAAAGCAGAGCAGCACTCTGGAAGGAAACAAAGAGAACATGTTTGGTGGAGTGGAGAGCTTGTAAATGTCAATTCCACCAACTTGATCCTGACTCGTAGCAAAGAGAGCAAGACTAATGATGTGCAGCTTTTCTAGCATAAAGAACAAGTGCTCCATATTAAAGCTTGTTCTTGCATAAGCTTAAGGAAAATTTATTAGTCTTCTAATTGGAACTGATTAAGCAATTCTGCTCATATGCAAAACAAAACCCACACTTCATCATACTCATTGTCAGCAGCATAACCCTGCAGAATTAACAGGAGGCTAGACTTTAGGCTCTTACAAAACAACAGTACCAAAACCCTTTTCTGCAGTCAGGCAGGTTGGAGTCCGTGTAAGGTTCATAAGGTGGAGACACCAAGCACCTTGTTGCACTGTATCCTTACACTGTCTCTTCAGAGACACTTATTTTCAAAACAAACCAAAAGAATGATTTCTGGCACTCTCAGAGACTTGCAGGTTTCACCTGGAGCTCTTTCTGAAGCTCTGTAACAGCCTTCCATGGGCACTGGAGAATGGCTCACTAGACAAAGGAGTGAGTTTTTGCTTGGACACATTCCCAGCTATGCAAAACCTCACAGATAACGCCTGTCAAACCTGCCCGCAGAGAAGCTGTGTATTTGATCTCCCTCTACTGCAGCACATATAAAATATAAGCATAATACAATATCCAAATGTGACAGTATTAACATGC
This sequence comes from Ifrita kowaldi, assembly GCA_013398055.1. Taxonomy (NCBI): domain Eukaryota; kingdom Metazoa; phylum Chordata; class Aves; order Passeriformes; family Cinclosomatidae; genus Ifrita; species Ifrita kowaldi. Next base: position 1,163,022 of record VZRS01007674.1, read on the forward strand.
TAGAATAATTCCAAAAGACACGTGCCCTTCAGGAAATTTATCGAGTGTGTGGCGTCTCTTTAATTTCACTGACCAACAGCTTGCAATAAAAAACTGTGGTATGGATTTCCTGGATGACAAACTCAAATCCTATGTTCTTTATTTAAATTGTATTGGATAAACCAAACTAAGGGAAAACAGAAAGAATCTGTCGGTCTCAGTATTAACTAGAGTCATCCCTTCTCCCTGGTTTGCTGCTGCTCATCCCCAGGAGATGCTTTTCCTGCCACTTTTCCTGGAAGCGGGAAGCAATAAGTAATTGCGTGCCTGTACGCAGTGTGATTTTTCTTTCTTCTAGAACAAGGGAGACTGGGTGACCATAGAATAACCAACTTGTTTCCGTGACACCCATTCCTTTCTTTATGGATGCAACCAAAGAGCTCGGCTCTGCAGTTTTCTCCAAAACTGTAGTGCCTCACATGCCTGACAGGCCTAAGGAAGGAAAGGCCTTCATGGATACTCTGGTTCATCAACAGCAGGCAATGAGAGAAAAGGGGAATTGATATTTGCTCTCTCTGGAAACAAAGCCACCAGGACTACATGAAGCTGTCACCTGTAAAAAGCACTGTGGAATACCAGCATGTCTACCAGGAACATCCCTAGTGACCATGTGTCAGATGGTTATTCCGTATATACACATATGCGTGTGCGTTGATTATTTCAACTCTATGTTTTGGATTCCCTGTTTCCAAAATTCAGCAACTTTCACCAGCTAGATGACAATCTCTTGTGTGAACACTTGTGTCCTCTAGTTTCTGCATACTGCAAACTCAAATGACACCTGATGCACACATTTTGTCAGGATCACTGATCTGTGTTTATCTTTTAATCTCTTTAAATTTTAACTGGCTGCGTAAGGGTCTTCAAATGCTCAATCAAGCCCAAACTGCCCTTTTAACATCCCTTGCTTTTATTAGGTATTTCCACTAAGCTTTTTCTGGATACCTATAGCATCTTTTATTAGCACTTCTGATCCTGATAACTGAGCCTTAAAGTTGCTGAACTCAGTGCACGAATGAGGAATTACGTGCTTTGTTTCTCAGAACTAACACACAGATGCGTATACATAGTGCCTGCATGGATAATTCTGGTTTTCAGTTGTACATCTGGAAAAATATATTTCCAGGAAGAGCAATAAATAAGTAAATGGAATCTAGTACCTGTAACAAACATTTTGCCTGTAACAAACAGGTTTGCACCACTGGTTTGAATAAATTGAAGTTACATGAAACCCAACAAAATCTGTCTTTATAAGACAAAGGAAATGTTTAAAAACCCCACTTTTTATCCAATATGTTGAAATCCATTCTAAACAATTTGGTGTTTAACTATTACTGCACTCTCAAACTTCATATTTTAACACACATTAGGCAAAAATGCACTTAAAATGCCTTGCTACTCCTTTTCTCATTAAATAATTGTTTCAGTTTTACACTGCGAGGAGGTGCATGACTGCTCTCCTAGAGCTGAAAACGCTGAAGACATGATGGTCTCCAGCTGAGCTTGTGAAAGGTCTCAAACAAGTGGGTTTCTATTCATGTGTTTTTGTGTGGAAAAATTGCAAATATCCTATATGCTATCATTTTTAGAGTCAGCTTTGCCTAGTACTCACAATTTTAGGCCAGAACTAGAAGAGCCCTGCCAAGCTGCCTTAAATCAGATGGATCCTGTCTCCTGGGGCTGAATCAGAACAAGTCTTGTTTCTGGCAAGGTATAAACTCATTTTTAGATTGTCTTTCCATACTCTTCACCATTTTGCCAGCACAACTAGTAGGTTGCATAGCAACCTGCCCAAGTTTAATTCTTACTGGGAAAATCCAGACCAAAGTGGAAGTGGTACCAGTCAAATAACAAAGTTCTTTATGCTTGGGTTACAATGATGTGTTACACAAACATTCAAAGTTAGGGTGAAGAGCAGCAGGAGAAAAAAGAAACAAACACCAAACCACCTAACCAAGACACCTGGCAGAGTTTCTGTCCATTTTTACAGATTTTGACAGGAAATACCTACAGATTCTTCCCCTCTCAAGATTCCTTCCATATTTCATCTATCCCTGTCAGAAAGATCAAGAAGCAGAGAGAAATTTCTTTGTAATAGGCCACTTCTCTGCAGCTCCAGACACAACTTGTGCAAGATGCCAATGAAAGTGCTAACGGTGAATTTGTGCCACTATATGTGACCCATTGTGATGCTCTTTTAGGACAGGAAAGTTGATGGGATGCAGTGTACAGACTAAACTATAGAGCAATTATAATAAAATTGTCCTTTGACCATCTGAGGTATCCACACAGATCTGTGTTGTATACCAGCCTGGCGAGCTCATCTGCAGAGACAATATAACCTAGAGGCTGCAAGACGGGTCACATCACTGGAGTTTAGGTCTCCCCCATGTTTCCTGTGATGAGATCAGAGCATTTAGTAAAAGCACTGTTTACATATGGTAGACTCACAATCTACCACCTACCAAACACTGTTACAATGACCAAAAGGTTTGGGGTTTTGTTTGTTTTTTAATTTAAAAGAGTTACAGAATTTTTCACTGAGTACCACATACTTTAAAGACCCAAGAGGCTGATTTGACTCTCCCTACAAGGACAAACATGCTTTGCCTGAATCGGGTTCTACCACCTTGTGCTAATTTGTTTTGTTTTTCAGACTTGATTTGCTCTGCTGGAGCAAAAATAAGGAGTACAAGAGTGATATGAAAAATCTATTTTTGCTTAAGAGTGCAGAGTGAGCAAGAACTAATCTTGTACAATTAGGATCAAAAGTTCCTCACAGTCATTTTATAATGGTACAAAGATCCTTGGAGATTTAATGTTATATTTTGTATATAATACCATTTACAATTTCTGATTTTGATCTAAGTCCTTTTGATTTACTCACAGCACTAGTTACAGTACACCCAATCCTGTGACTGAAGCCAAATATTATAGTCCGTTGGCTGGAGTTTCACCTGAGTAATACATGGAAGGTGCAGAAGACAATGTAGAAGTAACAGCGTATTTGCTATAATTTTTTCACAAAAAAAGTATAATTCATGGTCAGATACACTGGAATAAATCTTGTGTATTACATTTCTTAGATTCTCTCTGAAACCACCTTTATCTCATACAAGGTCAGTTATCTGTTTTAAGATAAAGCAGCATTTTTTGGCAGCGATGGCACTAACATCTATAAGCAACTTCAGAGCTGTGTTTGTGGAGAGCAGTTGGGTTCCATGAGCCAGAAGAGTCCATTGGATCTGGCAGTTTGAATGGCCAGGGAGCATCATCTTATCACTACATATTTTATTTTTGTAGAATTTAGAACAAGCTGTATTATCACTTGCAACAGCTCCATTTTTAGAATAGCAAAATGGTCCTTTATTTGTAGCTATTTGTATCATTTTGGTTACCAATCAAATGTGATTTACTCTATTAATCCTTAATTAATAAAATTTTCTTAGAAATTAACTATGGGATTTTAATTTCAATACTGTAATAAAAGGTTTGAAATCTATTTTATGAGTTGCAGAAGAGGAATTGGGCAAAGAAAAAAAGAAAGGTGTGGTTCTCATTTTATCTGCTGCAATTGTTATATCTGCTCAAAGTAAATTTAGGGTAATGGCATTTTAATTCAATGGCCAGCTAGGGGTAAGAAAAATTCTGGGGCATTTCTATTTCAATTGATCTTAAAGGAGTCCATTTGGTTTGAAATAAAATATACTAATCTCAGGTAATCTAATCTTGAGAAGTTGTCAACTTTAGAACAAAAATAAAGTACATACTGTTTCTGAATCTTTAAATGACACTCCATCTCTCCCCACCCCCTCAAAAACCAGCCAACCAAACAAAACAACAACAAAAAAGCCCACCCCTCCCCAGAACACAGGAGGAAACCCAACCCCACTCTAGAATTTCTGGGATAAAACCATTGTGCAGAAACACATGCACAATTTCTTAGAGGTCTCTTCCTCCTTGTGCAGATTAAACTATTCACTGAATTTAAGCCAAGCTTGTATCATTTGTGTTCCATGGGAACTGACTGCCTTGACAGAAGGGTTTTAAGAAAACAAAATAAAACTAAATTCATCTGGCTCTTAGTATAAATGGCGTGATGGTGTTCTAACAAGCACATTTACCTTTCATTGGGCTTAATTACTAAGAGTGAACACACTAGAATGGAGCGTACAAAACAAAAAAAAAGGGAGATCAGGATAGAGACTAATTTTAAGGCCAACTAAGCATAACGAAGACTGAAAAAAAAAGTATGGAGGAAAAAATTTGTGTGAGGTTTTACAGTTAACTATTACAGATTTTAATAAAATTAGACCAGTACACGACATGAAATCCTGAGTCTGTTTCATAAAAGCAAAACTGGAAACGGCATCCAAAGAACAGGATTGATATATGTTATGACACTGGATTTCCCTGCAATGTTTCCCTAGAGTGTCCAAACCACTATGCAAAGTTAATATCCAGATAGTTTTAATTCTCACCATTGTATGAGGGCTTATTACATTTCCAAGGGAGATATTGGTCTAGGAGTGGACAGCAGAAGGCAGACCTTCCATTACAGAGCATTAAGAGCTGTGCCTGAGCAAAGCTTACTCCTCTCAGAAGGCAATAAGAGTAGTGAGACATCTCAGTAAAGAGGGTTGGTTGTTTACAAATGTTTCTCAGACAAACATATGCTAAGAACATAGACATTAAGAAGAAGAGGTCTGGGGATGAACACTTGAAAATTATTTAATTTCTACCATTTAGTGGAATTTTGATGATGCAGAACACTCCAGAGTTTAATAACACAACATAAAGCAGTGTTTTCTGTCTGGTGCTTAAAACTCAATTATTAATTAAAGTGGCTATACTGCTTCTTCTAGTTGGAATGATTTGAAAACAATTTCTGATTCATTGACCTTTGTGTTTAACCCCGGATATTGAATTTGGATGGTGCAATGTTTCATGTAATTTTATTTTTCTTTTCCTTGATGATGACCTGTCCTTCTCCTATCCAAAAATATAGAAAACTTAGGATAATCATATCTTCAAAATATCTTGATTTGAATTTGATAAATGTCCAATATTGGTTCAGCCTAAGATTATGCCAAGACTGACCACCACTTTGAAAGGAACACAAGGCTTCAGAAGAAAAACCATTTCTGAGCACCCGAAGGAGACATGAGGCTTAAAGAACAAGCAGAAATTACATGCAGGGATGTATGAGAGGGAAACAAGAATGGCTGGCGAGATGGGATATTCTCCTTGGCTTTCTGCCGTTCAGACATTTTCATTGCTGCAATAGGAGCTTTGCTTAGAATCTGCAATATTTTATTTGACTGTGAGTCCTACAGCATCCCTAACCAGCTCTCAGTTTTCTGTCCCAGTGAAGGACTGTGGCCCCTGCTGGAATACTGACACTTGCAGCTCAGCTTTGCACAGGGAACAGTGAGCACTCAGCACTTGGCGGGGTTACAGCATGGTGCCCATCACAATTACTTTGCCCAAGGCTGACCTCAGGAATTTATCTTGTTACTGAAACATGGAAGGAGGAGAGGAAATAAGCTCAGTGCCTCTTTGAAAAGGCAGAATGCAAAAGTTAAGGACCATCTGTGGAAGAAAGGCCTTTGAATAACAGTGCTTTGATCTTCAAACAGTATGACTGGATTTGTTTCAACACATAGTCATATGGATGTTGATTACCTGTCTTAGGATCTCACTGGGCACAGTGGCGAGTTTTCCCAGGATTATTTTTGTCGAAATCAAGTCCATGTTATATATTTGAATAAATCTCTATTAAGTAGCCCCTTAGGAGTGGGTATTTCCAGCTAAAACTGAGGGGACACTCCACGTTCATGGGCAGCGTCAAAGGATGCGGGCAAGACTAAAGATAAACTTCTCTGTGTGCTGCAGAACTGTTCACACCTGCTCTCCTGTGGTAGTCACACTTGGTCTGTCAAACCTCCTCCCTTCCCTTCAAGGTAACACTTGTCCTGGATCCTCTTTAATATTTTTATCAGGTAATAGACAACGTAGAAATAATCTGGAGCTACCGGCAGTCTGACAGACAAGATTACAGGTGACAATTTAGCCCCAACACGTCACAAACAGCAGGTGCATTCTGCTGCTTTTTCTGACACTAAGAAATCTCTCAGCTTCCCACTCTGTCAAGGCATCAGTTTAAAGATGTTTCCAGAAATTTAATTTTCTATATTGTGAAGGAGATCAACAAACACATTTAAATCATTATCAGAGAGGGATCTACGGACAGAGAGTAGATTCAATCACATATTGCATAACTGACCTCTAAGTTTCAGTAAACTTTATTCCTCAATATGTAAAATAGAGCTGAAGATGAGTCCTTTGACCAAAGTGGAGGGAAGCAATTTCAGTGTGTCACTACTACCCTGCAGGAGTGAAAAGATAACTTGGGATGGTCCACAGGACCCAAACACCATGGCCAAGTTGGTTTGAGATCATGACTGACCTCTTTGAGGTGCTCTGACTGCATCACAACCCTCATCTGTCAGAGCACTGTGATTCAGCTGTGTCTGCCACCAGGCACAGCAGCACTACAAGGTCTACATTCTTCTTTAAAAATGAGGCATTGTAGTCAATCTGAAATTCTATACTGCACTGAAAATGTGCATTTCTGATAACAATATCAATCACATATCTGAAAGAAAAAACCCTACAAACCTGAAAATTAGTATTTGCCCCAGGTAAATATGGAAATCCTGGCTAGCAAGCAGTAGAAAAAGGGAGGAAGAAATTAACTTTTCCATAAATTCCTTTCTGGTAAGCCCCATCTTTGTAAGCAAAGGTACAAGGAGGTGCACAATTCATTAAGACGTGTAGCAATTTAATGGCACATAACTGTCAGAACATTGGAAAACCCTACTCACTGCCTGCTACTACACCTGGACCACTGTCATCAGCAACTAATATTGAAAATAGTCATGGTGCAGTAAAATGCTGTTTAATGAGCCACTTAATCAGGACAAGTGATATGAACAAATGCTGCAAGCTGCATCCAAATTTGTGGGTCATCAAGGAGTTTTTGTGATCAATAAAATAATAAAAAGATTTAGCAAATTGCCATCATGCCTTAGGCATATCCTACCACACAGAATTCACCATGTGTCAGGCAGCACCATTCCCTAGCAACATCAAGCGTTATTATTAGCATCCTAAGACCTAAGGTTATTAGTGAGCTGTGAACTCACAATACTCAGAAGATAAAAACCTCTGATACTTTTATTGCTCTCATTGACCAGCTGGTGTTTTAATCATAATGTTGTCTCATTACAAATCATTACATTAATTCTGTGTATGATTAGAATCCACAAAGCCTGTTGCACATTGTCTTTGAAAAAAGAAAAGGTCAGCTTCTCAGAGTACTTCTGGGTTTATGTTAAAGCCTTTTTAGAGGGAAGGCTAAAAAGCAATAGTGGTACATAAAAGGGTTTTCCCCTAAGGTGGAAACAAAGCCTGAGAAAACAAAGGTCTAAGCTATTAATGTGGGCTGTACACTTAAACTGGCTTTATGCAGTTGCAGGTGGAGGGTAGGCAGAATGTCTAAGTTTTAGCTTTAGCCACCAGGCTCTGAGTTCACAGCTCAGTGAAGCATTTTTGCCCCATTTCCCCCAAAGCAGCACTGTCTCAGCCCCATTCTCAGCAACGCTTCATGCTTGGCTAGTATTTACTATGTTGGACCCACACACCCACTAGGAAGCTTTTAGAAGTTCATTAATTATATTTTTTAAAAAGTAAGAGCTGTAGAATAAAATCCTCCAAGTTCTGGAAAAACAGTTGGGAACTGCACCCATCTGCTCCACAAGCACATGGGGCAAGGGGGCACCTTCACCTTGTGCTCTCTGTTTTGCTGTGTCAGATGCAATGTGGAGGGACTGGGAATCAATACTGCAAAGGCCTTGTGCCTCTCCCTCTTCAAAAGGAAGCACCACAGCTTCTTCCTAAAACTCTGGACATAACCATGAGGCAAATAAGGGTGCCAACAAGCCTCAGGTCAGGCAGGCAAAGGAGGTAACTTTAACTCACCCCATCTCAGAACTTTTTGCTTTGAGAGATCAGTGAGTGCATGATGAGTCTCAGCCCTGCCATCCCACCACCTGTGCATGGTCCTGCTCCAGTGACAGGCAGTAGCTGGCAGACTGACACATGGCTAGGCTCAGAAATTCACCCAAAATCCCCCTTGTTAGCCTAGATCGATTAGCTGGAATACTGCATCACAGTTTTGCCAGAGCCCTGCCAATACAATCTCACCAAACAGTATGGATGGTATTTGTTTGCATTAAGAGACATTCTGAATCTTACCAGCCCAAACCACAGCATTTCTCACTACCAAGTCTTCCTCTCCACTCCTGATGTTTAATACTTTCATTTTATATTCTTGAGGTAGCAAAAGTATTCAGAGTGAGATTTAGTTAGTTTTGCAGTTTTTCTTTCAAAGACTCGAATTCACAGAGTCTGCAGTATGTGGTTCATTGTCAATCCCTCAACACAAACTACAGGGTTATAAATTTCCCTGCAAATGGGGAATGTTGTCCCCTGGGACCGAGAGAGTTCCTAGAGCCAGGGAAACAAGGTGGTCTCAGTGCAATTCAGACTAATCCTGTGTTTGCAAATCATCTGAAAAAGAAGGTTCTGGCTCACCCTCAATACCAGCCTCATCCTCACGTCCCTTGCTCTCTGCCATTGAGCCTTTAGCAGAAATCTTCTGGGGATGTTTCTAAATTAGCTCACCAGTCAACCTCCTATTCAGCGTGCAGCAGCAACTTTCCAATTAGCAGCTATTCTTCCACTGTAGTCTGTACTCTACGAGTCATTATTCTAAATTTACCTACAAATTGAACAGCCCTCTTTCCATCTGTAATCAGGCCAGGTACCAAACATGTTCTAAATCTTCCCTCACCTGATTACATTACTGCTTATTAATTCTCTTCTTTATTGTTGTTATCGTTCCAGCTTCACAGCACTGGATTGATGTCGACTATTGACACAAAACAACTTCAGCTGTACAACTCAACCCCTGTATGTCTAGTCTACACTACCAGTGAAATAGGCACATTTATGTTCACATTTGTTTGTAATGCTTAGTCATGTTCACAAAAGTGTCATGTACCACTATGTGAGAACATCTGCAGAGAGGATTGTACAAATATTTACAGATGAATTGCTGTTCTTAATCACGTTTTCATTTGTATTTTTCTAGCTGGAACATGACAAATTTCTGTCTGAGGCTGCATTTAAGAAATAGGAGCACCAGATATTTAAGACGAGAACTAAAGACAAAAGAAGAAAACATGCCTTCTTCTCACAAGAAAATATTGAAATGACAAAATGCCCTACAAAGTCCAAAAATATTCCACCATGAAATATGGTTTGAAAAATGAAAAGAGACAGGCACCCTGTGTAGTAAATCTCTTGACTATGTGATGAAAACATCTAATTTCTGAAGTTTAAAGAAACTCTACCTTGGAACATAAGAAATATTCATATCCAAGACCAACAGAATCTAGACCTGCAGCCAACCTGGTTTTCTCTTACTTAGTCCACTTCTTTTTTGTTTTAAGACACCTTGCACACCCCCTTCGTGAACAGTTTGTGACTCCCCTTACTTCTCATGTTTCTGCACCAGAGCAAGCCCTGTGTGAGCTTGGGCACATGGATATAGTCAGAACTTCCACATCCAGGAGCTCCATTGGCTTTGGACACATCTTTCCCTCATGGCATCTCCATACTACCCTTCCTATGTAGACAGCAAGGGTGCAAAAAAATCCAAACTCAATGACGAAAGGCAGCATGAGCTACACAGTTACCCCAGTTAACACCACTCTGTGGGTTCACCTCACCTCACCAAGCATTCTTCTCTCCCTCATATTCTGTTTAAGTTTTGAATTTTGAATCTAAGTCTGGGGTTCAGCAGAGCCCTATCACCTGCACAAAGTCACCTCATGGAACAGAAGGCAGGCCCTTGCTGTGTCCCTTGCCCAGCTGCCCCTGGACTACAGTGCCTGGCCACCTGCAGATCACGAAAGGAAACCAAACTGAACCCTTTCAGGTTGCAATAATTTAATCTTCCCTTCCCAGAAGATGATTTTAGCAAGCAGGAAAACACTCTTTGTCTATGTACCATTCTCAAGGGCATGAAAACCCCTTTATGAAAGTGTAATTTTTCTTTCTGAGAGCTAATTAACACTGAGAACAGACACTGTAACACTGAGGTTTCCTCTGGCTGACAATTTTAAATACTGTTTCCTTCAATCTTCACGGACTTCAAATTGAACACTTGCTTACACTTCCAGTGAAATACCATTATTTAATCTGCATTAAAATGCTTCTTCTGGTTGCTGTATTAAAATTCCCAGCTCTTGTACTCTCAACTATATAATGTATTGGGGCCTTTATCTTTACACTAACCATGTCAGGAGCAATCTGTGGACATCCTAATCTTTCCCTTTCTAATACCATAATCTCCTGATCATTAATCAAAAGAGAAGAAAGAGAGAAAGACTTGCAAAGCTGTTCTGTGTTTCCTGTTCCATGTAAGCAGTTGCTAAGCCACTTGGCAAAACTATTAAGCAGCCAAGCTTTTCTGTTTTATTTGATGTTTTCTTTTAATTGTGCTCCCTCTTATCTTCCTCTGTTGCTTTATTGTGCATCACAAGCTTCTTCACCTCCTAGATTAGATTCATAGTTCTTTATTACTCCTTGGCATAGCTTCCAACGCCTTACCTCAGCACCCCATTTATGACTGGCATATGATGCTTTATTAAAGTAGACCTGTGTAATGTGAATGCAAATGATTCATTTTGTACCACTTCCTAGGATTCTTTTTTTGGGTTTGGAAATGAGAGCAGATTAGAGGAAGTCTCATTATACCAAATGGGACACTTACACAAATCAACCTTATCTAACATTGAAGTGAGCCTTGTTCAGACAGTGAAGCTATGTGACTATGTGACATCCAGAGGTCCCTTCCAATGTACAGTTTTCTGTGACTCTAATTCCAAATCTACTCTTGTTTTGGCTCAATCTTATGCCTTAACACTAAGTCTTTCTTACGCTACATGCATGAAATCTTAATAGGAGTATATTGTTGAAGGACTACATTCACAACACAGCAATTCGTGTTCAAATTTTCCCTGCCTGCAACCTCATCCTGTTCTCTTCTGTTCCACAGAAATGCTTGAAATATCTGCCAGAGATTACTCAGTGGCTTGCTTTCCATTGCTTGATGCACTTTCACTTTGCACAGAGTGCACATCAGGAGCTGAGACGGAGGTTTACCTCCTCCCAGGTGAGTGCTCTCACTGCCACATTGTGTGTCATGTCCTCACCCTCTGGTTTGTTCTTTATCCTCTTTCAGGGGAATACTCTACTCAACTACTTCAGTGTAGTATAGAACAGATTTCAGGGGAAGAGATAGTGCTGTTACCCTTTGTTTTTAATGAGTTACCTTAACTGTTTCATTTGAATGGTGCATGCACACACGCTACGGTCTCTGTTTAAAGGGAAGAAATAAGTCAAGAACAACAAATACCTCTCTTCCATGTCTTCCTCCTAGGTCTTCAGAGGAAATCAAGTTATATTCACAGTCCCAGCAGAACACAGGCTGATCATTTCTCTTGCATGGTTCTAAGCCAGTGAAACAACACTGATAACAAGTCTTAAACCTCATTAATGCACGAAGAATAATGCATGGGTTATTTGTCACACAAAAATTAGCTATAAAGAATAACTCTGCATGCAAACAGGAAAAGTTGCCACTAATGCAGAGAGGCATTTTGCCATCTACCAGAACATGCCACTTAGGAATAGCAATTTTTTGTATCTAGATGCCTCCTCAAGGTCACTTTCGGGGAGAGACAGAAGCTCACGGCGTTGTGTGTTTCTGTCCTGCTTACTGGGTCAACTACAAACACCAGCACATCTGGGGAATGAAAGAGATTCTGCAAGCTTGTGGCTTCCACTGCATCATGAAATTCACAGCTTTCAGCAGTTCAAGAGGAGCTCACAAGAAGGCAAGAGTGACTCCTCTCCACCTCTGCAGATCCCACCCAACACTTATTCCACATCCTTCAGAAGAAGGGCTGCTCTGCACACTGGGTGAGACAACCATCTCCTTCATATCCTTTGGACACTGCTGCCAAAGCTGGTAAATGAGGTTGTGATGAGAAATATAGCTATGGCCCAAAAGCTTCATAGAAATATCTGAAATAAGTATTAAAAACCCTTTTTTTTTTTTTTTTGGTAGATTAATTTCTTCAGTACAAACAACCAGATGAAGAATTTGAAGGAATGTGCGAGAACATAAGTGGGAAGCTAATGAGTGAGCAGGGTGGTATTACTATGCCCCAAAGTGAGTGTTATCTCTGCACTATGAAAGAAGCTAAAAATGATACCTGTCAACTATGGAACGTTTGCTGTTTGAAGGAATAAGAGATTAAATAGCTTCATAAAATGCCTGAAGAGATGAATAATTATTCAGTGAGGCACCTAGACTAGATTAATTACAGCTTGGGAAGAGAAATCATGAAAGGGATATTTCTGTAAGATGGCAGCACTGAAGGAAAGCCTTCATGTTCTAGTAACCAACAGAATAATAACGATATAAATAAAATCCATCACAGTAAGAACAACAAAACAATAAAGCAAGCAAACTCCCCCCAAACCTCACATGGCAGGAACCATTACTTCATGAAGAAGGATCCAAGAACTATTTATCAGTCTCTGGCTTTCTGCTCTAAGCCAGAACACCCAGCTCATATATTTTAGGGGAATTCCCAAAATATTTTTAGTAGAATATTAAGTATTACCCTTTCCCTTAAAATAGTGAAAAAAAATATTAATAACTATGCAGAATCTGTTACAAAAAGCTTAAATACAGAAACTGTGAAGGGAAGAACCTCAAGTGACACCAAGGAGAGATGAAGAACACAATTCCCTTGAGATTTTAGAAGAAAAGTATTTTTATTCCTCACTCCCTCCATCATCTCCTTTCCATAAGGTATAAGATAATGCTTAAAAAAGTGATTTTTTTCTGTTGGGGGAAATCTGTTGTTCATAGCAATATCTCTCTCTGGAGGTATAAAGATTATTTGGAGAAAATGACACTAATCTCAATTGCAGTGACTGCCAATTGCAGTCAGAGAAGCCCTACGCCACCAAGTATTTTATCAAAGAAAATACCACACACTTCAAGAACAGAAGATTATCAGACTCCTGTACTTAAAATTAAGCATGCCATTTCCACAAGCTTTTTGGTCTTATACAAGAAATATCAAAACACACCATGATAATTTCTTTAAGAATAATCTCTAATAATAACACTCTTTTGCTTCTAATGACAATAAATACTAAATTCAAATAGCACCCCAATTTACTGTCAATTTAATTTTTCAGCTGCATTATATCACACAGCATTAATACCTTAAAGGTAATGAAGTTTTAATACCTTTACTTGTAGAGATAGAAAATTTGCTTTGGCTCACCCAAAAATCCTTCCCTATGCTCAGTCTGCAGACAAAATTCATCTTTTCAGTTCTCTAAGTCTAGTTGCAGGTGATTAACAAACAGCACGTTTCACTGTGATGCCTTCAGAATTGCCTGTATCTGATCCCACATGGATGTTGTGCCCTACCTTAGCAGAATTACATTTAGTTTTAAACTCTCCCTCCTGGGTGAGCACTGGCAGGCCCAGGTCCTGGGATCCCATCCTGTAGTCGTGTTCCCATGACCGGCTCCTCTTGTTCTTTCAGGATCTGAGGAGGAACTGGTCACCACAATCACCCCATGGAAGCTACCAAACCCAACTCAGGAGGTCTTCACATACCACTAAAAGTATCCCAGCTCCTCCAGCACTGCTGTTCCTGGAACGGGGAAGGACTTTCAGCAGGGAACCAAACCAGGAAACACTGCCTGAAGGAGCAAGGGACGAGCAACAGCAGCAGAACCAGCCCCAAGCAGCTAATGAGGACAACACCTAGTTGATACTCTCCACCACCTGCTGATGGGACATTTATTGCCTTGCTCTCTTACTCAGACTGGTGTAATTTCCTCATCCCAGCACTGCTCTGCCCATCCTTCCACTCTTCTTCCTCTTTGGGAGAAAATCCTCAAAGTCTTACTCTAAGAAAAAAACCCCTCTGAAAGCCCAGTGAAATCCTCCTTTTGCAATGAAAGAGAAAAAGTAAGTCATTATCAGAAGAACAAGCTTACTGGTCCTGCTGTTACACTGATTGCTTTATCTACACCTTCTGCATGATTTTCTATCCTTCCCACTCCAAGTTTTCATTCTTTGGAAGAATTTCTAGTTGCTCTGTATTTGCAAAATTTTAGCATACACGGGCTTTGTTCCTATTTGGTCCTTGATTCCATCATTATAATAATAAAAGTTGAACATTCAGAAATAATACACAAATAACTATCAGACAGAAGACTGATTATCAGGAATCAGGAACAAAAAATAAAAGTTTTCTTAAGGTCTATGCTGTTTCAAAGACTGACTTTCTTCCCTAGCAGTCGAGCTGTGAAAATTAGACTTTGCAGTTCAGTTTTAGGTGTGAGAATTGCCAATGTTGCTGAGAGCAGTCTGGCAGATAACTTGGGATACAACACAACTGCGTTTGTAAGAACACGTTAAGTAAGCCTAGTTTTCTTCCTTTTGTCTGAGAAATTTTTTTACTGTTTAGAGATCTGTAAAGAAATTCAACTATTACAGTTGAACATTTTCCATATTTTCTTCTAGTTAAAAGTCTATCCATTGGTCTACATAAAGATTTTTGCAGAAAATGTTTGACCTCCTTAGACACTGTTATAATTCTCTTTGGGAGAAAAATTGTTAATGGTTAAAAACACACAACAGACTGTAACTGCTTTTCCAAGCAGTTCTCTTTTTAAAACATTAAAAGCAATAGCATTATTTTTCTAACATTAACCTCCCATATGTATAGTAATATTTTTCTTTTCACTTGTTTTTTTCCTCAAGGATTTCCTTATTAAAAAAAAATTTTCTATTTGCTTGCCATTTCAAAATCATACTTGTGGGAATGCACCACATTTTGAAGTTCTCATTCAAAGACAATTCACAAAGAAGGTCTCCTTGTGGTTTCATGCCCAGTTTTAGCTGCTTTTTCTGTCTTTCTATGCCTATGCTGGTAGGTGGATTTTTGCCTTCTGCCAGCTCTTCCTAATGACAGCATGAGGTGGGCTCACAGCTCTGTCAATAAATTTGACATTGAAAAGAGGACAAGGTCAAAAGTTTTTTCACCAGTCACACTAATATTTTCATTAGATTGAAGAAACTTCTTATTTATAGAAATTATCAGGACAATTTTAGGAAGAAATCAAAGCTCTTCAAAGCTGTTGTACTGTGTTGTGACAAATATCTTCAAGCACAAACCAGCAGCTTTGGAGAATAGTACAGTTTCATTGCTGGTCAAAGGGTCTGAATTTTTTTGGTTTTCTCCAGTAGCCACTTTCAGCTGAGCAGTCCAACAGGGATTTGCCAGTGCTAAGTAGTCAGCATGTTTTTAATAGGAAGCTCTGAGTAACACCCTGAACAGCTCCAGACAGCTCAGGCTGTGTCCTGTTTGAGGTGCTACACTTCACACCTTCCTGTTCTCAGCCAAGAATATTAACCAGAATTAACAATGACTAATAACATCACACAACACTTCGCATTCAAGCAATGGCTCATTGACTCAGCCAGCAAGAACTGTTTGTCTTTGTTATCCTGTGCTGCTGCCTGGCCACATTGCCCTCCTGAAGTGTTGATGCTGCGTAGGCAGGTGCTAACAAACAGTAATCTGTTGCAATTTCCTTTGAGCAAAATGAAAATGATTAAATTAATACAGTAAAAATGAGAAATGTAAGTGCTACTGGAAAAGTTATATTTGGCAATAAATCTGCCCTTGATTACCTGTTATTTGCTAGTGATCCCTGGCTGAAGACAGTGAGCTGTCTCTACTTTGTGTTTCTAGAAAATTTCTGCTCTGGTGAGGCTTCAAAGTGGTACAAATTAATTATATTAAGGCATCTTCTTAATCAATTGTAATTATGGAATCAAGTACAGTTCAGAAATCTATCAGACCCAAGAAATCTATCTTCTAATCAGTTCTGAGATTGAAAAGAAGTCTGGCCCATTTAGTCCTATATTTTTATTTTTGCATAAAGAAAATGTCTTCGCAGTAAAAAGCTCTTGCAAGTGCAAACACAGCTTAAGCGTGAGCACATACTCCAAAGCCATGCTTGAATTACTAGAACTACACTGAGTCTGTGCTGCTTCTGTTGCCAGAATCTCTAGAGAAATACCATGCTGTAACTGGTATTGCTCTAAACCACTTTGAGAGTGCTTTGTTAAAAAGACAAAAGTTCAAATCCCCCTCTGGGAGACTGTGGCCAAAGCCATCTCTATTTTCATGTTTTTCAGCACTCCATGAGGTAGAATTTAATCCATTATTTAAAATTCGTTTTAAAGTAAGGTTTGGATTTTTTTTCTGATGATTTTCTGAAGGGTAAAATGTCTCCTAGAAGAAATACCATCAATGTTCTCTTTGCAATACTAATCTGGTCCTTTTTAGTCGTTTTATTTCCTTTTCTTACAAATTAAATTTATTTGCAGAGACAGAACTCTTCAAAGATATTCCCACAAGATCTCTGGTTAGATTATACCACTACTTCAAATGATAATGAATCTGTTTCTGAAAAACAAATGTTTGTCTCTTCCAAATTGTGCCTTGAGTTCCCTTGAGCTTTACAATTCAGTGAGCATTAATGTTACATAGCACAAATAATGGGACTTTTTCTGAGAAGACAGGACGCAGCTGCTGATGTTTAATTAAAACTTATAAGATTTGTTGTGTTGCTTTGATCTGTCGCTTTTTTTGTTCTCCACCTTTTGAACAAAGGTTCTGTCAAAGCCTAAACATATGCTGCCTGTTTGTCTCAGTGAATGTCGTGCATAGGACCTGTCTCTGAAACTTTTGAAAGAAAAGGACATTTCCTTTCAAGGTGACACGTTTAACTGTGTTTACTTTAGATTTTTAGATCCATGTTAACAATATACACAGCTTATATATTCAGATGATTTCAAGCAGGTGACAGTGGCATAGTTTGTACACACAAGCAAATGTACCTGGAAGTGTTCAAAAAACATGTAGATATGGCACTTGAGGCCATGGTTTGGTGGTGAACTCAGTTGTGGTGCTAGGTTGATGGTTGATGGCTGGACTTGACAATCTTAGAGGTCTTCTCCAACCTTAATGATTCCATATGTGCCAAAAGCCATAGAACAGATACATAAGTATCATTTTAATGAACATCATTTGTGCAGGAAGCCTATATGGCATAATATACAATGTGCATCACACCACAGAGCACTGATACAGACATTGGGCAAGACAAAAAGCAGTCAGAGGCAGCATAAGATGCTGCTGGAATGGGTCAGAGTCCATAGTGCTGCATGATCTATACCAACAAGGACATCATTGCTTTCACATCTGCACAGGAAGTAGCACAGCTTCTAACAGGACAAGGACATTGGTTGGAATTATTTGAGGAAAAGAGGCCATGCTGAACAAAATCAAATCAGAAGAAAAGCAGGGAAACCTGCAGTTCTCCCCCTCTTTTCTGTATTTTGCAAAGACACAGATGATATGTGCATTGGAGGATGGGGCAGAACATCTCAGCTAGCAAAGACCAGGGGCAGGGTGATGTGTATGAACTAGGGGCAGTCAGAACTAGCCTTGTCTGGTCTTTGTACCTGAACAAAAACTATTATATAAGCATTTATCTTCCAAGATTTATATGGATTATTGCCAGTTAATTTAAATACCAAACAGATTACTTTTCTCTCTGTCAGATCAAAAATATTTAGGATCACGCCCTAAGAAGACGACTGAAGAGTAATAAAGCAAGCTTAACCATACACACAGTGGTGTCAGTGCTACGTACTGCTTAAAGCTGTTAGCATAAAAGACAAAAGTCACTTTTCATCCACAGTCATGCCAGTGAAGGTAGCATCCAGGTACTGAATGAGTGCCACTTGTACTTATTTACCAGTGGATAACAAGCCTTCTGGTGTAAGGGTCCCAGCTCACTATTATGGATTCTTAGGAGCAGTCCTTTTGTTCTACTGAAAGCAAAACATGATGTAAACAAACAGAATATCTGATGCTTTTGCTGCCATCCAGACAACAATGCCATGGCATGCTGTAGGGAGCAGCACGGCCACACTGCCTTTGCCACCTGGAAAGCCAATCTGACTGCTGCTGTGCAAAGAGAGGGTTGGTCACAGGAGGTGATGGCTATTGCTAGAGGAGCACGTGGGACAAACATAAATGGCTTTCCAGGACTCAGTTGTCCCTGACTTAGTCACACTCATCTCCTCCCAGAGATGGCAAGATTCAACGTTACCTGTAGCACTGGCAAACCTTGAAACAACAGCTATGAAATCAGGACAGAAATTCATTGCACCCTTTGCTCCATCTACGCAGCTACAAGCTTCTAGATGTTGGAAGGTCATTAGCTGTCTTAGCAATAAATCATGCAGAAGACAGAATTTTTAAAGAGGATATAATGTGTCAGAGTGCTGCTACCATGCTCATTACTGATTTCTGCCAAAATTGTGTGTCTTCATGAATTAAAGTAGTCAAACACCAGATCTTGAGATCTTGATTTGAGCTGGCATCATTTTAGTTGGTATTTTCAGTCCAAAAACAGCACAGACATGTTATAAATTGATGCTTGTGACTGGCAGGTTTCAACAGGAGCAGAGGAACTCATCTACTCATCTCCCCACCTGGATTTATCTTAACCCTGCTGTGGAGTCTGACTCTCCACTTCTGTGTTACTTGCCATACAACATAGATTTGATTTAACCTCTCTTTCAGATAAACCTTAGAAAGGTTTGGGAATTATAAATTTACCAAACCTTTCTGTAAGAAGGACATCTCTACACTCCTCATTGCTCTCTGCCCTTACATCCTGCTCAGAAATCAACTCTTTTGACTTAACAAGGACAGTCCCTACTACTGTGTAATCTGTGCCACAGAAAAAGAGCTGTTTGAGTTGTATTGAACCATTTTAATTAAAAATTGTAAACATTGTTTTAAAGGATATGCCCTCATTCTGCCACACTTTAACCCCTTGTTTTAAATTCTCTACGTCTCTGCCACATAATTGTCAGGAGATTTCTAGCATACCCTTTTTAAATGAAAGGTTTTCTTTTTAAAATTAGTTTTGTGCTTTGGCATAACCTTGATGAGGCGGAAGGTGGCTGTGCTGTGAAGACAGCTGAACTGATGCATTATGAAAGGTATTATCATGTATGTAAAAAGATTAATCATTCTGTAGGTCAAGCCTAGAGTTAGGATGCTAATTTGCTAGGTGAGATAAGCATTTTAGTAAATGAAATGATTAAATTTTTTTTCTGGCACAGAGAACTAGACGTCCACCTGCAAGGTGTGTGTATGACAATACAATAGTCTGGGCTTCTGATGGGGGGAAGTTTTCAGAGTTCAAGCAATATCTAATACTTAAATAGTAGTCTGCCCTGCTATGTCATTTATCAAAGTTACAGAAAAAAAATAAAAGCCCTTGGACACCCGGATTTTGTTGAAACACAGTATGGAGAGACCTTGAGAATGTAAAGGCAAAAAAATATATTCAAGGTGTTGCATTACTCAGGAAAATCTGTCTTCTCTGCTGAATGAGCCAGACGTGCTATCTAGCAAACCATTTAAAAGTATTGCTTAGGGACTGCTTGTGCTATATGAAAGCTGTTCAACTTCCTCCTTCTGCCAAAACAACTTCATTTTGATATTTTCACAGCCGTGGTTCTTGTTGTTTCAATTTGTTTCTTATTCCAGACCTCCTTCAGAACAAGGTGGTTACCTTTCAGACACCTGAAGAGACGCCCTCACATTTTGAGTTTCACTTTGCTTACAGTGAACTGGGAAAAAACATATCAAAACAAGGGAGCACAAGTGTTTTGGGGTTTGTATATAAAAGAACAGGAAGACATAAGCTCCTTGATGAGGCGACTCAACCTTTTACATCAAAACTCAGTCGCGTGTAACAAATCTAAGTGCATGTGCCAGGCCAGTCGGGAAGTCTCATGGTGGTGTGTGCTGCTTCTGTAGGTATGGAAATGTGTGGGTAGATGTTGGCATTCCCTACTCAGTTTTTCAGATTTCTGATTGAAGTCAGACAACCAGACAAACAAGATGCAAACCAGAGGAGCACTCTGAGAGATTCAAGATGAGCTTCTAGAAGGCTTGTGGGCCAAGTGCACAGTCACACAGGCTACAAATTGTGGTAAAAGACACAAATCTGCTGCGGGTTTATTCGACTGCATACAGCGAAATGAAACCTTGAACTTTCTTTTCAAAGAAATATGCTTTTATCAAAGAAACCTCTGCTTTCATCAGATTTGCTTCCTGGAAAGAACAAACACAATGTTTGCTTCATTCTTCCTGGGTAATGCTGGTGAATTGCAACATTATTCAACTCTTTACTAACTGTACTCCTATTTTAGCCCTCTTTAGTAAGATCTTTATCAGATAGTCAGTCATTGCACAAAAGAGCAAAAAGAACACAAATGGTAGGTAGAAGAATACTCAATTTCAATTAGTGGGATTCACTTACAACCATCCTTTAAAATGTATGCTTTGTAATGCTTCTTCATTATGAGGAAGCAGAAGTTCTGCTTGTCTCGTGACTTTTGAACCTGGAATTACAGAGGATGATGAAACCACAAGGTTTGCAATAAAAGGCTAAGAGCTGTCATCTGTAAATAACATCACCCCATATGAAAAATCAGCAGCTGAACCAGATCTTTTACAGTCCAGATCCTCAAGATTTCAGGGCTGTGTATTCAGATAGCCAATGCTGCAATCAGGCTTAAGTTTTCCCGACTATCTAAGCTGCTAGGTGAGACCAAGTTTTCTTACTGCACTCGTGCTGATACTAACTGAGCATACCTTCAAATGATTTTAGCATTCCATGTGTTGAGGTTTTTTGAAAACGTACCTCCTACATTGGTGTTGAAGTGGGAGCTGATGGCCGGTGCATGTATATTAATATTTGGATCCTACCAGCACAACTTTTGCAGTAAATCTCCAATCCATGCCTATTTCTTATGCTGCGTCTCACCTAGGGAAGCTGTCTCAGAGTGTGCAAACCTGGCTCTTTCCAGATCCATGCTGAACTGAAAAATGGAACCAAGAGTTACTCCTTCCATCCCACTGCCTCCATGAGTATGTGCAGTGAGGGTGCTGCACCCGCAGCACCAAGTGTTTTGTTCTGCAGATCTGCTCCTATTGCACTGTTCTACTTGCTAATACAGACACAGACATCTCTAGAAAAATTGCCTCTGTACTCTTGGAAACATTATTTTAGTGGCATAGCCACTGTGCAGAGGGGGGAATGGGGCAGAAACACAACTCAGAGTTGTTTCATCACTGAGGAAACTGGGAATAGTGTGGCTAAAGGTTTCATCTCCAGGATATATAACCCCATGCTTATCTAGCTTTGCTGCTTTCAGCATGACCCCAATTTCAGTGCTTGCTGCTGCAGTGTGCCATGAGATGGTACCAAGGTGTGGTTGAGGCTCAGAGGGCATCTCTGCATGTTGATGTTCCTCTCTGTCCTGCACTGTTTGTACTTCTGTGGATCATGGAGAGCGCAATAACCTCCTAGGACCCAGCTCTGAGGTAGCCAGAGAAACATCTCTTTTTGTCTCCAGTGCCTCCTGGAGTTAACAAAGCAGCAATCATCACAGGGGTCTATTCTAACTAAAAGAATGCGGGGGAATGTAGCATTCAAAAGGAAAGGTAGAAGTTTCCAGTGGAGAAGGCAGGGGGGAATCAAGCAGAATGTAAAATGCAGAGAGAAATTAATTCAGCTTTCTGCATGCAGTATACATTGGTAGCAATTGCTACTTGTACACTGAGCTCAGGGCAATACATCACAAAATTCATTTCTCTGACCTTGTGCACATTTCTTTCTCATGAACTAGGTCTTTATGTTGGATTCATAAAAGCACAAGGGAACTGCAGATTATTCAACTGTATAAAAGCAGTATGTAGGACAGACTTTCCTTTGCTGTAAGATGAATGATGAAACGTTTGCACAAAGATGCATAAATTAGTTTTGTGCAAAACAGTGGTCTCATAGTTTGAGAAAAGTATGCGGGAAATATAAGGTTTCTTATTCTGTTGCAATCACCATGCTATTTGGGCACTTTCCATAGTTAATAGGACAGTTTTGGGGCTGGTAGTGGTTCTGAAACTTATTTTTATGGAATCTATGAAGTCTACAAGGAATGCATCTGAATATGTACAAAGGAATTATGAATCCTGCATGGCAGGGGTAAAACCACAGCAGATCCGATGTTTTACTCGAAGCATCAACATTTAATCTTAATGCCTTCCTTCCTTCCTGGGGAAATAATTATAATATGACTCTAATTCAAAGCCAGAGGAAATCAGTGCTATTTGTCCAAATATATTAACTTTTGGCTAGATTGTGTGGCTGCAACCCCCTGTTTCGTGGAATTAAAGCATTTGACAGCTAGGGCAAGTTTGTTCTTGAAGTACTACCAGGTCAGGACAAACTGGGACAGGTTTTAACGTATCCTGTCATATATGGGATAGGTCCCTATCCAATGTAAGTCCTCTCCCATTTTATTTATTAGTTATTTACACATTGCCAAAGCAACCTTGTGTATCAATGATTATATAAGTAGCCTAGATACCTGCATAATACACTGTAGTTTTTTGAGTGACTGCATGTAGACAGATGGTTAAGGGCCTCGGAAATTCCACCCAGAACACTGTCTCTCTTTAGTCCTTGCCTTTGTTCTTTTTTAATTGAAATCAGAAAACCTATTAAAACTTGAAATGAGTACAACTTTTAAATGAAAAGATCTGCCAAACAGCCAAGTAAGGCTCAAAATTAATTTTGGCATTTTGATGCACAATAAATTAACAAAGCTATCCAGATAGGTATCTAGTATCTTTTTGACATCACAGATATCTGAATCATTCAAATCCTCATTAGGTAGCTAATGCATTATACCAACATATAGAAGGAGATTAAAAAAGTCCAAACAACAAACCCAACCATCAAGTCACACATCAAAGGGAGAAAGCTGCCGAAAATTTGCTTGAAGACAAAGGACTTATAAATCTCTTTGCTATTTTTGATCATTTTTAAGCAGTATATTAAAGAATTTCCTTCCCTTTTCCTAATTTTATCCAAACTAACAATTAAAAAAGATGACGAGTAGAATTGCCATTTTCAAATACAATGATAGAGGTTAACACCTGAATTTAATTAATTATCAAAGTTAAAAAAAGACTACCAAAAAATTGTCAAATTTGAAAATTCGAGGAAAGAAAACTAAATCTCCAAAGACACCCATATGCAAAAATGAGCACAGCATCTAGAGTAAACATTCTCTTCTAAGAAAGTCTACAAAATGAGTAAGAATTCAAAACAAGCAAGATGACACTTCTAGAAGAGAAAGGAAAAAAATCTTGTGCGCTTGGAAGCGCACCAATGTGGCAAACTCTATTAAAAATCCGTACAAGGGGCTAACCCAGAGCCGTTTGTTCAGCTGAGGTCTCGGAGCAGTGAGAGTGTTTTGCTGACACATCGCCCACTCTTGGACACAGTGCCAGATGCAAGACAGGTCAGGCTTGGCAGCAACAATTCAACCTGTCAGCTCCGGGGCAGGGAATGCTGGTGGCTTTAGTGACCATCCAGAATTTGTTCCTTGTATAGAATGGTTTGAGTTGGAAGGGACCTCAAAGATCATCCAGTTACAACGCCCTGCCGCAGGCAGGGACACCTTCCACTAGACCAGGCTGCTCAAAGCCCCATCCAGCCTGGCCTTGAACACTTCCAGGCATGGGAGCACTCACCACTTCCCTGGACAAGTTGTTCCACTGCCTTCAGAATTTTTTCTTTATATACAATCTAGACCTAACTTTTTTTTAGTTTGCTGAATTTGACTACTCCTTTGTATCTAGAAATACAGCAGTTGCAGAAAAGACACGTGTTAGCTCACTCGTGGAGAATATTTTACTTTAAAAACTGAGGATATAGCTTTAGGAACTCTGAAGCTACCTGAAGTCATGTCAAGAGATCTGGCTGAACTGCTGGAACTAGGCTACCACCTACATCCAGCTGGGAAGTCTCCAACCAGCTTAGATGTCCCTGCATGTTTTCACAGCTCTGTTCTTATAATATCAGTTTTCCCTTACCCTGCCAGGTCACGTGAGAGGACTTGTCTGGGAACTTTCTGCTCTGACTTGACTTTGCTTTTTCTGTCATCTCAACCAGAAACTTCAATGGGAAAGGCTTTATGGCAAAGGTGGTATTACACAGCAGAACTTGGAGGGAGAATAGAGCACTCAAAGAAAGCGGTTAAGGATTGAATTATGAAAGTTTCCATTTACTGGCAGAAGGGGAAGTTTGCCCTGTAGCTTCACAGAAACCAGAAAATTCAGATGATCCAGAAATAAGTGGCAGACAAAAATTCAAAAGATAATCAGTTCCAACACCCAGGGGGAAATGACCTCTTCTGTACTTCACAGAGTCTCCACGTTAAACAGATGAAATGCAGTGCAGGGTTTCTAAAAGGTGTGCTTTCATTCTTTTCTATTTTTTTTCTAAAACACTACTTCAAATAGCTTATTTTCAATATATTCCTAACAGGGCACCGCTGTGTGTTTGTCTGAGAAGGTGGAGGGTGTGTTTTGTGTGTGCCACACAACAATGGCACCAGTCATGCGCAATCCAGTTCCTCCGCAGAGGTTTGCTCCAGCCTTTAATGCGACTTCTTTTCGGATATACCCTGGGAAGCACACACCATTATCCGGTAGCAAAAGAGTAATAGGTGTGTAATAAATACATGGAGGAAAACTATAATGTTCAAGAAAACTGTACATTTTGATTTCTTGTTTTAAATGCATTGGAAGCATTTTTAGCATAGTAGACTAAGATAAGCAGGCAATTCTCATGCTTTCCCTTTGTGCCATACTCAAAATGAAGTTTCCTTTGCTTCTGTCAAGGCAAACTCCATTTGGCACAATGGTGCTGATTTTAGTTGCTTTCAGTTGATTTAGGTCACCAGTAATGATCTGTGTTTCAAGCCCTACAAATGTCTGGAACAAAGATCAACCTGTAAATCCCGGTCAAAGCTATATTCATATTTTCCCTAAGTACATGCCTGAGCAAACTTTAGTTATGTTTACTTCACTATTGGTTGTCATTTATTTATTCATTTTCCTTTGGAAGCATTGCTTCTTAAGGAGCTTAGCATTTTTGCACTCTACTGCTCCAGGAGCTACGTAGATAGAAATCCAATGCAAAACCACTACAGTGGCTCTTCAGTTTTACTCTTGTAATTTACAGACAGCTTTTCATTTACTCTACATCTGTTGCTAATGATTCATAGATTTGAACATTATTAGTAACTTTCTGACACCTCATGTTCAACTTCTCTCTTCCAACTTGTCTTAGACTTGTCATAGAACATGATGGTGTTCCAAGCAAAGGACATTTTGTGCTTTATCAAATTTCACCACTTGAATTTTAGTACAACAGTGGAAAAAACACCCCAACCTGTCTTCCTTATCAAGGCTATTGTGCTGTCATATTGAAGACCTTCTCCCCTTTACTGATGCTAAAGAGCAAAAGCCTTAATTATTCCGTCATTAACTAGGCAGAGCAGAAATCATCCTACCATGCTTTCATTTTATTCTATTTTATTCCTAGCTCTAAAGGTTCTGCTGGCATTTCCAAAGCATAATTGGGTTATTTCTTGAAGTCTTTTCATTTGTGATTTTTACATCTGACAAACACACTGTTCCTTGTACTAATGGTATGTTATGCAACACCCTAATTTCTAGTATGTTTGAGAACTTCAAGATGGTGTGGGCTTTACCATCAGACACAGCAGTAACAATTTTTGTTAAAGAATAAAGCAAATAATTCATTGTTCACATTCTTTTGCCCCAAGCTGACTCTCACCTCCTAAGAGTGAGTCACACAGGTTTCTGCTTTTGAATGAGAGCCAGAGCTGGTAATGAGCCACATGCATCAACTGTATTTACATTTTTCTTTCAGAGCAGTTGGTGGCTTACATAAAAATACAAAACAGAAGCTTCATATGGAAAAAATTTCTCAATGAGATTTTCCCTTTTCCTCATTCATAAATTAACAATTTCCTAATTCAGTTAATTATTTAGTCAAGTAGTCAGTAATTTAGTCAAGTACAACAGATCACAACTGTTCTGCCAAAGGCATATGAGCACTTCCAGAAGGTGGAAGGCAGAGGGGCAAAATTGCTCCCAGAAAAGTTTGTCAGTCTTGAAGATAATGATTGCCAAAGAAAAAGAAGAGCTGAAGCTGAATGGAATTCCAAGTAAAGGGTTTAATACAAGAGACCTGCTGTTTTGACAACACATTTACTGATCGTAAATGTGCAAGAGAGCTGAGCCCCCAACAACCTGGATTAGGAACAGGCTGGCAGTAGCACAGTGTGGCAGCTCAGATGTGAGCTCTGCACAAGTGGACAGAACAGAGATCTTTAATCTCTGCCACTCATGTCTTTAAAAACTTCCATAGCCTTGTTGGCTTTTTTAGAAATAAATATTTTTCTTTACTTATATCTTAACTTGGCTTGAATGAGGAGCGATTCAGCTGGTTAACTGTAGCATTCACCATGCCTGGGCACAAAGAACTGCAATCAGAGCTCTAGGCCATCCCCTACAGTTCACCATGAATTAAAACTCTTGCAGCTGGTGTGAGAAACAATTCTAAGCAGCAAACTGTCTTCCAGTGAACAGCATTAGCCAGGAAAGCCCTCTGGCATTCAGTAAAGAAATGAGGAATATATAAAAGTCCTAAGTGTTCTGCAACAGCATTTTTATTGGGGGGCTTTTATGGGCCATCACCTGATGACAGCAGATGATTAGTTTAATAAAACATTATATGTTTTAGACTTTTTGATGGAAAAATAATACATTTTTACATCCTCATTTGGGAATATGTACCAGCTATAAGAAATAAGGCATGACACAGTGGAAAGTTCATGTTAGGGGATAATTTAGAGTTGTCAGATACTTTATACCTTTTCCCACCTTTTCCCACTTTTGAAAAAAGTGGATCTGCTTGCTGACATGGTAAGTTGTAAAAAAAGGTCCAAAAATCTTATAGAACTTGTTTTGATTTTTGGAAGACTTTAAGGGCATCCATACTATGGCTGTGTGATGGTCAGTCTTCTTAGCTACCTCTGCCAACAAGTGTCAAGGGGCTTTTTCTGTTAATTAAAATCTAGGGAGCAGCCAAACCACATGAACCATGGAGCTTCCCCAGGCCTAATCTGAGTCACATGGGGGTATCCTCTCCCTACATATGGAAGTTTACCCATTTGTTAATTACCACTGTATCTGCAGATTGAATTGGACAAATATTTCCTCTTTTTCCTCCAGTTTGGGAATGGTGCAACAGAGCAAAGGATAGACAAGAGAAAAAAAGATCTGAAAATGAGTTTACTTCTGCACCACTCCATGGGATGGTGAGCTAATAAAATGACAGTTTTAAAAGTACTGGTTGGACCTTGAATTAGCTCGCTAGTTAAATGTTCTGCTTTGCGTTTTTAGCAGAGAATATATTGGAAAATAATGTGTTTCACTAATCATTATTATTTACAATGGAACATGAAATTTTCAGACCAAAGTATTCAAACATAAAATTTGCTACAACCCTCATAGTATTAGAAATAATTGAGCTGTGAAAGGTTCTGTAGTTTGTTCCTTTTTTAACTTCTAATTTTATTTTTGCATGGACCTGTTCTTACATTCAGCTACCCTCAGTCCTTTTACTGCCATGCTTTGGCAGTCACAAACACCCGTGTTCTCCAGCCATGGTTCCTTTTTTCCTCTCATGAATTGTAGCATTTTCTTGTGTGTGTGGTGTCTAAGGGATGTGCAGCATGTGTGTATGTACACTGCTCTCATGGTTCCAGGCCCCTCATTTCTTCTAAAAATTCATCAAAGGGCCATTAAGCAGCTCTTGGGCTTTAGTGATTAAGCCAGCAAGGGAAAAAGGTAAACAGTGATGTTTAATTTATTGCCACTATTATAAATTCTCATGGATTGGGAAGAACTATGTTACTCCACTGAGTATTACACATGCACATTATACTTAAGAGAAACTGTCTACAAACCAATTACATTATCTTTATAGACCAAATTTAGGCCATATTCCTGCAAGATATACAAGGACTCGAGATTTTAATGTGACTTACATGGCGCATGGTTAAAACATTTCGTTACCCCTTCTTTTATAGAAAAGGTATGCTGGTGAATGCATGCATTAGTAGGAAAGGCTGATAAAATTGACTTTAAAAAAAATATGATCACCAGATTTTTTTTCCCCTTAATGTTTACTACTTCATCAAAGATTTGGATACACATCATGAAGGTTTTCCTACACATACTGCGGTTAGATTCTTTTAAAAATCTCTGGTTCATTGTTTTCTTTAAAGATGCTTTCAACTGCAAGTTCACCTGCGGTTAGAGCTGCCAGAAAAATAAACTAATCAAGTAATTCAAGAAAGACTTATGATAAAAAAGTCTCAAGAACTGGTAACATTGATATCTCAACAATCTATCCATTCAAAATACAAGTGATAAATAAATGTTTGAATAGGATTTTAAAGAAGTCCCCATGGATATACATAGTGCAGTAAGGATGACTGAGACTGCCCATGTTTCATCTGCAGATTTAAAACTGCCAGCCCATCTCATATCCCAGACAGAAGAGTATATGGAACCAAAACAGGCATACAGTGTTTTTGCCCATGGCAAGCCCAACTAGCATCTGAGAGTCAGCAGCTCAGGGTCTTTCTGAGAGACAGGCTTCAAAGAGTCTGTTGCACTCAGCAGCTGCCAACAGAACTATATTCCATCAATTCCCCTGAATTCTCTTCGGAGGCTGTTTATACTTTCAGCCTTCTGTGATAATGAGGGTATTAGAACATGTCTTACTCATTCTGGTATGAGAAATGGGAATACTAGCCCCTATTCACCTTCTACCTAGATTTAATGACATTATATACTTTCAGTATATGTTATTCTAGCTGCCTCTTTTTCAGCCTGGAGTGCCCTCTTGTATTTCTATTTCTGGTTTTGACTCTCTGATTTAGTCTGTTCTTGTGTGGAAGCTTCTACCATACTTCTTCCGTACTTGTACCATTTTTTAAGACCCAAGGACTGTAGAATCTTAGCGGTTGGAAGATCATCATGTTAAAGAACATTTAGTCCCAGCCCTTGCTGCCATGGGCAGGGACTCCTCCCACTGGACCAGGTTGCTCAAGACCTTAGCCAAACTGGCCTTGAACGCTACCAGGGTTGGGGCATCCACGACCTCCTGTTCCTGTGCTTTATCAACCACACAGTAAAGAATTTCTTAGAATCTAGCCTGAATTTCCCCTCTTTTAGTTTTTGCCCATTTGCCCTTGTGCTATTGCCACAGCTCCTGTTGAAGAGTCCGCCTCCAGCTTCCCTGCAGGCCCCCTGCAGATGCTGGAAGATTGCTGTGAGATCTCCACATAACCTTTTCTTTTCCAGCCCCAACTTTCTCAGCCTTTGTAGGGAAGGCGCTCCAGCCCTCTTATCAACTTCATGGCCATCCTCTGGACTTACTTCAAATTTCCGTGTCCTTCTTACATTGTGGGCACCAGAACATAGGGCTGCTCCTATGTGCCAATAGAGGGCTTGATCCAAACCATCCTCCTATAATCTCGTAAGTGTTGCACACGTGTGCACGGTATTTCTTTTTAATTTCATTCTTCTAATTGCTTCAAACATCTAGTTTACCTTTTCTACCACTGATGATATTTCTGGAGAACAAACACCAAGATCACAGTGAGTCCAGGATCTTTCCCTGACCCGTAAGGGCTAACACCGAGCCACTTACTGTAACTGTTTAACTCAGGGGCACCAATTTGCATCTAGCAATATTGAAACATACCTACTGTCCTATGGCATCAGGAGAGCCTACTGCAGTTCCTCAGGCAGCTTTGTTTTGGCTGTCCTGATTATCTCTGTGGCAATTGCAGGCAGTGGCATGCTGTGATCACCTGCTCTCCCTGCCCACGAGCTGGCTGTGCCCAGTGGCACCGGTCCTGAGCCATCTCAGAAATCTCCCTCCTCATCCTGCCCTTCCCTGTTAGCTCAGCTCAGCTCCTACTCCCTGCCTTTTCAAAGACATGCTCTTCCCTAAATCCTGATCAAATTTGGAATGGGTCTGAAAAACACTGCAGTAGAAATATCTTCTTGTCCACTAGAGGGAAGTACCTCCATAATTAGAATTTGATGAGTGACCACACGGATCAAGGCAAATAGTGTTCTGTGTTTCTAAATTGCAAGACAACGCTTGTTTTGAACTTTAGTAGTAATAATTTACTGCACAAATGAAAATCTACTTTTAGTAAAGACATTGACACATTAGGTAATAAATAACCTTTTCCATTTAATTGTGTTAGGCTTGCTTTAGTGCAAGCTTCTGTTCAATAAAAGCTATCTTATGACTTAATAGTTTCACAGGAAATTGCTGTAGAAGAACAATTAAAGGAAATGAAAGCTAGAATTGTATTTCTAGCAAAATCTGTGTGGTATTCAACTCTCATAAAATAGAAATACCATTAACCTTTAATGAAACGACGTTAAATTACTTTCAAATAGTTGTCACTCTAAAACTGAGTCATAAAGAGAAGTCACCTGAACACTGTTCTGTTTATCTCTGCAGTGACATATGTAAACCCTCCTTTTTCAATCTTCTGCTATTTATATGACACCATCAAAGAAACACTGCTTAAGGTGGAGGTGCTGATCTACTGAAAAATTTAAACTTATCAGTTGTTTCGTAAGAAGAGAGCATGCTAGACACTCAGTCTGCCACAACCTGGATGGTTTCTTTCCCACAAAGTTTAGAAATTTATGTATGAGAGGACTTGGTTTTGTACAGATACAGTGCGGCCACACTACATTCTGATTTTATTTTTTTCTTACTCAGCTCCAACAGAGACCGTACCATTTTTAGAACATTTTAGAAAGGCATCCACAAAAGCAATACTACAATGTCTTCAAAGACTGATCACTAAAATTCTCCGACCGACTTAGAAGCTTATAAGATTTCCAATATTAAACCCTTGTGCAGTGTTCCGAAATTGAATGAGGTTTGAGCTCCTACTTCACTGTATCTCTCTTCCATCACAATTTTCAACTTTCATGATCAAATAATAGTCTAAGAGGAATTTAGTAGGAAACCAAGTGTAACATGGATGTAAAGTCACTGTCTGTGTTTAGGCAATAGTGCAGATATCTGACCCGAATTCCTTAACATTGTCGCTTAAATGCCTGAGTGAAGGGATCCTATTTTCATTTTATCATAAAATTACTGTTCTATTATAAAGGGAAAAACACCCAAACTAACAAGAAACAGGTGGCAAGATGCCACAACAAATACTTTGGTTCTTGTCTGCCAGAGTTCTGCAGTCAGTTTCACACAGAATTAGCCCACCAAAATTCTCATGGCTTCAGTACTATGGATTTCACTTGAATCCTTCAT
The DNA here is from genome assembly GCA_013398055.1 of Ifrita kowaldi. NCBI lineage: Eukaryota > Metazoa > Chordata > Aves > Passeriformes > Cinclosomatidae > Ifrita > Ifrita kowaldi. The sequence continues at coordinate 1,194,717 of VZRS01007674.1, forward strand.
TCTCTTCAGCAAATTTTCCTATTATTCGCTCCTACCAGTTAAAACACTTTAATACATTGCCAGGAAAGGATACCTTCTGTTATCTTGAATCATTTGTGGTTTAGGATAATGCTACATGGAAATTATCAGTAAAAAATAATAATACCAACGACAACAACAATAATAAAAGCTTCAAGACTCTCCTAGAAATTCTGACTTCAGGTTTCCTTAGGAGAAATCAGGGCTGCCCTGTGCTGCATTCTCTTTTCCTCCCCTTGTGATTGCCGCATGCCTTGGGAGGAATCGAGGTGAGAGGCAGATGCAGACAGCGGTGCAGTCTGTGCTGCAGCCCTGTCCCGTGTAAACCAGAGCCTCCTTGATGCTCCCCAAGCTGCTCTAGGAGCTGCTCTGGTCAGGGCAGTGGTCAGAAGGACTTTCCCTGCCCAAACACAGCCAGCCAAGGGGAGACATCCTTCTGACAAGCACAGCCCCCCTCACAGACGTTCTGGAGAAGGGTGGGTGGCAGGGGCTAGGCACTCTGATTCCCTCCCACGTCTGGGGGATTGGGATCCGCTGTGTGCAAGTGGGAAAGCCGGGGCCTTGGCCAGTGCATTCACAACAGACCACGAAAAGATAAACCTGTAGCATCAAGGGTTTTACAGATCAATTCCCTGAACTACATGGTAGAAATTATTTTTAAAAAGAAAAACATTGTGCTTGTATTTTTTTTTTAAGCTTAACACAAAGTGACAGTTGACTAAACAGTTTTACATAAAATTTCCATTTCCATTTGAAAAGCTTACATTTGCAATAAACATCCCTTGCTGGCTCTGTTCCCAAACTCAAGCTTTGCTCTGGAAAAACCCTCAAACACTGAAATAAACATTATTTCTAAACTGACTCCACCACCTCACTTTCTCCTTCACAGCTCCATCTCTTAGATAACATTAAGAGCTTCAACTTTACAAGGTGTTTTCCACTTCACACCAACGTACTGTGAAACAAATCACTTGTCTGCAGAGTGAACTCTGCTTCATAAGGTTTTTGCTTTAGGTTCTGTTCTGAGCACAAGCTGAAAAAGAAGATGCTCACTTACCACAGAAGAGTCGCTGCTGAGTTTTGAGCAGCAGAACTGTGAATGAGTGGTGCACAGAAGAGAGCATTTAAATGACATAGCTTTCCACTGAAAAATGGAGAATTTTGACCCAGCTTTCTGAAGTCTAAAGCCTATAATTAACAGTGACTAGGCTGCGTAAGGCTAATGGATTGCCGATGTAGCCAACCTATCATTTTATTTAAAATACAATGGAAGCAAAATGCTCTCTCTGCAATCAGCAGGTTGTGGCAGCAGAGCAGAAATGAACACAGCGGATAGGTGGGTGTTCTTTCGCTGGGTATCAAAACCTTGTTGAAGGAAACACATTTCTTTTGTAAGATTACAATGGAGATGTGAAAAGAGCAAGAAAGGATTTCAAAAATAGAGTGCATGAACAAAGTTTCACACTGAATAGGTCAGAAAGGGGTCCCTGCTGTCTGAAGACACACAGAGCTATGACTGGCTGATTTTTTTTTGCTGCATGCTGCTTTCAGACATATACACAGGCTACCTGGTGGAGGGTGGGGTGGGTGATGTGTTAGACTGCTCAGGGCTGGCTTACCCCCTGACCCTCGGCTGTCTTTGAAAAGCATCCTCCCACAGAGTAACCAAAAGGTAAAATTCCCAGAAGTGGCCACTAATTTGGTGCACTTCAAGGGCTTTTGTGCCTACATCTGGAAAACCTAAGTGGCAAAGGGAGATGTCTGAGAATTCGGTTCACTGTTTTCCGAGGGAGACTTCCCATTCCTGCGTAGTTTGGAGCAGCATGATATCAAAAAAATCCGACTTCTCTTTTTGTTTTAGTAACATCACACTTCACAACCTTTCTAAATCCTGGTTTCTGAATCTATTGTAGCTATAGTAAAGCTGTACCTATAGAAATATCATTAGCAATCTATTCCACATAGATATTTAGTCATAAAGACAATATTAAAAATAAATTACTAACTACAAAGAGTTAAAGTCAACTGGTAGAGGTGACAGATTTTTTTAAAGGTCCACTATTGGCAAACCTGTTCCTTGACCATTTAAAAAACAAAAGGCACTGTATTCAGTTTATCTCAGGTGACTAGACATAGGCAGAATGGACATCTGCTACTACTGCAGTAATTCAGGTTTACAGCATTATTTCCATTACAACTGTATTTCCCTGGTATTTTTCAGGCATTCACAATTTCCTGAAATATTAATAAGTGCTGAGATTTATTATGCACCTAGGGCTCAGTCTTGTGATGTATGTAGCTCTGTGGCCCTAAGCTGGCACTAGAGCTTGTGTTCACATGCTCTTCTAGAATGAAATCAGAACAGCAGAAAACAAGGCTGGAAGGCACCTTGAGGGTTCATTGAGCATCCCCGGGCATTCCCACCCCGTGGATGGATAACCATACATTTTTCTAATTTATTCTTAGCAACCTCCAATGACAGAGGAGGGTGCCCACATTCGCCTTCTCAAACCTCGTTACTGAGACTTCTGCTGAAGCTGAGCCTTCCAGTGCCAACCCATTTGGGGATTTTTTCCTGTGTTATGTATCTTGGATGGAGAGAATAGCTAGTTGATGCTTGGACAGGACTTAACAGCAGCCTTCAAATACCTATGGGGAACTTATAGAGAAGATGGAGCCAGGCTCTTTACTGAGGTGCTTGGCAGGAGGCAATGGTCATAAATTAGAGACACAGGAACAGGGGAGGTTCTGGATGTACAGCAGGACAACATTTTTACTATGAGGATTATTATGGACTGGATGAGTCTATCCCTCTTGAAGGTTTTTAGGTCTGACTGTTCAAAATCCTGAGCAACTTAGTCTGAATTCATTGCCCCTGCTTTGAGGGAGAGGTTGGATGAGAAACCTCTTGAGGGCCCCCTTAACCTGAACTATTCTGTAACTCTAATTCTATTTCTCTTTACAGAATACCCTTGCAATTAAACTGCTTTTACTTTTATCTAGTTTAAAAATGTATTCAGGCCTCCTTCAGAAGATGTGTTGTCCATGAACCTGGCTGTTATTTCTCCCCTCTGGTCTGTCTCTGCATTTGTCCCGTCTCTCCTGAGGGGCACTGAGCCTCTGGTTTTATATGACGAGAACACTTCTCCAGACTGAGGCCAGAGATATTATCGGTGGCAGAACAGAGATTCTCAATTGCTTCATGAAAGCTGAACCATCATTTGAGATGGTTACATATAGGACAATCACAGCATGGAACAGTATATACAGGACGGTATTTTGAAACATGAATTCTCTGTAAGAAATCAGTTTGGAACTACTCCAAGTGCTCTGTACACATCCTCAGCCATGCAAGACTTTAAATATGAAAATAAGAGTTCTGAAATTCAGCTTTGCATGCATATCCTTCTCCAAACTGTGAGGTCATTTTTCTCCCTTGGGAGTTTTCGTGCCGTTTTCCAGAGTAGTTTCGAATACACTGTTTTCCTCCAGAAACCTTCAGGATGGCACCAACTGTTAATGTTGTGCCCAAAGATGAATGAACTCAGAATATGACTCCAGAACAGAAGTGCATTTGCAGCTTTAAACAATGGGTAGTGCTTTGACAGCAGTACTTCTTATTTTTAATTTTTGCAAACAACCGCATCCCAATGGAATTAAAAAAATGCCTTGCAATAAGTCCTCTTCAAGAAAATATGGAGCAAACTGTGTCTTGGTTGTTTATATGAAACAAAGAGTCCAAACTGTCAATGTTCCTCCTGACTCTTTTCCTCTGAATACTCAGAAAATCCATAAAACTACATTTGAACAATAATGGCCAGAACACATACAATATTTACCAGGAACCATCTAAAACTATCTGCACTCTGCATCATGCTTTTCTTCTCGTAGCCCTACACAGCCTCAAAGCCCAAAGCTATTCCTTGCAGTTGCTATTTTTCCCTTCTTACCTGTGCTCTCCCTGCAGACATGCCCAACTTTGTCACAGTCTGAAAGGATGTTCTTTTATGCAAGGAGTTTTCCCCAGGGTCTATTTGGATGCCCTTGGTGGTTTTAAGACATTTAAATGTTTCTGCAGCACCATGGCTTACTTGTTCCCAGTCTGGAACAGTACCTGCTGACCTTGGCAGAATAGTAGTGAATTTAAATAGACAGACAAATGTAATTTTTACTATTTTTCTTGAGCTTATTCCTTTCCCTTCTCAAGGAATTAGTATAGTCAAAAGAACAACTTGACAACATAAAGTTTGCTGGTTAATTCTTTCCTTCCAAATTATGCAAAGTATCATCTTTACAAAGGCCCATATCAATATAAGATTGAAAAATGTCTATTTTCAAGTGGAGGCCTTGTGAGAGTCTTTATCTTGGCACCCACCCTTTTGGTTACTTATACACAGTTACAACTCATCAGACCTCAGGCAACTTGATATCATACTTGGATCTTAATAATTTCATTTATCAATTTTTCCCTATGTTTTTTGAGAGGTGATAAACTGGCAAAATGCATATTTAATCTGTATTTGCTACAAGTAAAATGGCCTCTGAAGCACTGGAAATTTATTTTTACAGCCGGTTCTGAATCCAAATGCACTGGCTATAAATAATTTCTGAGTGTCATGTAATATTTATGCTGGAAATCCGAAACTCCGTGTCATGTTTGGAGAAATGAAACACAGGGAGGAGAGGCTACGTTTTCACTGAACCAGTGCAGGCTGTAGTGTCTGACACGGTACTACCAGTGCCCCTACAAGAACCTGAGAGCAGCAGTTGTTGCCCTGCCATTCCCAAGGAATCTGAAATTCCCCCCTTGACCTGCACAATGAATGGGCTGTAATATCTTCTCAGCCACCCCCTTGCCCCTGCCCTTTGCAAGAATGCTTTATGCAAGAAATAAAGTGCATTTTCTCAGATCCATCCCAGTGTTCGCCTCCACTTGACAGAGTGCAGAACATCAGCTGACTTTGACATGTTGCTCTTTTGCCTGATTGATTGTTTTTTGGAGGGAATGGTCAGGCATGTACTTATTACGTTGACTCGTTCAGCTATAACCATGCTCTCAGGTACTCCTACAGGGTTTAAATTTAACTGTCCATCTTTCAGGTGAGAGTTGCCCTACCTGACTTTAGGAATCTCCAATTTGGACAGCTATGGCTGAGCTGCATGTCCTGTATAGTCAACAGGAAGAAATAAACACAAAATGGATAACAAATCTGTAGATGGCAAAGCCTGGAAGGAAAAACATTATTGTTTTCAGATACGATTTTGAAGACCTGGGATGAATGCAAGCTTCTGCACTTAAATGGATTTCACTGGCTGCAAACCAGCTAGGTAGGCATAGGCTGCCTATGGGTGACACTGGATCACAAGCTGAACATGAGCCCACATTCAGGTCAATGTTATCAAATTGTCAATGAAAAGGCCTGGCAGTATTACCCTAAGAGATCCTTCCTACCACTCTCTCCTCTTACAGGAACAGCAATGCCCTCTACAGTCAAGAGCAGAGTGCGTGTGGGGGTAAATATCCCAAAGATGATGAGAAAGCATGACCTAAGAAAGAAGTAGGATCATTTCTTCTAAGAAAAGACTGAGGTCTTTTCAGAGTCTCCAGTCTTCAGACATCCTAACACACTTCAAAATGGAATGGAGTGGCCTATTGTCCATAGTTGTACCAGGGAGGACAAGAAATTATTCACCTGAGGTGAATGAAGAGCTAGTTGAACTTTCAAAATGCTTCTTCATATTAAGAATACTAAAGAACTGGAATAAATGACTTTGAAATCATCTCCATCACAGGAAGCCTTTAAGAGACAGTCAGGAATGTTGTGGGAGAGCAGCAGACTCTGTAACTTGCCAAACTCTTTTTCAGCTTTATTTTCCTACAGTTTTGTGCGTAAGCAGCTGATGCAGAAGGAAATAAATGCTTGTGTGGCATACCACAAATAGCACGTGATCCAAGCGCCAACTGGTTTGCAGTTTCAAGAACCTCAGGTTTATCCAGACAGCTAGAACATCCCACAGCACTAAAAACATAAGTAGCAGACTATGTTAAATTAAGCAAGGATTTCAAGTGCTCTTATTGCAGTACTCTAAAAAGCAGCTTAAATGTCAAAATTAGGCTCCAGTGAACAGAATGTTATACAATAACCATTCCTCATAACTCAGAAGCACAAAGCATCATTAAAACTTGCAGTCAGGTCATCTTAGAGAAAACTGTGGCCAGACACCCTAAATGTGTTTATTGAGAGAAAAGAGTATGGCAGTGAAAATGGCTATTTTGATTCAGCACTATAAAACTGCCCCAGATGAACACTTAGGAGCAAATAATATTGCTTATGTCATGAAATCAGAACAGAAGAAGCAGCAAAGGAAATGTAATATATCACTTTAAATAAGACAGGGAACATTTCTATTCTCTCCTGCCCCTGCCTTTTTTTCTCCACGGCCTCCATTATAGTCACTCTGTGCCCAAGCCTGATTACCTTGGAAGACTAATAGCACTGCTAAAGCAGGTCAACCTCAATTGAGCAACTAGGAGGCAGGAATACAACATAATGAAAGACAAACTAAAAAAATGAATGTCTTGGAAAAGGTGCCAGATTGGGGTTGGATGTTTAGTGCAACAATAAATAAAATAGTCTCATTAAGGCAAACCAGAAACTGAAAAGATGGAGAAGAAAAGTGGTTTAGGGCTTTGGCTAATGGAAGGAAAACAGTTACAGAAAGCAAGGACTTTGAAATGCTGACTTGGAAAAGAGAGAGGATCCCTAATAAAGTTTTGACAAGTGAAAATTATGCTACCTGACAAGGAGGGTGAATGAAAAGATTGAGAGTATGCATCTTTTTGATTCAGGCATTTTCTGATGGCAAGATTAGCCAAATAAAAGTCCTTCGACAATATTTGAAAGCTATTGGGGCAGTCTGTATTTAACACACTAACCACTTAAGAATGAATGAGCTCCTTTTCTGCAGAAAGGCATTTAGAAATGACAATGTTACAAATTCTGATCTTTCAGGAATTAAATTTTTTAAGTGCACTGTAACATAAAGAAAATTCTTGTAAAACAGAAGACAATTCCAATTCTGTTTAGCAAAGCAAAGACATGAAAGGAGGAGAATACCAAGAGTGGAAATTAAAGCCAGGTCTTAGGTAAGTGTCCAGAAACCATGCAATGCTTATGTAAACAAACCTCTTTGTAACAGCTATACCCATAAGCTAATGACTTGAACGATTAAAACACCTAAAAGCTTCAAAACTGAACTGTATTGAGTAGTACCTCAAGTGAACTCTAAATCCTTAGCTGGACACCTAGGCTTCCTGCATAAGACAAGAGAAACACGAATTCTCGAAGAGTTAGGGATACAAAAAACCACTGAGCAGGAAACTCCCTGAAGCCAGCTAACAGCCAATATCAGGAAGACAGGACTGCATATGAGCTTCTTCCCTCTTCAGAGGTTTCATATTCAACCAAACAATCCTTTCCCTAGCAAAAACTTCCAGCAAGCTGTTTGGGAAAAGTGATCGTCATTCCTGTTCAATCTCAGCTGAGGCAGAACCATAATTCATTTTTTTACAGCCTTCAACAAAGCAGAGCCAAGTGGTTCTTTAAGCCAAACCCCAAAGGACTGCTTTAACCTCCGCCTACAGAACCAAATTCCTTCTTGCTTATCTTTAAGTCCTGAATTTTATGTTCTTGGTCACATGGTGACAGTTTTAAGAATAAATGCTATGTCAAGAACAAAAATGAGCAAGAGCAAAAGTTAGCCTTGCATTAGGGTATTTCTGTAGGAAGAGAAAATCAAGAGACTGATGGAAGGGAACTCAACTCTCCCCTATACACAGACAAGTGTTCTTAGGAGCCCTTGGGCTAACATGAAGGATTAAAATGTAGTCCACAACTGCTCCTGCTCAAATGTTGAGCAGAAAATGTTCAACTGCTCTTTGTGAGGATTCAAATATCAATTTCTATATAGCTAATCAGAGCAGTTCTGAAACCTTTTTGTTGCCCTAAAGTCAAGTGCCCTATTTGGTTTGTATGCACTCAATTCTCCCCAGTGCAAAGCTAAGAGCCTCTAAGCTGCTTGTTAGAGAAGTTTCTGACACATGCTATCCCTCATGCTACCCTCTGTGTCTTCTTTGAGAAGCAGGAGACTATCAGAGGCCAAAACTGAGTTGCAAAATGTTACTCATTAAGCAGGGTGTACAATTCTGATCTGAAAATCCCTCTGGGATGTCAGAGATGCCCCTCTGCTTGCTTTACAGAGTCTAGCTTTTCAGGCAGAGGTCACTGAGGGTATTTGTACAGCCTACAGCATTTCTGGAACTGCAGACAGAGTGGAGAGGCAACTGAGTTTAGGTGGTGCCAGGACCAGGCTGCTGCTGGGAGGCAATAGGCAAAAGATTTGGATCACAACTCTAGACCCGAGTGTGTTAATCCCTCTGAATCCAGCTGCTCAGATTGCTGGTCAAATGAGGCTATTATTTCTCATCCACTTCCTAAGGCTGTTTCAAGCCTAACTGCAGAACTGCAATCAGATACTCCAGTAAGCTGCTATTGGCACCCCGGGGACTTTCTGCCCTTCGTGAGTAGAAATCCTGGGGGAGCTGCCAACATGCAGAGCTGTTCCTCAGACTTCCTCTAACAGGCTGTTGCTTAGCCACAACACAGGCTGGCCAGGCTGTGGAACTGCAGATGTCAGCATGTGGTTAATCCTTGCACCGGCACGGGGCCAGACGTACAAATGTCCATCTGTAATTACTGTTCTCTCGTGACTAAACACCAGCCCATGCTCAGTGCCCAGCTACACGAGAGATTTTTCACAGCCTGGAGTCCTCCCTGCTTCCTGTCTGATCAAAACTAGCTGATCTCGTGACAGTATTTCAATGACTATTTTTGTATGAAGAAGTGAAGCATTAAGTTACTGTGCTAACACCATGCTTTAAATGATATTTACTTGCAAGCGGAGCATGCCCTGTGGACCAGGGCAGTATGCCCAATACTCTTGTTGCAGGAATATAAAATTAGGTCTTTTTCCCTGCAGTTTTCAAGGTTTTGAAAAATAAATTTCTTCAAGTGAAGAACAGGAGAGCCCTCGTGTGGCTAATTTAACATCTGTGATATCGCACAGATGCTATGGATGGTAGTAAAAAAATACGTTGTATGTAAGTTTTATTTTGTTCTTATCTCTGATCTCACCCCTGTTAAATACAGTTGATTTAATGAACCTCAGCTTTGTTTTCCAGCCAGTTGTATCTCAGTTTTTCTTTCCTTCCACTGAAAATGAACAAGCCATTCCTCATACCCTATCTGTGCTTCATTTCCCAGTTTTGACAATAGGAATGTAAATTATAAAGTAACCCTTTCTGAAATGTTTCTCTTGTGGGCTGTAGGGAAGAAGAGAAGCATATGGGGGATTTATTATGCACAATGACCTCATTCTTTCCAAGTTTCCTCGTTCTCAGGAGATGTGTTTGCAATTCACACACACAGTTCAAAATTGGACTAGGCTATGCATCTGCTGTACATACATACACGCAGGCACATAAAGCTTCTTACACTCCCAGAAGACAACTGACAACAAAGTGTGAGTGTTCACATTATTTTTGCACTAGGGCTCTCCTTGCACATAAATGATGCAACAAGCATCTCAAGTAACCCCTAGTTTCTTTATGAGCTTCTCAAAGGCACCACAAAGATTAGACAGTCAGATCATTCAGGGTCCATTTTTTAAGAAACAAAATTACTCGTGCCTTACATGTTTTTGGCATCAAATGGATAAGTTGGAAATAAAAATAAAGGGGGGGAATTAACTGATCACTCATATCCAATTCAGGGATTTTTTACTCTAAGCCTTGTATGAGTCTCTTATGTGTTTTTTGACCCTGTGCTTAACCCTTAGGAGACACTCATTACTGCTCAGATAGCATGACACGGATTAAATCACACCTCAAAGAAAAAAGCCCTCAAGCCTCTCAAAGTCACTGCTGTTCTTTCTGAAATATCCACATCTTATCCATCTTCTCTTCCTCCATATCTATGCAATGTTTATTTTGTTCTCTTCCACATTATTCCTTTCCAAACTAGCATGAGTAAATGCAGGGCAGATGCTGCTGGACCAGGAGGTGCAGGATTCTGGATCCTGAGAAAGATTGTGGAGGAAAACAAGTATTTTCTCATCTGGTTACTACACCTGTCTTTTTCTGCACCTGAATTATTTTTTATATAACATAAACACGTCACACTTGAGAAAAGCAACTTGCCAAAATACTGCTCAGCAATACAGGTTTTGGTGCTCCTAGCTGGCCAGTCAGTCAGTAATAATATTGCAGAAAATTTTATGAATGAAGGCCCAATAGTTCAGGAAACTTCTGATGAAGGTACAACGTAGTAGCAAGCAATAACAATCTATGAGCACAAGCCACTGGGTATGTGTGTCTGACTTACAGTTAGCACAAATTTTACTCTGAAGAAGAACAAACAAATACTGAAATAATGGATCGAGTGGTTCCATGTGCAGCAACTGTCTGAACCAGCTCAGATAAAACATCATGAAAACTTGACCAAACTGAGATGACAAGGTCATATGAAGACGTACTCTGAGTTTTCAGAAGATGAGGCTTTCCCCAAAGTTACAAGGAAATGTTAAGGACATTAAATTGCCTTCTAAAGAGGGGACATAGGCAAATTATATTTAACATTGTATTTTATTATGCACCTAGAAGTAAAACAACTGGCTTGGGTACCTATCTTTCAGTCCTAACCTTACATTCTTTCCTTTACAATGACCTGAATGTAATACCATAAATGGAGACTGTTCTTAACTCAGATGAGATGATAAATCACAAATAGAAAGTTTAATAAGTGTTTTGAACCTATTTAGGCTGAGGTAAGTCTCTGGGCACAATTAATAACCTCCCTAAAAGACCTGGCACCAGTATGACCACATTCAGCCTTGTTTTAATGAAGGAACATATGGACCAGACTGGTGCCTTCTGAAGCTGCGCCACTGCTCCATGGCCTGCCTGTTAAATCAGTGCTTGGGCTACTGCACACTTTTTCTTTTTGAAAAATAAATTATAATTGCTTCTTAGTTTGTCTAACAAAGACACATTCTTTTGCTAGATGCCAAAGGCATTTGAAGCCAGTCTTTCTTCACAATTTTTTGTTATAGATCGCTTCATCAGTCTCTTAGGCAGAAGTGACAGGTAAGACAGAAGTCAAACTTCTTTGAGAAAGGCCAGCAGTCCATTTGAATGCCTGGCGACCTAAGGGCTGGGCCATTTCAGTTAATCTGTTCCTGGAAAAAAAATATATAAAGAAATGCTTTCACCTTAAACAGCTAACCTGCTCAAAAGGCAGAAAGTTGCCATTTAACTCAGATACTGCACCATGAGATTCTTTGTAAGCATTTTGTTTGGGTTTTTTTTTCTACATCAAGCTTTTTCCACAGTGAAGAGCCAGACTTATTTATAAATATTACATTCTTTTTCTGGTCTCTGGTTACATGACTTGTACAAGATCTCATTGTGTTCTGGCTACGGGACTCGGGCATAGTCTCTCATATACAAGTATACATACACAAATATTGTCTACTTGAGAATGTGTGAATAACTTGCCTCTGAAGAGCAGAAACAATTATTTTAAAAGGTTACAAACCTATATTCAAAATGAAACATAAAAGAGTGTCTGTATTTTGTTTCGCGAACAAACACTTGAAAATTTAGAGCCATGAAGTCTAGAGCTGAAAAAGTTAGACTGAAAGTGTTCTTCAAGATAAAATACAATTAATCTCAGGGACATAGGATTGGAAGGAATTTCTCATTTATTTATAGAGATCCCTGTTAAAAATGGAGAGTTATTTTGCTTTCGCAGTAAGATCAAGACCTGAAACTTCAGGAATTTTCTGTTTCGTGCATTTTATGCCACTGAGCATAATTACAAAAGGTTTACTACTCAGATATTTTGAAGCACCAATAGATTTTGCCAGTTGCTTACAAAATCCATACCTCTTCACTTTAATTCAACCATTTAATCTTTAAAAATCAATTTAACTTTGATGTTTTTATTACTTTGCTGTTATTTCAGTAATTCAGATCTTCAAAGGTAAGAACACATTAGCCATTCAAAGCCAAAAATCAAATAAAGCTACACTCCCTGTCCTCTAATCAGAGCTTTCATCTGCACATTTATGATTTCAGGAAGAAGCCAAATTAGTCCTAATTGCCTCTTATTTAACTTGGCCACTCAAATAGGATATGAGATCACATTTCATCATACTATAGATATTTTAATCACTCGTGTACACAGACTGGAGAGTTTACTCTGTACTGAAAAAAGTCTATCTTATCACATAGAAGTTCAGCTGTGTAGAAACAGACCTGACTTAATTTTCTTTTAAAAGTACAGACTTCAGACAAAATGTGCTCTCTGTTTGATGTGCATTTGATGTTTTAGGTTCACATATGGCTCTGTGCTTGAAATAATTTTTTAACATTTAGTGGTTTTAAGCCTCAAGTGGCATAAAGTCATTTAAATTACTTCAATATCATGCAACATTATATGAGGAGAAGTCCTTCTGCTTAAAGACTTGAAGAAAAGGCAAGTGCTGAGAAATGAGGCACCTCAGAGCAGCTCAGGCAGAGGGATGCTCCCAGCTGGACTGGGGCTGCAGCCTGCACAGCAGCAGCTGCTCGGGACTGGCTGCGAGACAGGGCAGTCGTGCCTCCAGCTCCCACTTTAGTAGCTGCTGCAATTTGGTAGGAAAACTCAGAGATCCTTGAAGAACTTGGAAATACAAAGGGCAGAAGCAAAGGTGTTTGCATCAATGGGCTGGGTCAGCAGGAATCAGAAATTCTCTAATTTCGCTTAGCATATGTTCATTCTGTTTTTCTATTCCAAGTGGAGCAGCTAATTATCACTTCAGTATTCTTTTCCCCTTGCTCAGTTATCTACCAGCTTATATCTGATAGAATCCTTCATTTGAAGCTAGATGATCAAATGTAGTTAAACACATTTTAAGATTAATCTTTCAGAACGTTTAAAGCTCTCTGCTGAGCAATGTTGGTCCTCCTTAGAGATCCTGCAAAGGCAATGGCACATCGGGAATGTTCCTGACTACAAACTAGAGAGGGAGCAAATGTTACACATTTACTTTCAAGCAGAATAGATGGGCATGATAGGTTTTGTCATCAGAAAACTTAGAAATGGCAGCCTATTTCTAAGAGTTATGTGTAACTGGAGAGAGAATGTGAATGCTGTGCAACCTCTGTATTTAATAAGTGCTAAAAATTGAGTGACTTTATTACTGGAAAGGACTGGAAAAATCTACAGTCCAAGCATTATTCGTATCAGTTATTTGGCAAGTAAATTTAGATAATGGAAGCATTGAGAAGCAAAGAAATCACAGTTGTTAGTTGTTAGCTATAAGTTACTTTCCTCCCCTACGCAGAGGGGCTCAGGCGATTTCACTGGGTTTTTTTCAGGAGGATGTTTTCAGCAATACAACATCGTGGTTCAGAGCCCTGCTCTGTGGAAACCTTGCTCCTTCCTACACTTGGAGTAGTGCCTGTAAATCAAGCACGTGTCTGCTGGGCAGATAAACTGCTCTGGGACTTGGAAATGGAGAGGCTCACGCAAGCATAAGAAGAAAACTCTTTTCCATCAGTCACCTGGATTGATGACTGGTAATTCACTTCCTCAGTAAGATGGAAACCTGAGCACATGGGCATGCCAGGTGATTTTCTTTAAATAAATCAGGCAAATTTCTTCCCTCTGTACAGAGCAGAGCAATCACCTAGAGAAAAACAGCTTTTAATTTTGCTTTTTCTGCAGGAGAAAAAAACCCCAGCTCTCTAAGCATGGAAACAGCTCCCATCTCAGTGCTGTGTTTCAAGGTTCACAAATGCATTTGGCACCAGTGGAAATTTCCTTCAGGTATAAACACAGCATTCCAGCACTGCAGTCTCACACCTTCATTTACGCTGCCTCAACTTTTATTTTGACCATCAGCATTCTAGAACACAGCAAAACACCCCAAACTTGCACTAGGAGTAATAAATAAGATGATCCAGCATTGTAAAAGCCATTCTTTCAGAAAACCATAAAAACAGGTCAAAGCCAAGGCTCACTATCTCATCTGGCCAGCACTCCCGTGAGCATCCTGAGGGAATGCGGCCGTGCAGCCACTGTTCCGCAGCAGCCAAGTTAATTTGATGGGAGAATATTAGATAGGTGTTTGGGAGAACTTGTGAGACACCAGGTGAGATATTGTCACAGCATTCAGTCACTGAGTTATAGACTACCTGGACCAATATTTTGCAAGTGTGAGCTATCACAGTATTTTTTAAAATATCTGTATTTGTTATATAATATTTGGATCCCTTATTAATGTCCACTAGGAGTGAACTGTTTGTGGCTTTGCTAGCATAAGAGATTTTTCAGTTACAGACAGCAAATCCAGCAAGGATCAGGAAAGGAAAATTCTTTAATGAAGACTAATAAAATTACTAGGGAAATAGATAAAAGTGTTCTGTATTAGAGCCTTGGAAGGGCAGAGTAGGAGCTTTAGTTGTGGATTGATAGCTCTGGGATGAAGTTAAGTCAGCTTAGTCAAATTATCTTTTTGATGGTCACATCTGTCAGAGCAAATATATCACAAGGGGAGGATGTGTCCAGGATGGAGAAGAACATAGTGAACAAATGGATTCTACCTCTCCCAGCATTCAAGTGAATAGCCAGGTGCAGGTTTCCACTCAGAGGATACTTGGCTTGCAAAAAAGAGATTTCAAGATGATGAAATAACAGTTTCCCTGAAGAATTCAATGTTGAGGAAAAGGCTGAAAAAAATAACAGTCACAAGGCTCATGGCTCAGCCTTCCCCATTTGGAGCCTACTGGATTGCCAATGGGAAGCAAAAGCAGTTGTCAGAACACTTTCCAACTACTGCTTCTCATCTGCTGGAATAACCCAAAAATATTCAGTGCCACTGAGGTCTGTTAGCACTCAGGACAAACTAAGCATCTTAGCTTTCCTGATTTTAAAGAAATGTGAAGTCTTGTTTTAAAAATCAATTTACTAAGATGTGTTTGGGTGTTTCTTTATAACTGAGGAAAAATTATTAACTGAATCCAATTTTTCCTGAGAATGTTGGGTATTTTGGAAGCAGAAAATCTTCTTGCTGGACTCTGTCATAAAAGTGCCTTTGCATCAGATTTAAGCCCAAGGCTCCCAGATTTCTCATAACCAAGAAGAGTTAAGACGCAGCATTTCTTCTAATGAAATAAAGCATAAGTTTACCTTGTTGTATAATCTCCTTTGCATATATTGGCCTTTTAAATGTATTAAACAAAGTTTAGATACAGCTCTGGATCACACTTTTTCTTCTTGTTCTTGTGTCACCATCATTACTGTGTTGCAGAGGGTGTTGTTGCAAGTCTGAGTTTATTTTCCACTTATTTTGTTTACCGCTTTGCATAGGAAGACATTCAAGGACCAAACACAGAGACATGTCATGAATGAAGGAACAGCAGAGAATAGGAGCAAGAAGAGCTGCTATCACCCTAGTCACAAACATCTCTCTTCCCTGCTTGAGATTATAGCAGGCTTAAATGCTTTTTTCAGGTGGAGCTTGATGAGACTCTCCACCACACATTTAGTTTCCTAGTTGCTAGTATCTGTCTGAAGGCATTACAGCTGAGACTGTAGTAATTTGGCAAATTTCACCTTCTCACTGCTCAGAGCATCAATGAAACAATTGTTGGCACCGATTAGTTGTTTTCATTCTGTTTCACAGGTCTTAGTGTAAAAGTTCTTCCTGACCTGCAGCTGACTCACTCTGCAGCACCCCTGCAAGGTGCCACAATTGATACCCCTGCTTTGCTCACAGGCACCCCAGCCAAAGACCTGAAGGGAACCCAGTGAAATCCTGCCAGCTGAAAAATTGCAGACCTCTGCCTGTGTTTTTTAAGCTGAGGCCCTAAGTCCTCACTTACAGGTGACCATTAAAACTGACTGAAATGTTGTCATAACAGTCATGACATCTGAATGCTCATCAATGATAATTCACATATATGTTTGTTTTTGAAGTTATTCAGAAAGAATGGACAGAAGAGCAAACAGTACAGAAACAGAACTGCCACATTGAAGCACGAAAACCACCATTTCAAAGGCTCTGCTTCTTTTGTCCAAAATAAGCATTTTTATCCTAGTGAAAGAGCTGACTCCCCATACCTCAGCCTACTAAATCCTCAAGTGCTTATCCCTGCTCTTTTTTCTGCCAGGATGGCTTTTGTAAACTATCTGCTAAGCTGGCTCAGGTAGCTGAACCAGCTGAAAAATTAGTGGGCTTCATTGCCTTGCTTTTATTTTGGTTTGGGAGAAGAATCACGTGACTGTAACAGGATTTCTGCTCCATAAGAAAGTCAATAGAAAAACATTTTCCAGTAATCTATAGATAGAGGCAGGAGCAGAGCTGTTCCTTAGGCTGCTGCACAAACTTTTGTCAGATTTATGCAATTTTGTAACACCAAAACAGTATAACCTAGCAGCTTTTGGAGTACAGGAATTCTTCATTTTTGTCTGCAGACTCTGCTGGCTTGATAGGTGTTTTTCAAAAAGTTTTGACATCCTAGGAGTGGAAAGGCTTAGGAAGCTTTGCCTAAGGTATTGGCCCCACATGGCTTTTATGAGGTCTGTTTTGCAGCCTAAGTCTGACCCACCCAAGGGCCAAAACATTTCCTGTGGTCAAATCAACACATAACACCTGTGCCAAGAAACAGCAGGACTGCACATGGCCAACAACCAGGGCAGAAGGCAGTGTCTTTGCTATAAAGACCACTGAAAGGAGTACCTTTGTCAAACTGTTGTAACCATGCAGTCCTAAGTTTTCCACCTTAAAAAGCTCTGTGAAATTGTGGCTGTTTGATGGTGTAAAAGCTACATATATTAGTATCAGCTGAGCTATGGAACTAAAGATGAGCAGTGTCTGTGTTCCATTAATCAAGCTAATTCATAACATGCATGACTGTTTGGCAATAGAGTGAAAAATATAAATTAAAGAATTGCATGAAACCTAAGGATGAACTCTGCTGTGGCTGAGGTTTAAAGAGGAGAGATAAAAGTATAAATCAGTCTTTCAAATAAGCCCGATGTATAATAAAGTAAATTAAATAGCAGGTGCCTTCTGTTCCAAGTATGTACTTTTGTCACAAAGGTTGAAAGAAAAACTGTTTAAAAAAATCTCAGGTTTAGAGACAAAAGGTTCCAGGTTAAGATTCTCAGATCCAAGCTGCTATTTGCATGGTTTTTTTCTGGTCAGAACGAATTAAAATCATGCGTGTGGTAACACACTTGATGGTGCCCACTTTATCCTTTAAAAGAATTAATTTTGTTAATTAGATCCTAGAAGAAATAGCCCTATACAACTGCTATGTTTTTAATTTTCTTCTTTGGTAATGTGTAATAGAACTGACTTTAGCCTCTTGCAATTGCTTTCCCAAAACAAGAATTGCTTAGCTAAGGAAGAATATGTAATGAAAATATTATTTGATTTTTAAAAATATTTAAACCTCGCTTGATGATTAAATATCTTATTACAGGATCTGAAGGCTTCTAGACTCTGTAGGAGCTACACATGGAAAATTTTATACACAGTTGTATTCATTTTCATTCTGAATTGCTTGATTTTTGTTTCCTTGCAAATTTTTGATTAATTGTTCCATCACTTACAATCACCCCTTAGGGGAACTTGGCCAGCAAACTCAGTAGAGAGCTCAAACTGGGATTTCAAGCTGACAGCTTCTGAACTTGCAAGAGCTGTGAAGTAAAAGTAAACTGAGCTGCAGCCAGTAAGCTGTAAAATTTAGTTCTGGTGAAGGTTCTGACACTATATAGTTTAAAATATGCTTTAAAGGGTCATTTAATTGTATTTAAAAAAACATTATTTCCTTGTGCTTCTAGAAAGTGTTACTTTACAAATTGTGTTAGGAGAGACAAGGCTCTGGACAGGAGAGACAGTGAATCTTGTAAGAGAGGTAGGAAACCAGAAGTCAGGACTTCAAAGGAATGTACATTTAACAGCAGCATTTTGGAAGAGACAACATTTTTACAAGAGGCTAGAGAGGTGGTGAAGTCATGGGGGAGAAGCAGAACTAAGCTGTCTGCGTGTCAGGAAAATTATCCCAGCCCTGATCAGAATTATTCTAAAAATAGAAAAAAGGCAGGTAGAAACATTAATGTGTTTCTGACAGAAAAGCTAAACCACAATGGTACTGACACCAAGAGGATAGTTTCAGAGTGGTAGCCCTGCAGGTAATTCCTGCTTGAATGAGTAGAAATCCTTAACTGACTTAGTCTTTCGGGGGTTTGGTAATCCCTAGTTCCTCTGTAACCCTTCTTTGGAAAGGCTTGGGTGGGGTGCCATGTTTCTCCAGCTCTGCTATTCCCTGAGAAATAGCTGATGCCTAGAGCTAGACAGTGGGAATTTCTAACAAAAATATTGACTGCTATGGAAAAAGCACAAATGGAAATGTGAGCATGAAAGTGATACACATTAATTGCTACAGAGCACTATCTCTGTGATTTCATTTGAATGGCCAGATACAAACAATAAGCCAGCCTAATGGTTAGAGAACAAGAGGATGAAGAAAAGGTTAGGCAGAAAGAACCAGGAAACACAAAAATTTTGCCCAAGACTTACAAGGTCTGAAGCAAAATAATGAGCTGAAAGAAATCCAGATGCCATCCACACCTGTGGGGCATAAGCATTCAAAATTTGATTGATTGCTGCTCGTCACAAAAGATACAAGAGAGATGAGGATGCAATAGCCAGCACTCCTGGTCCAGGCCAAGCCACAAGGGTATACATCTTGGCAAAGGATGAAATCCGAGTGCAAGCGAGCGCAATTGGTTTTGTTTAAAGTAGCTATCACATTCTCCTTCCATGGTATCTTGCACTGAATTTTTTTTGTGCTAATTCCCTACAGTATTAATCACAACACTATGGGATTTGCAGGGCAAAGGTCCCACCACAGGCTTTAATGATGCCAAACTGATTTTTCTCTTATACTTTCTTCATATATATTAGTAGCTCTGTAGAATAGTATTGTAGTTATATAGTTCCTAGCTAACTCCAGTACTGATAGAAAGAAAGAAAGATAAAATACATTCTAAAGGCCCCAATTCTGTCTTGCTTTTTCTTCTGGGAACCGTGGATGAGCTACTCTCCCAAGACACTTTCTCGTAAAAAATGTACAGCTAGAAGCAAGAAAGGGGGGCTCCAGAAGAGGTGGAACCAAGGGGAAGAATTACCTCATTACTTGTACTTCTAATTGGGAATTCTTGTCAATTATGCTAATTTGCTAAACTTTTAAAACTGTATTCGCCCTGTGTGGGCTGGGCACTTTTCCATACCTGCCCGTGGAGGCCTCCAATTAAAGATCAGCTTTTTTATTCCTTCCTATATTAAAATTGTCTCAAAAGTGTGTTTTATTTCTAGATCTTCGAGGCATCAGTCAGTGTCTGCAGCTCGGTGATGACTGATGGGGGACTTGGCACCCCATATTTAATGCAGAACTAGTTCCTGACAGCATCAGTAATAGGAGCAAAAGAATACTTTTGCATCAGCTGCCCAATGGCATTTTTTCATTGTTTTGTTCCTCTCACCACCAATCAATAGTGATTTTTTTAAAAACAATGACCTCAGAGACTGCTATGCCTATGAAACTACAAGGAGCCATAAGAAGCTGAACTATAAAAGCAAAGGCTTCACATTGATGGAAAAGAGCACAAATAATGTGGGTGTACAAGTGTTTTATATGACAGTAGAGCCACCACCTTATGCCACTGCTGCAATTCCAAAGTTTTATCTACTTTCAGTTGTGACCCATAAAATATTCTGTGCTATTTCTCAAGTAGTAAAGGCAATTGGCAAAGAGTCACATAACTTAATCATCACCCAGGCTCTATTGTAAGGGGATTTTCAAATCTATGTAAATCCCATCACACCTAACAATACATTGAAGTGAATTTTACAGGCCAGCCTGAAGCTGTGATAGGAAAAGGAATTAAAAGTGGGAAATAAACCCCCTGTATGCAGCACAGTTATGGAGCATTTTTACACCAATTGGTGTTCACAGAGAAATAATTGACTGAAACTTGGCTGTAACAGACCAAGCTCTTAAACCCTGCTTGTATAAGAGATATTACTAGTTACCCTGTTTTTTTTTTCTTAAGTGAAGCAGTGCCCCATCTGCACTAAGCATGTGCAAGTACGTATTGCCAAATTTTAAAATATTTGAAAATAAAATCTTGATGTTACTCTATATATTCCTAAAGGGAGTCAAAATTGAGTAGATGCTGCAGATACAGGTGCCATTTCACATCAAGACACTTGTTTTCTTTTTGCAGATTAGTCAAACTTTGTTCCTTGAAATAAATCCTATTTTACTTTTAAATGCTCTTGCTAGAGTCTTGGAATTAAAACCAAAAAGGAATTGTTTTTTATATTTGTCTCAGCTGAACTGAACTTTGCATTAATTTTTATTGCGCATGCTCTGCTTTAAAGCTTTTCAGCATATTGAGCAATGGGTCTTAACATAATTAGTGATAGTACAACATAACGCTGTTTTATTTGCATTTGCTCCTTGATAGAAGATTATTGTATGGCAAAATCTGTATCCCTTCACTCTATTGTGTCACAGCTGCAATGTATGGCACCTTTCTAAGCTTGACATAAATGTCACTCAACAGTTTAAATATTTTTTTTTCTGACCCAAATGGATAGCCCAATTTTGAGGGTCTTGGGTCCATTAGGAGGAAAAACTGAATAAAGACTTTTTGATGCAATTCTGGTCGTTTAAATTGCCATTTCCCCCCTACTGTATTCAGGACAACAAAAAGCAACTGCAGTTTGTTCATATTTCTAGGCAGGAGCTGCCACAGAGAGGCAAAAAAGAGGTTTTGAACTTCTTTCTGAGTCAATTACTGACCACCCCCCAGCTCTCCCCTCCTGTCTGGATATCTCATTAACACTGCAACTTTCACTGACCAGCAGTGGCTTCACCTTTAGCTCACTGCACCATTGCTTTGATCAGTTACATGTGCTCTAGACCAGGTTTCAGAAGGGAGAAGGTGACCTTTAAAAAGTTGGCATTGTGTTCAAATGAAGAAAATAACGGAGAATGAGCTCTGCCAGGTTAGAAACACAAGGCAGGCCAAAGAGTTTAAAGAACAAATTTACAAAAGATAAAAAAAGTAATAATAAAACCTTTTACAGAACCATCAAAAGCCAAAAGCCTTCTAGAAAGGCTATGCAACAATAAATGGTAAAGGCACAAAAGAGGCATTCAGAAGATAAGACCAGAGCAGATAAATTAAATGAATTTGTATTCGCAATGAATGCAGAGGAGTTCAGAAAATTCTCTCATCGGAAATGTGCTTTCTCCCCACCACACAAACACACTTTTTTTCCCCCATAAATGTTATCTCAATGGTTCTTCATTCAACTGAAATTCAGAAAAAGTTTACAAACAGATTCATCAGGACCAGAGAATATTTATCCAAGATTTAAGAAGGAACTGAAGCAGGAAATAACCTAAATAACAAGTTCAGTGTATGATTTCTTGTTTAAAAATGCCTGGGACGAACAGCAGATGGTAAATGGGATGGAATTAAAAAAAACAAAAACCAACCAACGACACCCCCCCCCACCCCACACACACACTGGTTCTTTGCACTGTTGTGTGGTTTGAACTACAAGAACAGCGTTTGTGGACGTATTTTTTGTTTGTTTAAGCATTCATCCCTTTTGTGTTTTAAAATGTTTGCAATCTCACTACTACTACATACCTGCAAATAACACAAAAGCTGCATGCCAGTACTAAAAAATTTTACTTTTTTTCCAGCCTGTTGTCACTATAAAAAGATCATAATTTTTTGACTTATAGTGGCCATAAAATTGTCTAGAAGTTAGTGGGGTATTTTTCTGCAACCCTCAAAAAATTTTATTTGAATTCCATCTCAGAGCCTTAACCTTTTACCCCTCTATGGCCAAATCTCCCTGCCTGTCACATGAGGTGTCTGCAGTGCTTGCAGTTTGGACTCAGATTTGCTTACCTCTGGCCTTTATTTTTCCTTACTGTTTGTGTAACTCTAAAAACTCCTAACAGGACTGCCTCACAGGGATTCCTAAAGAGAGACAGACATGTGCAGGAGCAGTAGAGGCAGATGCAGTTCCAGGACAGATGAATGACTCGGCGTTACCAGCAAGGAAAGGGGGGGAATCTCTAGTTTGAATCCATTTAGGTGCCACAAGAACTTCAGTGGGACTTCGAGCATCTGCTTCAGGCAAGGTCAGTTTTTGCAGGAGTGTTGTGCTCAGTGAATTTGGGCATTTGTGGAGCTCAACAGCAGATTTTAGAAGATGTCAAAGTCATTTGAAGGGTAGGCTTTTCACTAGGAGCACAAATACTGTTGAAAATCTTAGGCCGGGTTTCCTTTTGGGAAGAGCTTTTAGATGAGGTTCTAACACTCAGGACCCAAAGCGGCCCAACTTGTACAGTACATAGCTAACATCCCACCCTGATTTCTGATGTAGTATGTATGCACTGACAGGAAAGCAGCCATATTCCTCATAGCAGAGAAAGAAGCCACTGCAAATCAATGGCAGACACTTATCTTGGAAGCTCAAACAATGAAAAAGTGCGCAACCAGAGGAAATTTCCTCACAAGCCCACATCATTCATAACCCTCCTGCTTCACTATGGTGACACTATCACAGCTGTACTTTTCTCTAGAAAGCAATCAAGAACTACAATTTAAGCAGGAGACTACAAGACTTGTGTTGCATGCACATCCAAGCAGGAGTTTCTAAAAACACGCTCTTATGCCTTCTGCAGCACCCTCCACAGCAGCTTGCACTCAGCATCTCCCCTCGGATGTGAGTGCTCGCAGTAAGGACAGGAGCACGTCTGCCACAGATGCTGGCAGGGTTCTACATGAAGGTGGGCAATGCCCCCCAAGGACTAAAATGTGCTGGTGTCATCTGGTTTAGGGAAAAATATCTGAAGCTCATGAATCATTTCACAATCATGTCAAGATTTACTTTCATTAGACTGCAAGAAATACATATTTAGAGAGAGGGGCAATGCGCAAAATAACCCAGGTGTATCCTTGTATTCCTGAGGCTAAGACTATTTGTTTTATATTACATTAGACAGTCTCCAAGTTGTTACTGGCCTGATAACAGACTAGAAATTACAAGAAAGCACTGATTTCTCTTTTGCCCTTGTACAACCCAAATCCTTCTTCTGGTGAACAGAATTAAAAGTTTTATAAGGAAGACTGTTGTAGGACAGATTTGATTACTGACATTTACTAAATTACTACAGTGAACTGAATACTGACATGCAACACAGTACAGAGTAACATAAAACAGAAATGAGCAGCAGCCTTAGAACTGGCAGTTCTAATGTTCCATTTTAGAACACTATGGAAGCCTTGCATAGTAAAAGACAACATCCCTAGGATAGTACACAGAAATACTGTGTTTCCAAAGTATTTTAACAGTGTGTGACTACTTTCCTAGACTATAACAATTACCAGTAGAAATCAGTTCAGAAACAGACTGAGTACCTCAACTGAAAAAATTTTAAATACTCAGTTATTTATTTAGGGAAATCAAATTAAAGACACTAAGATGGATACTTCAACATCTGTGATGTGATCACAAAAGTTTTAAAGTGGTTTAAATTACTTCAGTATTGTATATATATTACCAAATAAGAATATGCAAGCTTACCCCTCAGCAGATATAGATATTAATAGGTAGTGACTAAGGTAATATTTGGTTATTTGTAATAATCAAATAGTGCTGAAGAATAATTGCTTATGGAAATATTGATCAACTATTTATAGGCAATAAACTACATTTCTTTATCCAAAAATACATTCAAAAGTTTAAATTCAAAATTTTTGAACATCTTCAGCTGAACAGTGTCCTAAAATATTGATTTTTTTTTTTTTTTTTTTTTAAGTCGGAGACATAGGAATTTGCTATGGTTGAAATGCTATGTGTTTAGCAGTTCAATCCATGAAGTCAAAAGAGCTCTTTGAAAATAAGTGTGAATGGATAAATTTTTACTGATTGTCATCTGAACTGGTGCAAAAGTTGCCATGACCAAATGGTTTTTTGTTAAAGGCACGTTTTTAAATTCCAAATGCATTCAAATCTAATTTTAAGTATTTCCTTTTTCCCTTTCAGTAGAGGCCCAATTCAGAAATCCATACAACTGAATCATCTTCACAGTGGAAAGCAGAAGCCAAGAATCAAATCAACGATGTGTATTATTTTAATCATAATCTAAACATAAATAAAACATCAGTCTGTCAGTGTATCCAAAGACACTGCCAAAGAAAGTGGTGTGGAAATTCAAGATTAAAACATCTTTGCAGAATCTTAAAAGACCGTCCTAACAAATCTTTTAAAAATAATTTGCATAATTAATCTCTATGTTAATTGTGAGACAGAAAACCTTTATGTCACAGTATCTGAATTTATCAATATTTAGTACTTTGATTTTTAAAACTTCTTTTTGAGTTTTATTTCTGTTTGCTCTAGGATACTTGCTAATATTTACATGTTTAGAGAGTTGGTTCATGAATGCAAGATAGATTTAAGATATTTGTATTGGAGTGCAACATCTGCAAAGTCATAGTACTGCCAACATTTGTAACAAACTTCTTGAAACTTCTCACAGAAACAGCAATGTGCATGCACCTCCTGCTTTCAAGATGGATTTTTTTAACCAGAAGGTTCTCCTTGGTGTAGCAAGGATGAGAATACATTCACCCCCAGTGTGAGGAAGACACATTCTTTGATCAGGCAGAGCATGCCAATGTGCTAGCACAGGTAGAATGAGCCCACAACACCAGCCTTTAAAAAATGATTTATGCAAAAATGTAATCATGCCAGGAAGTAAACCAAAATGAGTAAACATCTACTCCCACTGAGTACAGTACGGGGAAAGAACAAGGAGGTCTTAACAATTCACAAGCCCCATGGAAAAATGCTTTAAACCCCCAAATAAACTCTCTCCGTTTGGTAGACCAAAACTTAGAAGCCCCAAGTCACAGCATTTTAGGTTTTTTTTTTAATTAGTTTGAATCTCTTTCCCTCGGTAATTTCCATCACATTATTCATAATTCTGTTTGTTTTTCTATACCCTGTGCTGCATTATTTATAACAGCACATTATGGATTGTGAACAGCTACATTTAACTTTTAACTGACTTGGTACTTCCAATCTACTTTGGATGCAGCAAAAATGACCATTTCCAGACAAGCAAAACATAATTCTGAGAGTAATTAAAATTCTTTTTAGCCCTCATTCAGTGCGCAATCGCTCTTCAAGGGCAACCCTTGGAGGCCCTTCCTGCTGATGCCTGGATTTGTGCTGGCGCCATGTTGCTGTACAGGATTACTCACTTTTTGCTGATGTCCAGCGGCTGATTTCAACAAGGTCTTGTCAGCAGGCAGTAATCCACTGTTTCTAAGCACAGAACACACCACTCACTTCCAAGGCAACTGTATTCCCAGCTTACTAGGAGGGTCACTCCTATTTGTAATTTTACTCAAGGGAGGAGCAAAACAGGTGAGAGGCTGATGGTGAAGATGATGTCCTCCACCTGCTGTATTTGTGGTTTTTTCTGAGTCTTTCTCTAAAAAAGAGAGGAAACTAAAGGAAAAAACAGAAATGTTACTCATGTGTGGTATATAGTGCCAATTTCACAGTAAGGATGTGAAGGTCTTGCATGTTTATTTTAGGGTATTTTTAAGATGACCCTTAAAACGGTTGTTAGAGACAAAGCAGCACAGCAGGGATGTTCTTATAAATTTGGGCATGCTTTTTATAAACTGTCTGAGGGGAAAGTATGTTGGTCAAACCTTCATCCCCTGTAAGACACAAGCAATAAAGGGGCCAGCAGAAACCCAGTCTACCATCAAAACTCCAGCATCCTTAGGCTACAACAGAAACCATGCTGGTCTTTGTCATTAAGGACAATGGTCAAACTCCCCCATTCCCTGGGCTTTTTGACCTTCCTCTATCTCTTCACCACTTCTCGTGGGTGCCTGGCGCAGGACCAGTGTCAAACCACGACAACTCACCACGAGGGTCTCCCGTAACACAAGGGCACATGTTCATCATACCTAATACTAGCTACATGAAATAGTTAAAATATGTGTTTTCCCACCGGCACTGAGTGAATTCAGTGCTTTATTGTGTCACAGTATCACCAGATGCCACCTCCATTCACTTCCTTACTTCAGTGGGGAAGGTACAGTGCTCATCTCATATTGTGCAAACACTTGAAGTCTGAAAAGGCAAGATTTATTCTTTTGTGTATATGTCTTAGAGACAAACTACAGCAAAGCTGGGAAATATGCACATAACTTAGAGACATTGAAATATTTTTTTGTTATATCAAGCTGAAGCCAAAATTTATGAATTGCCACATGGCAGAACAGAGGCAGAACTGCAGTCAGTGACAGCTCTCCCCAGCCCACGCCATTCACGTCATCTCACCCCTCCATGCTCCTCTAACAAAAGGAGCTTCCTTTATGCCATTGATCTTTATTAAGATTTTTATTTTGAATATTCTGATTATACTCCACAGCTGTATACACCTATAGTGGAAACATGATAGAGACAGCAGCCTTTGGGATAATTACACTCTATTCAAAACTATGGTTTGTGGCTTAAACAAGCATGTCTTCACAAGACCTGTCAAACAATTGCAGATTACTTGGTTATAAATGAAGGCTTCAACCTTTAGAAACTCTTACACAAAACCAATATTGAGCATTTTGTTCTGTCAGATGTCTAAATTTATTCTTAGCAATTCTGACTTTTATCTATTCATTGAATCAAGAAAATATGTAGGCAGGATAATTACTTTCTAGGAAGCAACAATATCCAAAATTAAAGCAATGGCAACGGTAAAAGAAAGTAAAAAACATTACTGAATAAAGCCAAGCTGGTTTTCATGGTGAAAGTAATCAACTGCTAATGCATCATACTTTTAATTCTCTGCTTTTTAATCTAATCCTTTTCTTGTCAACTGCAAACTGACGCAAGTGCTCAGAGCACGGAACTGGAACTGTCAGCATCCTTCAGACACAAAGCCAAATCCCCAGAGTTCATGGGAGGTTTTGTGAGAGATTTTTGGGGAGGGAGAGGGGGTGATTGGGTTTTTGGGGGATTTTTTTACTGTCCTATGGTTGTATCTTGCCATTCAGTTTGGATGAAAAAGTATAGAATCTTTATGTTTCCCATTAGCAGTGGGTACCTGACCTTCAAATAATGTGAAACTTCCTTTGTAAAAATTGCGTTCTACAGTCCAACTTTTCTGTGTGTTCCTCCCCGTGGCAATAAAACTGTAAAACCACACATGTGACTTCTGTGCACGTCTTACCTGCCATAGGCACAACAAATTGGCAAGATCCCAGACTTTTCTGATGGCCACGGGCTTCCCAGAGAGGCTTGCCAGAAAGGTCTCAGAGGCCCAGAGGATCTCCTCTGCCCACATCCCAAAGGAAAGGCCCAATTTAGGATGCCAGCAGGACACTAGAACTTCCTTAGTCCTGTCAGAGCTGGGTGGCACTGAGCAACTTCCATAGCCTTTTATAGACTTTAAATTCTCTCAGTAGTGGGCAAATGATCAGTTGGAAGAGTCAATATATCCATTCTGGACCTGGGCATTGTATTCTGCTTCTGCCATGTTAAGCAAAGTATATCTTGAAATAAAATGTTCCTAAATATTTTGTGTACTTCAGATTATTTCAACTAAAAGCTCAGCAGAACTTGTGTCATATGAAGTTAAAGTGATTCAATCCCTTTAGTTTAAATACATTGATTCTTCATAAAGCAATGGAAGGACCATCAAGGTATAAAATTACCGGCTCAGGCAAATGATTGTAATATTAGGCCTGAAAAAAAAGTATGATTTGAATAACAACAAATCTCAGTTTATGCTGCAATTACATGAGATTGCTGAGTGCTTCATTGTCTGTACAATCAAAATGATTAATTGACTACACTTTGGAGATCTATTTGAATAGGAACCCAGTAGTGTTATAAATTTATCTTCATGGTCAGTGAATAATTTTATACTTACTGTCACACTAAAATTAAATCCTCTATAACATGTTAACTCTCAAGTGCAGGGGTGTTGCTGTTCCTCATATTCCATGCTGACCAATTAACAGGATTGATTGCAGTTATAAATTAATTTAACTGAAACTATAAACTGATTTTATAGTTCAGATGACAGATCATTGCGTTCCTTACTGAGTGCTCTGTACAACAGTTGTCAGCTGCAATAGACATTCCCAGGCCATTGCACAATTCCTAATTTCTTGTTTATGTATTTCTGTCTGTTACTGACTGTATTTTAAGGCCTCTCGGTCACCTTTTAGCTGTTAGAAGTTATGATGCAGTTTATGTGGTATGGTTTTCTCCCAAATCACATAAAATACAAGAAAGACTCCCCCACAAGACTTCAATTGACCTTGAATTTAATGAGTAGCAGCAAGGAGGGATTACTCTGATGAGAAAGCTTTACTGAAATGGTTTAAATAAGCTTCTTTGGTCCATTAGTTGTAACATGACATTGAATTTGTAGTGTATCAACGTTAGCTGTTGTTTGTATCTCCTCTGCCTTGATGGGAAGATAGACGGAGTTTGACGCTTTTAAAAAATTGTTTAAATTTTTTTTTTCGACAGACTAACTCTATTTGTCACAGGAGAAGCTAAACCCAGAAAATCTATATCAGATTATCAATCGTAACACCCTATGATTTAAAACTGTAGTGGATCCGAGGGGATTGAGAAATTGGTGAATATGGTGCATTGCTGCTTTACATATATGATAACAACCTCAGCTTCATTCCAGGCTTAGTCAATTAGCAGAAACCTTTTTTGAGCTGAACAGTAAACACTGTTCGTTGTGATTGAGTCTGCTTTCTTTTGTTGTGCAGTTTTCTTTTCATGGATTTATTTGCATTACTAAGCTACAGAATTTCTGTCAAGGAATACTGGCAGGCCAAATAATTCTCTTTTTTTTTTGCAATTCTTGGTAGCTGATATAGGCTTTTAGAATTAATTGCTTGCTCTGAAGGCCCAGTATAAAACCTGAACCAGCACATGCTCTTAAGCATTTGTTAACCTTGAGGCACTTTTGAGCTTATGTTACTGCTGTTTACATTCAAGATATTAAAATTAATTAACTAGACTGCCATAAAACATGGAAACACCCATCTGTTTAATGGTATCTCTACTCAGAACTAAAACCATAAAAAATTGCTTGATAACTCCAGCTTCTTTAAAAAAAATAACCCATGGGACAATTCCCTTAAGCTTGCTATCTTTACTGCAACTGTTTAAAAACAGCCTCTATTAGCTTTTCATTTTCACAGTAAAAATGTCTTGGAAAAGCTCCCTGTCAGAAAGAAGTGCTTTCAGCAGGATGCAATATGGATCCACACTCCTAAGGACCCCTACTTAGCCGACCACCGATCCTACTTTTGAGCCCAGTACTCAGCAATAATGATCACAGAACCACAGCATTGTTAAGGTTGGAAAAGACATTTAACACCATCTAATCCAACCAGTAAGTCAACGCTGCCATGTCCACTGCCAAACCATGTCCCTAAATGCCACATCTACACGGCTTTTAAATACCGCCAGGGATGATGATCCCCACTTCCCTGGGCAGCCTCTTCCAGTGCTTGACAAGGCTTTTTGCAAAGAAGCTTTTCCTAAATACCGATTTGAACCTCTCCTAGCACAACTTGAGGCCATTTCCTCTCATCCTTTCACTTATTACTTAGGAGAAGAGACCAACCCTCCTTGTGACAACTACACCCTCCTTTCATGGAGTTGTGGAGAGCACTATGGTCTGCTCTGAGCCCATAGCCCCCTCAGCTGCTCCTCATCAACCTTGTGCTCCAGACCCTTCCCCAACTCCATTGCCCTTCTCTGGACACGCTTCAGCACCTCAGTGTCTTTCTTGTAGTGCAAGACCCAGAACAGAACACAGCACTCCAGGTGTGCCCTCAACATTGTCAAGTACCAGGGGACAATCCCTGCCCTGGTTCTGCTGGCCACACCATTGCTGGTACAGGCCAGGAATTGGCCTTCTTGGCCACCTGGGCACACACTGGATCCTGTTCAGCCACTGTCACCAGCACCCTCAGATCCCATGTGCTGTTTCCAGCCACTCTTCCTGAAGCTGGCAGTGCTGCCCGGGTTTGTTGTGACCCAAGGGCAGGACCTGACCTTTTGCCTTGTTGAACCTCATACAACTGGCCTTGGCCCATCATCCAGCCTGTCCAGACCCCTCTGTAGACTCTTCCCGCCCTCCAGGAGATTGACGTTCCTGCCCAGCTTTGTGTTCTCTGCAAACAAACTGAAGGGCCCACTCAGTCCCTGGGAGATAGCAAAGTATGTACAGGCATGATTTATCTTCACATCTGATTACCCATTCTGGTACTCAGCCTGAGAGCCTTTAATCCTTACCCACCTGAAGAAGAAACAGCATCTATTAGACATGCCATTAGTTATGTTATATGTGCTGCAGGTGGTGTGAACATCTCCGTTTATGAGGTGCTGAACTTGGAATTTTGGGATGAAATACATGATTAAGAGTTATTTGCTTACTTAAAATTGTATTAAGTAGAAAAAAGTAATTTTCCAGGGACTTTATTTGTCATGTTGTCATATTATTCTTTCATTTAAGAATTTAAATATTTAGTCAAATAATAGCCTGTGTCAAAAATTTAAGCCTGACACCAATAGATGATAACCTCAAGTCTGCCTTGGTAATGAATCAGAATGACTTGTATGCATATAAATAAGGATCATGTCTGCATGTGTTGCAAACACTGATTAATCCCATAATTAAAGCTAGATGGAAAAGCCGAGGTGGACTAATTTTAATCTTGAGATAGTATGAACACATCATAAAAATAAAACAGGAAAAGAAAGAATGAGGAAGAGAAGAGTGCAGGCCAAAGAAAATCACCTTCTCCTTCCTCGTTTCGATAGCACAAAGGGAAAGAGAGGGTCTCCTGGTTTTTAAAGGTCATTTCTGAACTTTATAAAGATGTATTTAGAAAAATCCTTACTGTGAGAATAAAGACAGAACAGGTTAAAAATACAGATGACTGTTACTTAGGTGCTAAGCTTCAGAGCCACCCCTAAGGTGTGCTCAGGCTATCTGTCCTCCTGCTGGGCTTCACAGCCATCACAATTCTAGGCACCAAGGACAAGCTGAGGAGTTGATCTCTGCAGGTCCTCTCAGGAAACAGCAAGGGATAGTTTGGGTCTCTCCTCTTATGACAGAAGACGTTTTGGCAGTCTGACTTCTA
Organism: Ifrita kowaldi; assembly: GCA_013398055.1. Lineage (NCBI taxonomy): Eukaryota > Metazoa > Chordata > Aves > Passeriformes > Cinclosomatidae > Ifrita > Ifrita kowaldi. Next base: position 1,226,156 of record VZRS01007674.1, read on the forward strand.
ATCCATCTGCAGATACTGGCAGGCATCACTGCCTGTCGTGGTATAAAGGGGCTTTTCTATCTTACCTTCTGCTTTTTCATCTTGACTCCCCTAAGACCAGATGACTCATTTTTGATACATGAAAAGCTGAAAACCTGCAGTGCAATGTAAAGCAAATAGAGAAAAAAGTACCAGTGCAAAGAACTACAAGTCATTCAGTCAGAACATTCTCCGAATGTGAGCCGAGACCTGTCTTTGCACCTAAAACCTGTGCATCCCAATTGCAGCCTCACAAGATTGTAAGGTTGAGCAGAAGTCAGTGCCTATTCACAGTATTTCTTAGAAATCCAGTNCACTATGGTCTGCTCTGAGCCCATAGCCCCCTCAGCTGCTCCTCATCAACCTTGTGCTCCAGACCCTTCCCCAACTCCATTGCCCTTCTCTGGACACGCTTCAGCACCTCAGTGTCTTTCTTGTAGTGCAAGACCCAGAACAGAACACAGCACTCCAGGTGTGCCCTCAACATTGTCAAGTACCAGGGGACAATCCCTGCCCTGGTTCTGCTGGCCACACCATTGCTGGTACAGGCCAGGAATTGGCCTTCTTGGCCACCTGGGCACACACTGGATCCTGTTCAGCCACTGTCACCAGCACCCTCAGATCCCATGTGCTGTTTCCAGCCACTCTTCCTGAAGCTGGCAGTGCTGCCCGGGTTTGTTGTGACCCAAGGGCAGGACCTGACCTTTTGCCTTGTTGAACCTCATACAACTGGCCTTGGCCCATCATCCAGCCTGTCCAGACCCCTCTGTAGACTCTTCCCGCCCTCCAGGAGATTGACGTTCCTGCCCAGCTTTGTGTTCTCTGCAAACAAACTGAAGGGCCCACTCAGTCCCTGGGAGATAGCAAAGTATGTACAGGCATGATTTATCTTCACATCTGATTACCCATTCTGGTACTCAGCCTGAGAGCCTTTAATCCTTACCCACCTGAAGAAGAAACAGCATCTATTAGACATGCCATTAGTTATGTTATATGTGCTGCAGGTGGTGTGAACATCTCCGTTTATGAGGTGCTGAACTTGGAATTTTGGGATGAAATACATGATTAAGAGTTATTTGCTTACTTAAAATTGTATTAAGTAGAAAAAAGTAATTTTCCAGGGACTTTATTTGTCATGTTGTCATATTATTCTTTCATTTAAGAATTTAAATATTTAGTCAAATAATAGCCTGTGTCAAAAATTTAAGCCTGACACCAATAGATGATAACCTCAAGTCTGCCTTGGTAATGAATCAGAATGACTTGTATGCATATAAATAAGGATCATGTCTGCATGTGTTGCAAACACTGATTAATCCCATAATTAAAGCTAGATGGAAAAGCCGAGGTGGACTAATTTTAATCTTGAGATAGTATGAACACATCATAAAAATAAAACAGGAAAAGAAAGAATGAGGAAGAGAAGAGTGCAGGCCAAAGAAAATCACCTTCTCCTTCCTCGTTTCGATAGCACAAAGGGAAAGAGAGGGTCTCCTGGTTTTTAAAGGTCATTTCTGAACTTTATAAAGATGTATTTAGAAAAATCCTTACTGTGAGAATAAAGACAGAACAGGTTAAAAATACAGATGACTGTTACTTAGGTGCTAAGCTTCAGAGCCACCCCTAAGGTGTGCTCAGGCTATCTGTCCTCCTGCTGGGCTTCACAGCCATCACAATTCTAGGCACCAAGGACAAGCTGAGGAGTTGATCTCTGCAGGTCCTCTCAGGAAACAGCAAGGGATAGTTTGGGTCTCTCCTCTTATGACAGAAGACGTTTTGGCAGTCTGACTTCTAATCCATCTGCAGATACTGGCAGGCATCACTGCCTGTCGTGGTATAAAGGGGCTTTTCTATCTTACCTTCTGCTTTTTCATCTTGACTCCCCTAAGACCAGATGACTCATTTTTGATACATGAAAAGCTGAAAACCTGCAGTGCAATGTAAAGCAAATAGAGAAAAAAGTACCAGTGCAAAGAACTACAAGTCATTCAGTCAGAACATTCTCCGAATGTGAGCCGAGACCTGTCTTTGCACCTAAAACCTGTGCATCCCAATTGCAGCCTCACAAGATTGTAAGGTTGAGCAGAAGTCAGTGCCTATTCACAGTATTTCTTAGAAATCCAGTGACCTTCAAGGGAATGGATTGAAAGAAACAACCACGCACTCAGCAACTGCTTCCATGAGCTTTATATATGTGCTGAAAAAAAAAAGAAAACCTGCAACCTTCCCCGTGAGTTTGGTGAGACAAAAGCCTCTGTGGAGGAGGCAAGTTCAGTGTTGCTTAGGGAGCACAGCAGCTCTGGTTTCAAGGTCTCTGGTTTCAGTGAGCATCTGAGGAGAAGAGCATCTGGTCTGAGCCCGGCAGTGACTTTCAGGGAGAGAGGAAGTGGGGCTTCTGGCTCTTGCTCAGATTAAATTTCTGTTGCTACAAGCAGGAAATTTGCTGCTAATTATTTGAAAGCAATCCCTGCTGTAATTGAGTCTTTGTGAAAGTAAAGAGCCGATAACATGCATAGCTCAGGCAGAACCTGGCAGCACTCCTCACATTTGTCTGCCAGCCTGCACAGGGTGAGGAGCGGCTTCATGCCAAGGGCAGCCACTTCATCACTGCCACCCAGACCCCTGTGCCTGGCCAAACACTCTGCCATATCTCGTGGCAGAGCAGTTCCCACCAAAGCTCACCTCACTGCATGAACCTGCCCAGGGGAAAGCCAGTAGCAATGTTGTGTGCTGTGCCAGTGGAGGGTCTCCTTCCAGAAGCTGGTAGAAGAACCTTCAGAGACTGATTCTCATACTTAATTTAGATAGTCATTTATAAAATATGTACTGCAGATGACTAACATAAAGAACAGAAGCAGGAAGTAAGAAGCAGCTTTACTTCCTTAGGAACACTTATCAATGACTATAAAAATACTCCATCGTGTTATCTCATTTTATGAGGCCACGAATCTCAGTAAACACAGTGACATTTGAGTGATACCTTTGATCTCTAAGCGTCTTGGCACACAGGGATATTTTCTTTTCCCCAGAGACGAAGATTTTGCATCATTTTCCTTTGCACAGAACAAGATGAAGTGACTTTCCACACTGTATCATGCAGATATTTGTCATCTAATTTTTACCTCTTCAGGGACACATCCCCTTTAATAGGAAAAATAATGCAATCTGAAATATGTGAGAGCTATATTGAGTACAGCAGTAGAAGTTCTTTGCCAATCACAGCTCTTATCTTGGAGAAAAAGGATGACTGAATAGGACTCTGAAGGACAATGCATGGTTTAAGCAAAGATGTTAATTTACATTTACATTTAAGATATATATTTATTTCTCTCTAAGAGAGGCTTTATAAAGCCTCTCTTAGAGAATCCTTCATAGTGTTTTTACTCCAACATTGAGGACATTAAACCAGTTTTTCCTTAATAATGCTCACTTGTAAAAGCACACAAGAATTTGGTCTAATGTTGAGTATCTGTTGTTGTGTTCTTCTGAATTTGAACCTAGAACTTGGAATATACACCAAGCCTTTGTACATGCATGTGAAAATCACAGAATATTCTTACAACTTTTAAAATTGTGCATATTTTGTTAATACCACCTTCTCATATTTTAGGACATCTCGGTCATGTTTTTTATTATTAATCTAAACTAGATCTATGTTATTTTCTTCACATTTCAGATTCTTGAATACCATGGTTTATCTGAGTAGATGGATTACAAGGTAGGTGGTGGGAATCACTATGGTTGACTGATCTCAAAAAAACTGCTGCGTTCAGTTGTGTGTGCTTAGAGCATTTCATCTTAAAACATCCCTTATTTAAGAACTTCCATGTCTTGCCTTCCTCAGTAACTGAATACAAGATAAATGTGTTCATCCCATAAAACATGAGCCATGCCCTGAGGCTGGCTCCTGGTCAGTAGAGCTGTCATAAAGTGATGTTGAAGCTGACACTATGCTGGCCAAAAGAAGCAGTCTTCACCATGCTACAGAGGTCAGCTTTCACTTCCCATGATTTAAATAAGTGCTGATTTTGTCAGCATTCACCACAGAAAAACAAGAGACAATGAAGTAATTTCCACAATAGACCGGATGTTTATGAAGTATGAAAATTGTCCTAGCGAGTCTAATGACTTAGAAAGACCCTCCTCCTAGATTGAATGTAGCACCACACCAGCCAATTCCCATGCTGAGATCAAAATCAGAGCCAATATTAATGTGCTAAGCATGCTTTTAAAAGCTGTTTTAGAAAGAAATACTGTGCATGCAGAACAGTTAGTTGTACCTTGGTAGCCTTTTTGCTTGTTTGCTTATTTTCAGTTATTTGGGTGGGGTTGGGGATTTGAAGTTTTTTAGTAGTAGAAACTATCACACAGATTTATTCTTTTTGCCATGATTCTTTTCTTCTAAACAATTTGTTTTAAAGAAGACAAGCTAATAAAAGCACAGTTTTGGCTTCAGTATGAAGTCATCCTGCTCTTTCCTGGGTCAAAAAAGTCTGTCTGACGTCTTTAGAATATGAGTGTCCAGAGATGTACGGCACTACATATTAAATATTTGACCTCAAGTTCATAGAAGATTTTCCAAACACATTTTAAACTCTCTTCATAAAGAAATCCCAGGATTAAATAATGCAATAATGCTTTGCTAGAGAAGAGAAATTACATGTCACATTACCGGTAGAACTTGAACTCCCTGAGGTTGTACAAATTTCTCTGAAATATGGTGTAGCAAAATCACAAGGACATGTCACTTTATCAACACTTATTTAAAATTATTTGCCCAACAAAACTATGCCCTTGATACCTATGAATAATGAGAATATTCCTAACCCACAACAACAAAATCTTTGTCTAATAATGTATAGTGAGCCGTCATCAGGTTGTTAATATTATAAGGCCATTAAGTGAACTGCAGAATTAAAGACACAAAGATGATAGCAAAAACCGTCCAATGGCATTTTTTGGGACCAGACTCCAGGGAAACAGAACTTCAAAAAAACTAGTATATCATTAATCTTTCTGGGAGACATCTGCCAGCTTCAGCAAAACCCAAGATTTGCAAACCTCAGAGAAGTCTTATGAACACCTTTAATTTACTTATGAGGAGACAGACATCTCCCCATAAACACGCACATGTTGTCCTGGCAAAGCCACATCCATCTGCCCTTCCCAGCTCCCTGTCCACCCAGCTCCCGTATGCTCTATCCTTTTTCCTATTTCCAGACTAGTTTCCTTGCTAGATTACTCTCTACAGATTTTTTTTCCATTGTCATCTAGCCCCTCTCCTTTCATTTTTCCATGCATATCTTTTCCTTTCCCTGAATTCTATCTTATTTTTCCATTTGAATTTTATTGCTCAAGACTCAGAGAAACTGTCTCCTGAGGTTATTCTTGGGGCTCACTGGATCTCAGCCCTCTTCTTCAAACTGTTCTTTTCAATTTCTGTTCTTTCCTTTCTCTTTGTTTTTCTCCCATCTTTTCTCTGTCATCCTCTGACCTTGGTTATCTTCACGTACTTCCTGATGGGAATGAATTTTGGTACATTACCATTTTGTGTGTTGTACAGGAGACGCATTTAACTCCTATGCAGTAAGGGTTAGAGACAGCAAATATTTCTGCTTCGCAAAGGCTGTTTCTCAGGGTTGTCCTGCAGACCTGGACACTTTTGAGAGGACCACTGGCTCATAAGAACAGTAGCAGAGGATCTGGTCAGCTTGATGGATGGACATACGAATTCCAGTACCACCTCAGCTGAAAGATCGCAAATAATTCATTCATAAATTCCCTTTTTTGTCTACCTGTCTCAGTTCAGTTGAGCAACCAGCATCTTTATCAAGAAGTAATACCAAAGTGCCATGGAAAGAAGGTGATTCTCACCCTTACATTCCTCCTTTCCCTTTTCCCAGTGAAGCGACCTGCCAGACTGGCGGGTAACCCCATGCACAAAGTTACTTATCCTTCCCCTCTCTGAACAAGTCTAAGATTTTATAATCTCACTCTGTGTGATAACTGTCTTGCAGCTCAGCAAGATTGATCCCAATTATTCACTGCTGGATTCCCAATGACCAGGAAAAAGGTATAAATTAAACTATGGGACTGTTATATATGTTCCCCACCAAAAGTAGGAAATTTTAAACAGCCTCAACAGTCTCTTTGTGGAGGTGGAGGTTGTCAGTAATTTCAAAATGACATCTGGTATAGATGTAGAGAGACTATAAAAATGCAAACAGAAGAAAAATAATATTTTATCTAGACAGATGTTACAATGACTATGAATTATTAGATTACTCTTGGGGAGTGTTTTTGGTATTCAATAAAATTTTCACTGTTGGTCTTGCTCTACCCACTCAGCAGTAAATTGTCACCAGAGAAGTAACATGTTTGATTTCTGTGAAAAGAGAACTTTTAAAGATGTCCATCACAGACAATTGCCCCTTGTAGGAGGCCACAAATTTCTTCAAACTTGTTTTCTTGTAACCTCTGTTGTCTCCTCTTATTTGATAAACGTTAGTCTATTCTGTTAGGAGAACTTCTAGGCTATCATGTGCTTTTCCACGAGATAGTCATGAAGGGGAGTAGCCCTTCCCTGGAGGCCTTGTGAGAAGCAGTTGGTATCAATCACTGCTTTTGAGAACCAGATCTTTCCCCTAAGGAGACCTTCCAGTTAAAATCTATTACACAAACATCTGCTTATACATAGAAATATTTTTAAAGAGTATTTGCACTTAAAGCAGCATGTGTTCCCTTCAGCAGTTTTCGTCCTCTTAGCTAAATAATATCCTAATCACTCTAGATTAAAGAATAAAACTCTGACTGTTTTACAAAATTACCACTGTTCATATTCACTATCATGGAAGATGACAATTCCTGCAGAAAACAAATTTTTAAACATCTATAAATTTTCACCAGTTATTATACTCTTTACAGCATTAGCGGGCTTTAGGAAATGTTTGTGCTTTCACTCTAGGCAAATAACAATAATTTAAAAACTCTATCCATTTCATGCTTTTATTCTCCTAACTTACATGAAATAGAATAAAAAACTAGCAATTAGCACTAGGGTTTTAGAAACAAGTTATAGAATTCAACTGAAAATTCAAACCCAGCAAGTGGTGTCTATGGGTAATTAAATATTTTAAAAAATGTAATTCCATACTCTGCAGGAATAGGTCTGTTTCAGCTTCAGGTTCTTGTTGAAGCTGTTTACATCTCACTCTTCACTCAAAAAATGTGTGCACTGGATAGTTTTCTGTTCTATTTTCAATCACTGACTTTCCCTTGCAGCAAAATGTTGCTGAAACACTGTCCCTGTCATGAATTGCACAGCACCAAACCAAATGATTTATGAGTATCCAACAGCGATCTGGTCCTTCTAATTTGTCAATCAAATATGCAAGCTCTGACAAAAATCAGACATCTCTTGGAAACTGGAAACACACCTGGAGAAGCTCAGCCTTATTTAATTAGTTTGCTTAGTCACTGATGCACCTAAAAAAATTGAACGGAAAATAGAAAGACTCTTTCCTGACAGCCTGTAAATTTATCTGAAGTCCTTCTACATGACTTCTTCAGGTCTCTGCTCCAGAGAAACCTCACAGAACTGGGGCTCCTCATTCCCAGCTTCAGGCTGGGAAGTTTAACATTGGTACCCCTTTACAAAGCAAAACCACTGTTTGTTCCCTTCTTCTGTCAGGAAATCATGTGCTGATTTGCTCTTATATATTCAGAAAATTCTTTTTCTTCTTCATCCTATTTTTAGAAAGAGCAAGAAAAATGGTAAAACTGATCCTTTGCCTTTGCACTGTGTTTTTCAGCCCTTTGCCTGTCCTCCGTGTGATTTCTTGCCAGTATAGTAGCTATATGGCAAATGGCTTAAGCCAGACTCGGTTGATTTTTGAAGACTTTCTTTCTCTTCATGAGAGAAATTTAGCCTTTGTTGACCATAACTCAAGCCTTAGTATTATGTGGTAATGTTTGCTCAGTGTCCCCTAACAGCTACCAGCAGTAATGACACATATTCGTGGGGGAATCATGATGACTTGCTATTAAGGAAAACGCCACTTTTCTGAAATACTCATGTTTACACGGTAATTTCCTCTCAGCATGTTATTTATACCACTGCAAAAGGCCAAGGAAGGCTCAAAATCCACTCAACTCCCCTTTCATTCACAACTCCAAAAATTAAGAAGAAAAACAAAAGAAAATCCACACGGAAAACAATGTCTTTAAAGGTCCACCCTGAAGCAATCGTACTTTAACCTAGAAAATAAGTTCTGAAGCAGCACCCAGAAAGGGAAAAGCATGATGGGCTTCCCCACTTCCTGGCAAGTGTGGCTCCCTGATAAGCCTGATGGAATTTTTAGAGAGTCAGGGAGTATGACTTGGTCCTTTTCTCACAGCCAGCTCTGCACTGAGCATAGAAATCTCTTTGTGCTAGTGCAAACTTTTTATGTGGATGGCTTCATGTATTCAAAATACCTGTGTTTGAAGCTTCCATCTCTATATCTTCAGAAGAGTTTATTTTCTAGAGTTGTTTCAATGGCAGAGGGTACTTTGTCTAAAAGTTAGAAGTTAGAATTTCATAAGCAGATTTGATTTTCTACTTGCCAATAAATGTGGAATTAACACCCCTGCACTTGATGTCCAGTAGGAAATCATGAATAACCCATTAGAAAAATGTGTTTCTCATACACAGTCCTAATGACCATTCACATTTTTAATGGGATTTTTAGCTCACTTACACAGGGAGGTCATTTCACAAAACACTTTAGTGATACCTTGCCACACTGCTGAGGCAAACAGTTGCAAGTGGTACTAAAATTATAGTGCTATAATTTACAGTGGGAAAGGAGAACAGACACGAAAGCTGTTGTACAGTCTCTGAACACAAAATTATGGCTTATTTCTAGTATTCTGGGTAGCTGAATAGTAGTAGTATCACTATAATAACAGTCTTGCTTAAGCCCCAAAACTAAGTGGATTTTTCCTTGGCACTTCCCAGCTTACGGGCTCACTAATATGTAGAAATGTGCAAGAAACAGGACTCAATCCAATTTCCTTTAAGAGCAGCATGTTGTAGAGATATAAAAGCATACAAATAATTTGCAGCACTGCAGAATCAAGTGGACTTTAAGCCAGGTTGACTAAGGCTGGGTCAGAAAAAATATTTAGGTTCTTAATTCTTTTAAGTTGTAGACTTTAACTTTTGTACCCTAAATTTACATTATAATCTTGAGTCTTATGGTAGTGCATTCTTTAAAGATCCAATATATCTAAAATTCTCAAATTTTATTTCAGAGAAATAGAAATTCTAGTGCTTATATAAATATCATAATGGCTAAGAAAAGAGCCTTTTAAGAAAAACTATCCCATATTTTTTTTTTTAGTCTTATGATTTGGAAGGTGACAAGTCGTAGTCATGATTTCTGAAGAACAGCAAATCATCCATTGCAATCTGTTGTAAGGAAGTCCATTAAAACTTTCAGATAAGTAAAGAGTTCCTACAGTGCCTGGCATCTGGAATTCCAAATCTAGTAATAGTAATTCCACATTTCTTTTGTCTCTTTTAAGAAAGCAGAAACACGCCAACTTCCTAGCATTGGCTTATGCAGTGATTTAAGCTTTCTGAGGAATAACTAGATCAGGAACAGACAAAGTTGCAAGGACACGTTGATCCAAACACTAACCAGAAGGCAGGCTCCCCTTGAAGGTAACTGCCAGAAGGTTTCTTGACACCTTCTGTGGGCACACACACACATGCTGCTGATAATATCTCTGTAAATCTGTCATCAGATCTTGCACTTTCTGCTCCAAGATCTTGCCTTAGGTTTGTATATGTTCAGAAGGCTGCCACCACCTCCTCTAGTCCTTCCCACTGCTTGGGCCAGAATCTCTACCCCTGAGGGATCATCTTGTACTTGCTTCTTCCCCACACCAAGGAACCTCGCACCTGCCCTCTTCTGTTCTCTGGACCTTTTCTATGTTAGTTCAAGAGCCTTTACACATTCTCCTTTTTAGCAGCACACCCACAGCTGCCTTCCACTTACTGCTTTTTTTCCCATTGCTGAGCCTCTTCCCTTCAGCCCATCTTCTTAGAGCTTTTCAACACTTTCTCCCCAAAAAATTAACTAGGACATGTATCTCTTTTGGGGCATATAAGCCTGATTTCAACTTAAAATAACTGTAGTATCACTAGCACTCTACTTGCAGCAATATAGAGTACTCCACACAGGATAATTGCCTATGTTAACTAACTTTCCAGGCATCTGATCCTCCTGTGCGATGTTCCACGTGGCCGTGCCACAACATGTGGCAACTGGAGCCAGCTCACTGTAAACAATGCTACCAAATCCACATGGGCTGTGGTAAGTGAAGGTGGCAGAGCAGTAACCGCAGTGCAGGCAGACCGTCAGGACCAGGATTTAATTATAACTTCACGGCCCAGTAAACAGATAATTGTAAAACACTGCAGTCATCACATCCTACATCGGTTCTCATGGCTAATGAGCCAAGGGGTGCATCTGAGGTCAGCCTGCAAGCGTGAGCCAAACCCAGCCATTGCTCAATCCTTGCCATATGGGAGCCAAAACCTGGAGTCTCTCACTGGTGGAAATTGCAGACACTCTTTTACTTTCTACATATTCTCCCTCTCTCCACACATTACTCCAGACAGCACTGTATGGATACTGAAGTGGCTCTCCTATTTTTAACAGTGTGAGGCACTTGGCTGGGAATTCTCCATGCTCTAATATGTGTTTGATCAAAAATTTAACTACCTCCTATAATTTAATTGTAAAGTGAACACTTTCTGCTCCCACAAATGATATTTCCATGGTAACTGCTCAGTACTGTTGTTACAAAATGAAGGGGGTTTACTTGTGGGTCTTTTTAATTTTTTTTGAATTTAAAAAGAATATAGCTCTGAGTCTTGAGGCTTCAGTATTTCTCATTTTCTTATCAGAAAAACACATTTTGAGAATGAGCTATACAAATCAATCCATAGTACTACAATTTAGTAGCCAAAATTCATGTCTCCATTGAGATCAATTTGAGAAGAGGTAGTTGAGGTGGAATTATTTTCTTTCTAAAATAGTTCATACAGACTGATAAAAGATACCTCTTACGAGATGACATATTGTGATTTCAGAAGATGATTGCAGGTTTTGCTGATTGGGACCATTTTGAATACAGCTGGAGACTCCTGAAAACCAAGTACTTTATTTCAATATCACGAATACAATCCTAATTGTAGGAAAAACTGCTCTGGACCCACCTCAGAGGCACTATCAGCATGAGGGAAGCATCCAAGATAGAATCCTAGCCGTCTGATTTAGATAGTGAACAACTGGTGTGCTTGACACTGCCAGAACTGTTAGAAATTAGATAGCAGATAGTCCCCTTTTCAGCTTTCCCTGAGGCAAGAGATATGGCATTTGGTCTCCAATAAGGAAAATTCCAAAGCAAAGGCTCTCTCTTCTATCTGGCAACATGGAAAGAATTGTGATGTTGCTCAGGGTAGTTCAGAGCAAAGAAGCCTGACATGTCTCTTCTCTCCACTGACTTCTATTATATGAAGGAGACTTTAATAATCACCTAAAAAGATTCTCTCTGTCAGATCCACACAAGGTGATTCCAGCTGTGGATACTGCTGCCCACATGAAGGCTGCCTGCAGTGGAAGGTGACAGGTTATGCATATGCTTATCTTTAAACTAGTCTAAGGTTTTATTCTTCAACTAAAGACATGATTTCTAAAAGGAAGACCATGAAAGGGCAGAAGTTATACAATGCCCATGATCACCTGGAAATCTATGTAGACATCTAGTCAGTAGGTCCTGGATGATGAGCAAAGAAAACCGTGTGTAAAACCAGTTTTGTTGATATAATTTCATGTCCAAAGAAGAGATGGCAAGGCCTCACCCAGAAGTTAAACAAGGATTTAAACCAGAACTATGTCACTGAATGCGACAAGTTTACTTACTTTTCTCTTACTGAATGCAAAACAGTCTCCCACTTCCTTTGCATTTTTGCTGCTAATTAGCAAGCTTAGAGAAGAGAGAGCATATTCAAAGGAGTCAAAAGTGGGCAACTTTCTGATGATATAAAAAGATGCCATGGCAGTTGTTAAAGAAATCCCAACACAACTCGGCTAATTATATCTAGAGGTCTCAATTTGTTACTTTTGATCTAGGATTATATAGCTTGTTTTCCTCTTGTTAATTGACTAGTTCAGAATTTTCTGAACATTATATTATTTTTGATGTTCCTGCCTTTGTTCCCTTTCATCTATTGGCAGAACTCCATTTAACAATTCTAGCAATAGTTGATGACATCTGAAGTCCCGATATTTGTGAGTGAGTGCCAAAGTCTTTGATGCTGGCTGTCAGTCAGAGCAGCTTGTGCTGAAAGATAAGGCTTCCTCAGCTGGTCTTTATGTATTTCAGAAAATGCTGGGGATAAGATATGTCATGTTTTCTAGATGCTTATATCTGAATTGCACCGGGTAGCAAATGGCTACAGTGAAAAAACAACCCATAAGAACTAAGGTTCTTAATACAGTGGTCAGTACAAATTACTGGTGTCACCCAAATTGGATGACATGGAAAGAGCACCTTTAGATACCCCTTGTTCTTATCTTCCAGTATGCTATCATCATGTTTTCCAAGACCTTCCCTCTTAGTTTCTCTCCTGCACGACGACAATTGCACTTGCCGTGCAACCCAGTTTTGGGTTAATTTGTAGTCAGAGAGTCTTGAAGTTTATTGCACCTGTATAGTTTGCTGCATATGAGAAAGTGTTGCTTGACTACTGGCAAACAGTGTCAAAAAGTATTGCAAAATTTCAGGCAAGAGTTCTTTTTACTTTCTTTCAATGATGTCATTTTATGGGACAGTTATTTCAGCTTACCCTGCTGATTTAGAAATGAGGAGAGTTAGCAGCACTTTGCCAATATCCCAGACTTTATTAATACACTTGCTAGATGAGGAGTTCAAATAGCTTTCCTTTGTGCTCTGACTTTTACAGCTTTCATGCCCGAAGAAAAACTCACACCTGTCTGAAAAAGCTATTTCTGTAACACTGTTCAACCCATGTGGAAGGAGAGCTAGGATTTATAGCCCAGCAAGGAGAGAATTAAAGCTGGCCTTCCCTGCTGCTCAGACATTCACTTCTACTTCAATAAAGCTCTACCCCTCCTGCCATACAATCCCTCTCCTGGCAGGATGTAAAGACAGAACTTGTTTTCACCATTACTAGGTATTGCCAGTCACTTGCTAAATTAAAAACTGTCAGACAGTAAGTATGTCCTACATGCACTCCCTTTGCATTGTCCATTCCCATGCTTCTCCCTCCATGGTGGCAGTGAAGAAAGGATTAAATACTCCAGTAGGTCTGATGCTGAAAATGAACCTTTTCCTCCACCACATGTGGTTTGGTTGGTCACCAAAGCTATGGCATCAAACGGGTTCTTTTCTGTGACCACTTATTACAAAACAAAAACCAAGTCCACTACTACCACTGCATAGAAAATAATATTCAGAGATAGGTACAGGGATTTGATGGATGTCCTGTTAATTTAGGACCTCCAATTATTCTAGGAGTCTTAGGGAATCAGCCTGCAATGCCTGTGCTTTTATATGTTGTTTCTGTCGTTATCTAAATGTAAAATGTTATAACAGAGACTGACTGAAAGCCATTTCATAATGAACAAAGCAAAGAAAGGTCTGTAATTCTATTTTACCTAATCTGGACAACAAAACTCAATTAATTCTTAGTTTCAGAAGTTTTGTATACCATCATTGACCAATACATCTCAGCTTGGTTCTTTTCAGCCTTGAAGGACAGTAAAAACTGCCCTCTTCACACTCCCTGCATGGATCCCACTACAGATTGCAAATATAATATTAATTTAAGCAAAGAATTATTGCTCGCAGAGCACAGTAGAGCCTGGATGCTCTGGCTCATTACACAGATTTTGGTGGCAATCTGTCTCCAAGACTTTGGCACTGCCAAAGAGTTACTATGGCACATGGGGTCCCTGTGAGAAACAAGTGAACAAAGGGACAGCTCCACCTGAGCCAGCAGGAGCAGCCCCAGTGCTATTCCTTTAAGACCAGGACAAAAACAAACAAACAAATCAAAACCAAACCGAACCAAACAAGCTTTCTGAATCTCTGACTCTGTTAATCCTTATTACTCCCGCTGAATGACTGTTTTGTTCAGTCCTTTCTTGCCCTTCCCTTTAGTAATTATCCTGTTACTTGCCTTGCTCTTTTCAACTTAATATCCTCATCTTCTCTGTATTGGACTTGGATAAGGCATTAGGCAGACGTCATCCAAACCTGAAGATAAAGATATATTTAGGGATTACCAAGTGTTGCTTAAATTTTGTTTAGTTAGGAATTTCCTTTTTCTTTTAACACTCTAATCATAATTAGCAATTCCGTAAACACTGCTTACAGCCTCTGACTTCTCAAAAGAACCAAGATTAACAACAAGGTCTGTAATACATGCACAAATATAGTTCTCACATGTAGAACAGAAGCTGAAAATGAGGATAGAGACACTGCACACACACAGAGAGCATCATGACTTTGGAATCCATTAGGAGAAGTGCTTTTGGCAGCAGCAATTGCTATCAGCTGTCTTACCCCTAAGTATTTTGTGATATACAAACCACGTTTTTCTCTTAAAATTGCACCATGAATCTTCTTTAAAAAGCCAATCATCGGTGACATGTCAGTGAGATCTTTTTTACTTAAAACCTAGCTATGAGGAATTTTAAAGCAGATAAATAAATTGTCTAATGTATGGACGATGTGAATCAGCTCTGCTGGCGACTACTTCCTTCTGAATTCTGAGTCAATTTACAGCTTTGAAAAGAGCAACTGATAATGGCCAGTGTGTTTAAATTTTTTCTTTTATTTTATTGATCAGCACGTCTAAATAGTGATTTCCCACTCTCTTCCAGTTTCAATGACTAATTGCTTGAGAGTGTTTAAATATTAAACATAGCTGGAAGATTTGTTTTCCACAAGCAGGGGAATCCCATTGTTTTAGCCCTTGCATGGTCATTGTGCTATGAATAATTGAAGAAGCTGAATTCCGAGGTTAAGGCTCCAAGTCTCACACAGATCTGAGAAGAGCTGGCTAAAAGTTTATGGGAAAAAACCTCAAACACCCAAAGTTTGACTGTTTGTTTCATTAGCATTCAAAAATTGATATTATTCTCATAACCAAATTACAGTGTATAATAAACAAATCATGGAAGCTGATCTGCAGATGCCCCATGTACTGATGCCATCAAGATTTCCAATAGTCTGTTTAGTCTTCTTGGCACAAAACCTAGGAACAAAAATGGTTCTGAACATGAAGGGCAGAGGCATGGGCATGGGTGGATTGCTAAAGCAAGGTTTTGTAAGGACACCAAAAGCACTTCAGAGAAAGTCGGCTCTTCTAACACAAACGCTGAAATCAACTTGGTTAGAAATAGAGACTTCCAAACATTTCCTGATTAATTTGTAGCTGTTGACTACATGCTTGAGTGTATTTTCCCCAGTCTCAAATACAAGCCTGTGCTCAGAATTGTTTCACTGTAAACAAGGATATGTTCACAATACCTTTTAAGAAACGGGTCCCATGTTTACCTGAGGATAAACATATTTATCTGAAGAAACTTGCTTTTTCTTCAAGGAAATGTCTAACCACAAAATACAAAAATTCAAAGCTAAGGTGCCATCTCTGTTGCATCTTGTGTAGATGTTAAAAAGAGGAGATCACTGGTGCTTTGAGCTTGGCAGTTATTTATTTCCAACAATAAAGTGGCAGGGAGTTCTCTCCTTCTTACACCAGAGACCAAGGAGTTTCAAACTTTGAATCAGTGCTAAGAAAACAAATACTTTTTGTTTAACTACCATGAAGCAAAGCAGACCAGGCTTAATTTCACTATAAACAGATTTTATTCACTAGAATTTTGTTTCCTTTCTTCCAGCCAAGCTTCATTACTCACTAGAACAAGAAAACGTCATTGGCATACAAGCCATTTCTTTAAAATAGAGACACATTAAAAACCTATTAAAGAAACCTAACATTCACATGTACTCATCTTCTTTAAGGGACAAAGAGTCAAGTATTTAAAATATCTTCTTTGTCCTGTTGGTGCTGAATTTTAATAGCAAGATGATCTGTAAACTACAAAGTACCATATGCACCAAACCAGGTTCCACTTATAAGGTACCATAGCCATCACTAGAAAATTTTGAGCATTAGTTCAGAGCTCAAAAGATACAGAAACCACCTTCCTGGAAGAAATCATGGGGGCTCAGATTGTATAGGTGTGCTTTTTACTTTTTAATTTGTTTGGTTTTGTCTTTTTGTGCGTAAATGAAGTGTCCACATAAATAATAGCTGCCATTGTCACCTAACGCTAAGTCTTAAACTCTCAACTTGCTTTTGATTTCAGGATAAGGTTCTCCTAATCCTCTGAAGAGTGTTGAGACCAAAGATTCATCCACAAAAGTTAAATTAAGTTGCTCTGGTCGTTTACAAAACAACTTTTCTTCTTTCTGCCAACATAAAATTCTATGTAAAAATGCAAAGGCTCTTCCCATGACGTTTTCCATGTTGGAAAATTCTTGTAGCACTTACAAGTGCTACAAGATATGGAGGTTTCAAATGAATACAACTCTTGCTAAAATTCAGCAAACTATGGAGGAATTAGAATGGACTATGACACACAAGCTTCATGGAAGATTTAAACAAGCAAATAACTAAATAACTTTTTTTTTTTTTTTTTTTTTTTAACTAAAGAAACAAAGAATAATGTTTTTGTAGAAGACCCTTTCTGTCCATGGAGGTTTTAAAAGCAGTGCTTTGATTGCTGATGACTAAACCAGATTGTCCTTTCTGGTTTTGTGGAATAATCAGAAACAATACAGTGAGAAATTAATAAAATCTCAAACAGAATCATTCATCCGCCACTTCTGCCTTTGTGGGCCAGTTCGTGCAGTCATTTTTCTTTTCCATTTTGGAACAAGGCTTGTGGCTTTGCACAATGAACCTGTATCTTATGGAACATCCCTGTACTGCCTGGCTTTTCCACTCCCACAGAATCACAAGGTGGGTAAGGTTGGAAGAGACCACAGTGGGTCATCTGGTCCAACTTCCCTGCTCCAGCAGGGTCATCCCAGAGCACATGGCACAGGATTGTGAGCACATAATTCTTGAATATCTGCAGTGAAGGTGACTCCACAATCTCTCTGGGAAATCTGTTCTAGTGCTTGTTCACTCACACAGTAAAGAAGTCCTTCCTCATGTTCAGGTGGAATTTTCTATACATCACTTTGCGTTTGTTGCCTCTTGTCCTATTGCTTGGCACCACCCCCATCCTATTTGCACCCTCTCTTAAGAAGCTTATAGGCATTGATGAGGCCCCCTCTTGGCCGTCTCTTCTTGAGGCTGAACAGGTCCAGCTCCCTCAGTACTTCCTCATAAGGGAGGTGCTCCAGCTGGACCTGCTCCAGGAGCTCCATGTCTCCCTTGTACTGAGGCGCCCACAACGGGACACAGCCCTCCGCATGGGCCTCACCAGGGCTGAGTTCCCTGAATTTGATTGCCCCTGTGCATTTGGGGATGGAGGGAAGCAGATGGGCTGCGTGTACAGAGCACTCTGTATTAATCTGGGCAAGACCCCGGACTACTTCAGAGCCTGGGTGTACATCATCAGAGGAACAACCCCAGGCCACGAGAGCATTACTGAATGTGAATCTGTCAATTTCAGTTAATATGCTGGACTCATACAAATAATTTGCTGTGATGCCATGAGAAGTAGCAAGTAGCTCAGGCAGGGAATAGTTCTGTTCGAATAACAACTGCGTTCTTTTCAGCTTAATCTCTGAAAAAAGTGTTGAAGTAGGCCCTGCAGGCAAACCATGGATGATAGGATGCCATTAAGCTAATTCTTTGCATTAATGTTTAAAAAGCCAATGAATCTGTTATTTTGTTTAGCTGTATGAACTGTTTTGCACATGGCAGCTGCTGGATAGTGAGATTAATTGATAGATTGTTATGTATCCTCACAGTTTCAAACTATTAACCTCCAGTAGCATTTTACAGTTAATCTCATCTGAAAAGGAATATTGCACTAAAAATTCTGAGGATTTTTTTTTCTTCCTTAGCATCATTTATCAGACACTGAATTAGAAAATAACTATGTTTAAAAGAAATTTTGGAGTTACAGACCTTTTTTCATTTAATTTCTTCATATGGTTATAGATGACCAAGTCCTGGCTAGCTTAATTTTTATTGAGAGAGATATTTTAGGAAATACAGCAACTGTAAAACATAGACTAAGCATGCACATATACTGCCTAAATACTGGCACACCCTGTTATTTTTTTCCCTATGTTGGTCCCCAGCATGAAAATATAGTAAGGTCATGGAGAGTCCCACAAAGAAGCAGCCACAGAAATGAAGCTTCTTTTGCTTTGTGGATCACCACAGTGTCACAAACAGCACAGAAGTAACCCAATTGCGTCCCCACCCATTACAGGAAGAGGGAAGACCGAAGAAAATTTACCACTTTGTGGTCTAGCTGGGTTCCTCTTGTCCATCATTTTTACCCAAATATGTATTACGGAAAGGAAAGACCACAGGAACACTAGCTTGGTGCATTTTTTGTTTGTTTTGATACAAGGATTGAGCTTTTTTCATATTTCTAGTGAAAATTTTCAAATGAGTTCTGCTAACGGAGTCTTAGAGTCTATAAAAATACCCTGGGTGTGCTTGCTGTAGGTGTCTCAGGTGTTCCCCACCAGAGAGCCAGGAGACCAAGTGCTGCTAGAAACAGGAACAAATCCCATCAGATTCCCCAGCACTGTGCTGTGGGGGCCTCCCCTGTTAAATTCTACTGCCAGGTTGAGTTTTTCTTCTGTGTCTTCTTTCTGTGCCCTGCTGTGGATTCACCTTATGAGGCCCTGTAAAATTATCCTTGCCAGGAAAAGTCTTGATTCCTTCCTTTCTGTCTACCATGATCATAACTATACACATCATGTGTAATGTGATTTGTACAGGAGAGCTGAAAAATGTTCTTTTAAAGAGCTTGAGGCAGATAGTCTGCTCAGAGCTTCTTCTTGGTTTAATTTCTCAAAGTTAAAAAGTGCTGTTCCTTACTATAATGAGACAGAAATTTTACTTATCTAGGAAAAAGGATTCTCCAAGACAGCCTGCCTTCCTTTTATATCTTCCTTCTAGCTGTGCATGGGATTCATCACAACCCCTCCTTTTTTCCCATGTGTTCCTTGCAAGCATAGTCTGTTCCTTCAGTCAGGTATTTCTTTTCTGTATGAGATTGCTTCCTCTGAACTCCACAAAACTCAAATATTTGTAGAGTCACCTCAGGCCTTACATTGTCTTTCTCAAGCCAGTGGAATTACAGGCTCTAAAAAACATGACAAATATATTCTCCTTTTGACGTTATGAAATGCCAGCACATAATTTCTAAATGGGTGACTCTGTGTGACTCCTACAATAAATGTAGTGGGGTTTGGGGTTTGGTTTCTCTTTTATTTTTTTGTAGAAAATACAGAACTTGCTTGACATTTAGTGCCTTGGAAGGGCAGTAGACTACAGCACATAGCTATCAAATATCAGCCGGTACAGATCCAGTTGTGGCTTTCTTACTGTTGAAGACTGTGCCCTTTTTTCCCTGGAAGCTGTTTCCAACTGAAAATGCATTGTGCAGAACAAATAATAGTTCAGACAAACATTTTTACTGCCTGATAACCTTCCTTAGCACCCTTCAGGAGCAAAAAGAGAAAATCTTCATAAAACTTGGATGTAAGTTACGTGACAAGCATGGAGGAGAGGACACAAAGAGATGATTTAGCTACGGCCTCTTCTCCCTTGGAATTGTCAGCCCTTGATAAAGAGACACAAGTACTATCTCCAAGCTGCAGAGCAAGAGAAGATAAAGTATGTTGTCCACAATCTCATAAGTCAGTGATGAAAACATAAACAGACCCTAGGTCTTTTAGGAATGCTTTCCTTGAGAAAGAGCCAGAGGATTGAATGCTGTTGCCTCTAGGGGCTCTCCTGTGATTGCCTCCATACCTCGGAACTACGTCCTTGTCTTCTGCTTACACTTCAGTGTTTTCTGCAAGTTTATTTTATTTTAAAATATTTTCTATTTTTCAGTGCTTTATAGATAGGTGGGAGGGATCTTCAGTGTCTGCCCTTCTTTACCTATGAATGCAATGGCAAATTTCTTGCAAACGGACCACTGGGACAGTTTTGAAAAGCAGAAAAAATTTAAATCTCTTTATTAGGAGCTGTATTTTCTTTGACCTAATAGCAAAGAGAAAAATCAGTCTCTGAACTGATTGTGATAGAGTCAGCTCCCACACTGTATCCCAACTGGCTTAGAACCTAATTTATAAAAAGCTGATGACACTTCCACCCAAAGCCTGAATACCCCATGTGTTAAAAGTCCCACTACATAATGCAAGAGAAATGCTTATAGTGTCAGCACAATTCTGAGGACTCTCTTAAAGATTTAAGAGTTTGCCTCTGCAAGAGCTGAGATGGCACAAAAGTTACTGACCAAGAAATGACATCAGAATGCACTTAAAAGATAAAGGAGTGATTGGTCTGCAGTTCCTTTTTTACTGAACTGAGAAAGCTGATGGTACCTTTAACTGCTATAGTAGGAATAATGTAAATACAGTAGAGAAATAGTTTTTACTTGTTCAGTGAGATCCAGAAATAATTCTTGGACCTCCTTTTTCACATAGCCAGTTACGAATTCAAAGTTGCCATAACGCTTTTTTGATGCAGTTCCTTTAATACGTGTGAGTAAGTTGACACAGCAGGATGTATTAAACTCAAGGATCTGGTGATTGGGCACACATTCCCTTTTATAATCACTTGTGCGGTGTGGTTTGTGCCCAGCCAGAACAGAGAGGAGGTAGCTGTCTGCTCATACATGCTCGGGTACTTCCATCTGCCACTTAGAATCTCTGGAACAGTGCAGTTTTCACAGCACCATCTGCACTGAAACATTTCTAGGAATGGATGGCATTTTGAGACTACTTGGCATCCCTTTGCCCTTCCCTGCTCAAAAAGCAAATGCTATTTTAGGAGTAGAAGCACAGTTAATGAAGGCTTTTCCATCCTATTACACAAAAAACATCTCCCTCTTCATACTTTTGAGCTGTAAATAAGTTGAGTGCTCCTGAGTGCTGGTCAACTACATGGCTTGAACTCATAGAACAGGAGCTTTCAGAGACCATGACAGCTATTTCAGTCTTCCTGGAATGTGAAGGGCTGCTTGAATTCAGGAGATAAGACGGTCAGATGCAGAGGTTTCTATCCTACAGTTTTTACAGAAGTATTCTGAAAAATGCATCCTAAGGACATTGTTTTCAGCAGTACATCAGTACTTCTCTTTCTTTACTGCCATAAAAGCATCTCCAGAAGGTTTGTGGCATCCTGATAAACGTCTTTTTGAGTTACCACAGAGATGGAAGCAACCTGGAGAAGTAAAATGGGACTTGGGCAGTATGTCCCCATGCCCTTCCTAAGCTGGGCACTGCCACAGAGGTGGTGGGTAGCTCTTTGCCCTGGATAGAACCACCGTGGTGGTTTCCTAACCTGGTCAGGGGTGCTGCTGATCACAGGCTGACCAGAATAACACATGAAATTTTGTTCCCTCTATTTGGCCAGGTGGTTAATTGTATTCATTTTTGGTGTACGTGTTTATGTGGGATTTTTAAAACGTAAAATACCTATGAAGAAACTTTTCATATCAAGGTACCTGTGTGCTGTTGGTTTATAAACAATTTAGAACTATGTAAAGAGAAAGAAAAAAGTCTTCCTGCATGACTGTGGATGGTTATGCCTTTAAATTATGCTTCAAATCAGAAAAACACGTGCTGAAGAAGTATACATTAATTATAGGTGAAATCTACACACCTCGGCTTAATCAGCATCTCTTGCATTTCCTTGATAGATATCACAGTGTTGACACTTCTATCTGCATAATGTACAAAGAAGAATGTGAAATATTCCAACACATGGAAATTAATAAGATTTCTAGATGGGAGTATGAAGTCTGTTGAACAGGCTGCTAATGTATTTGGATTTATTTCAGAGATATTCATTATCGCTGGGCAGACAATGCTAAACTACATTTTAACTGATTTTTATTTCTCAAGCAGTAAAATATTATGAAAAGATAATAAAATGCCATCATTTAAACTAATCTTCAGATAAGTCCCACAAAGGCTATGAGTATTTATAAAACATTTTCTTTTGGCAAGGTATTAATTTTAAGTTAAATTAATTTACTGGAGTGCCTGAAAGACAGATCAATGAGGCAATCAGGAGGAGATCCAAGATGAACAATTGCTCAGCACATGAAGAGTCTACAAATCACAACTGCTAAGGTACAGGTTTTGATGAAGTGCAAGACAGGAAGGAATGCACCACAAGGAACACCTGTGAAGCACACAGGGGTTCACCACTCACTTAAAGGACTGGAGGAGATGGATGGCATGTTTTTTCCTATCTTTTCTTCCATTCTTTTACTACATTCCCTTCTGCCACACATTCACACTTCAGCAGTAAAAAAGGGTAATAACACATTAATTTGCCAAGCACCTGCACCCAGGCTTATGGTTTGAACTTATTTTTTACTTCCTGGTCTCCCTCTACCATTCTAAATACTAGATTTATGATTTTGTATCTGCATAGCACATCTACTCTTTTCTTCTGTTGGTCTCTCTAGCACACACCAGTCTAAAAAAGACTTGACATCAGTATAACTGAAAGTAAACAAGAAGCTACTGTATCTTAGAGAATTTCTGCATTTGATCTGAAGCTAAACCAACAGTATAAGACATGGACTTGGGTTGTTTCTGAAAGGAAAGAGGAAAACCTGCTGTCAAGGGCACAAGAAAACTTCTTCAAGCTTCAGAAGTGACTGAAATCTATTCTGAGAAGTACCAGAACATATTACTAAATGCAGGATTGACTCTGATTGCATATCCCTTCTTAAAGGTGTTTCTTTCAGAATACCAGCTTCAAAACTTAAATATCCATTTTATCTCTTCTTCATAGAAGCGGAAGAAACTCCCAAACATTTTCTTACAGTGTCTGAAGAATTATTATGACCACTATTCAAACAAGGTTGTTGCTTTTTTTTTTTTTCTTATCAGTCTGAAATCAGGGAATTTACTTACATTGTCTTAGTGTGTTATTGATTTCTGTAATGACCAAACCATCCAGGTTTTGCAACACCTTTCTGAAAACTCTGCCTTTTGAAGACAACTTGTTAAAGAACTTCATTTCTCTTCTAGGACAATAATCCCACATTAGCCTTTATATTAACTTCAAGACAGTCTGTTCAAAATGTTGAACCTGAGAGGACATAAATCTAATTTTATGCTTTCAAAATTTGTTGTGACTTTCCTAACAGGCAACAAAAGCAATTGAGGACAGGTTTCTTAACAAACTTTGAAACTAAAGGCTACAGCTGACTTGAGATCCGCAGGAAATGTAATACAGCAGGACACAGGTGTCCCCAGTTTTACTACTTTATTTATGTATTTGAAGGTAGAAGAAGCAATTAGGTGGGCAGTTATTTTCATTCCGTGCTGACAAACAGGGATAAAATGCCTGAGATCCCCAAGAAAGAATGCTTCACTTTGGATGAAACACTTTGTGAGCAGCAGCACTCAATGACAAGGCAGGGAATCCTGGTGGGTGAGGGTTTGAGGGGGTGGCACTCCTGCAGAGGTGTGGGACAGGAGAGCAGAAGCCATGGAGTGCTGGAGAGGGAGGAAGCCCATTGGCAGCCTGAAGGAGCAGGGAGCAGCTGCCACCCTGAAGGAGCAGGGAGCGAGCACATTAAGGGATGGGAAAGACAAGGCTGATTTGTCACCAATTTTGTGCATGCTAATGCAAAAGGGCACTTAACACAATTAATATTAGCAGGTGGATACAAAGCAGGGCAGAACAGTTAAAGGGCACAGCAGAGAATGGATAATTTGACTCTATTAAAGTCAGTGGGGCATGCTCAAACGTACCCTAAAGCCAAAGAAATCACTGAATCATTATCCTTGAGAAGTCAGGGAGAGCTGGCGAAAGGCAAGCATTGTGCTTTCCTTAGCATAGAAAGAGTCCAGGGAATCATATATCAGCTTACTTCACATCCTGGAAGATGCCAGAGCAGATGTTAAATGATCAATTTGTAAGTACATGAAGGGTAGCAAGGTGGTTAGTAGACATGGCAGTTCTCCTGTATCTCAAAATTGTTTAAAAAGGGTAGAGAGGTTAACTATTCTCCAAGGTTGTAAAGAGTGAAACAAAGAATAATTGGTTTGTTTCACAGCAGGGAAAGGTTAGAGGCTAGACTGGAGTTTAAAGCAACTTCGTTCTCAATCACAAGGACAGCAAAGTTCTACAAGGGTGCCTACAAAGGTTATGAAAATTAAGCTGGAGGTTTTCTATAACATGTCAGGTAAATATTTGCTAAACAACACTTCAATGTGACCTCAGAGCAAGAAGGCAAAATCACAAAAGATATATTCCAGCTCTCTATTTGTCAGACTCTGTGTTTCATGTATTTTGAGGGTTTTTTCCTCAGAATTTTCAATACCTCTATATTTTTCTTATACATTTCCACATATTGTTTTCAAAGGCAGTCCCATATACTTACCGTAACTCCTGCCAGCTCAGAACTTTATGAGGACCTTCAATATATTCAATGACTTGAAGACCTCAGCTCATCATCCATAAGATTTTATGAGAATACTACTTTTCAGTTAAAATAAATAAATAGGGGGTGGGTACAGTTCCCCTTTATAACTTTATAATCCTTGTAAAAATAGATAAAAACTTTGCAATGGGACCAAAGTGTAATCTGACTCAAAAATAAGACAATGAGAATCACTTTTTTGTAACACTGATATTCAAAATCTTGATGAATTATCTTTCAAAATTCAGGATTAGTCATAAGACAAAGAACAATAGATATTTTCTTCTAGTATCGAAAACAAACATAAAATGTTGTTGAAATTTACTTCTCTTTGTTGGGTTTTAAAACATCCTATTTTATTTTGCATTAAGCAACTTAGCATGGTTTACAGCAGCAAGAACACATGTAACAAACTAACAGGAATTTATTAACCATGCAACTCAAATCTTAGCTCCTAATGAGCTACTTTTGCTTTACTGAAAGACAAGAAATAATGCAAAAAATCTTAATTAGGCCTCCTCTTCCATGCCTTCCTGGACTACCCTTTGTCACTTTGAATAAACCTACATAAGACCATGTAGCCTAACACCAACTTATTCCTAAAAAAGGCAACCACTTTTAAAAAACCATTACACCCATTTATAAACCCAGAATAGCTGTAAATTATGCCGGAATGCTTTGTCTTGATTTACAACAGCATGACTGGAAAAAGACGGTGATCCATGATTATGACAGAGCTTGGGTAAGTTTTGGATGTTTCCTCACACCTTGGCAGGCTTTGTCTCATGTCTCACACATGACAGGAGAATGCTGTCATCACACTGCTGCCACAGTTATATTACTGCATGCTAGACATTACTCAACATATATGTCTTTTCTCCAGTCAGTAAAGTGACAAGGATTAAAAAATCTAAAGCAATCCAACCTTTTCCTTATTTCTCTTACACCAATTTTAATTATTTCACAGTAATATGTGCTCGTGATGGTTTTTTCCCCTTTCTTTTTTCTACTTAAATTGTGAACACTTGAGTTTCAGTCTTTCAATACCTAAACCCAGATTTACAAAACAACCTCAGTCTCTCACTCCACTGACCTTGTTTTGCGTCTACGCCTACACATGAATTTTTTTTTAATCTAAATCAAGATTCTCCTAAACATCACTTGTCTAAGCCTTTATCTAGGCATGCATCCTTATCTTAAATACAAATTATGAAGACTCTGACTTTATAAATAACTGATGTAACAAAATATTTTGGTTCATTACCATCCTCTGCACTGCATGCATAACATCTAGTGTTTTGCAGTACTATGACCCAGTGAGTAACACAAATGATAAACTGTGTGTCTGCAATTAACTGTTGCCACCGAAAAAAACCCAAGAATGTATTAAAAACATCAAAAGTAGATGGATAGAAACGTTTTGAAAGAATAAGGCTCATTTCTGTTTATAAAGTGTACCCTGTCAGAACCCATGTGACTTACCAGATGTAAAACAGTCTTAGTCCTAAATCAACTCTTACTCTGGAGAACTTGAACTCTCAAGCAGGTTCCAAAGTAAAATCCATCTCACAGTGTGTGGTAGGTTCACGGAAGCACAGTAAATGCAATTCTTTATATACCTAAAATCCGGAATTCATGCAGTGCTTTTTAGACAGCTTGATTATCGCTTGCTGAGGTACTCATAGGAAAATGGTAGTCTGAAAAATAAACTTAACTGTGCACAGCAGAACGGGAATGGTCATGGACTGCATTATTTTCCCTTTTAATTTCAACAGACTATGTGTTGTTTTAAACCTTGCGCTGTAGGAGAGATTATTTTTATACTACATGTGGATGAATTAATGGACTGTTCTCTTACAGTTATGTAACATGGGAGAAGATTAATTAAGACCTTTTTTTTTGAACCGTAGCAGTACTTCAGAAATACTAACATTGTATTAATTCTGTGAGTACAGTTGAATTCTATCATCATCTTTTTAATTTCAAACATTGGGTTTTCCCTTTAGACAAGGAATAAAGATGAGGTATCTTGGTTGCTTTTTCTCCACTCAACTTATGCTTCACTCTCTGCCTCCTGGTCATCTTTCTAATAGTATTATCTTCATCAGTTCTTCACCAAATGAGCTAGAAAGATTGTTTGACTTCAGCGAAGGAAGTGATCAAAACAGATGCTTTTACCTCTTAAAATCAGTATTTTTAGCTGTTCTAACCATTTTGGAAAAGTAGGGCTCCTACAGAAAAATACTGGTACCCGAGAAGTGTCATGCAGAGTGAGGGGAAGAGGCTGTATGCCGCTGAACTGTTATTTAATTCACCAGCTTTCCTAACACCACAGTGCCATAGCAGGACCGCTGAACTAATCAATTACTGCATGTAACCGTCTCACAGGAACAGCTGCACAAATAGATTGAACATTGCAGAGACCACAGGTGCTGGGGCTTTAAGTCAATCAACTGTGCAAGCACAAATATTTGAGGCCAGCGTCTCACATAACACCCTCTCAGACAGCGTGGAAACAGGCTTACCACAGTCACTTTAGACATTTCTTACACTGACAACCTACACTTTCCAAAAGTCTCATCTGCAGAGCCAAAGTGTAATGCTAACAAATCTCTCTAAAAAATCAATTTAGGTTAGATCCCAATACTGGAAGAATTATTTGTGTAGAAAATCAACAACTGAAAAAACAGGAAGCAACCTCTTATTGAATATCTTCTCCTTGCTATTTTTTTAGTCATGACAATACCCTGTATAAGGACTGTATTTCTCTAATGAAACTGTAAAAAACCAACATGGCTGGTAAATACTCCATAACACTAGATTTCTGCTATATGACACAGAAATGCAAGCAACCTCCTTTACATTTCTATTCAGTGAATATCTCATGTTAAATGATGAAACCAATTAAGAAATTATTACTCCTTTTTACTCTAAGTGGAAAAGTAGAAAACCCCCAGCTCTCAGAAGAAGAGCTGCAAAGTCTTCATAAGCTGTTTGCTCCTCAAATCCTCAGGTCAGAGGAAGAAGTCAGCCTGGGTCTCAAGCCCTGCAATTTTATGCCATATTCCACAAAAGAAGTTGTATTCTTTTGCAATGAGAAGCAGCATAATGAAAAGTATAAAACAAGACACAATAACATTTGAACAAGCCGGTGCTAATCATGACAAGACACGTCAATACTTGCAAAGTCACTGGTACCCACCGAGCATCATAACATTGTCCCGCTGCCTGACATAACAGAGAGGAGAGGAGAAATTTCTCTGCAAGAAAATAATGAAATAAAGAAAAGAATAGCAAATGCCAGCGTGTTTGCCTGGCCTCACTGCAGACATATAGAGGGTGAAGGAGCACAGACTAAACCCTAAGAAACTCACTATAAAATCTAGTGAAACTGCTGGTTTTTTCCCTGTGCCTACAGAAGCAGGCAGTGAAATCTTGAGTGTCAATGCTTCTGAACACACCCCAATGTATTCACTGTGAACTCAACAAGTAAATTGAGTACTACTAATTTTTGGAATTTGATGAACTCTTCACAAAGACCTGAGCTACATTTACTCATAATTTACAAAGCACAGTTAGAATGCACAGGATGTATCATATCATTTCACAAGACTGCCAGTCGCTGGAGCTAATCTGGAGCCGGGTTTTGACACTGATGGAGTCCAAGACTGCAATCCTATTCCCTTCAGTATAGGCTTCATTTCATCTGGCTGTACACAACAGGAGGCTGCTAGAAAAGCCACACCATGTCCTGAGAAGAGGAAACCAAACTGGGATCATTCGTGGTTCTGCTTAAAGGCCAGAGTGCAACCAACCACTCCAGAGGCATGACAGGTATCTGAGGAAAATGTGCTGCAAGCCAGTCATCAGGGTTTCTCTGACTGAATCTAAGTCCACGAGACTGAGCTTAGGTTTAGGTTTCTTATGACTAATTAGCTAATAGATACCATAAATGAAGGCAGTAGTGCAAAAGTTGTAAAAGACAAACCCTAAAAGTGTTACACTGACAGAAAAAGCAGAGTTTTAGGAAGAAAGTCAAATATTGTGTCTTCATGCAGTTTCTTTTCATTAAACCTTTTGTAATTTGTCAGCATCACAATCCTGAATTTAAACTTCATTTTTATTGGATGACTTATTCTCCCCTCACCAGTGTTTGTTGATTGTTAGAGGGGAAAACAAGACAATTTTGTCATCTTTGTCCTGAGGCTGTGCTCAAGTGTTTAGCAGCTGTCTCCCCCTCCTCCCTCTTTCTCTGCTGAATTGGAGCAAGTGCTTCAGCAGCTACACTGCAAGACAGATACATGTGGAAAGAAAGGATTCCTTGAGCATATTATATTTTTTTATTACTCCATCTCTTGCCAGCACAAGGTAGGCTCTATGACTGGACTGGAAAGCCTAACAGGGGACAGGAACAGAGTGGCAACTGCTTAACGTACATTGCAGTAGAAGTTATTTGTAATACTGATGTGAATCACCAAAATGCAATGAGGTAGAGACTGAGCTAGATTAAGTAAGTGGAATGACATTATTGGAGGCAGCTTGAGCTGGTCCATCTAAGAGCACTTAGCTCATTACATATAACCAAGAGCAACCTGCCGGCTGCCCTAGATTTTATTGTCAATATGCTCAGATACCTTTTTAAATACCCATGAAGCAGAGCTCTGGGAAGCTCTTTTTTCCAAAGTTCCCCACCAACTCCCACCTCAAAGCAGAGGAGATGGGGTGTTGGAAAAAGGGTTCTTCAAATCCTACAGGAATCATTCTTGAACAAAAGTACTTGGGATAGGACAATAAAACCAAATCTCCTGTCATTTTGCAAGGTTACTGCAAGAACAAAATTGCCAAACCACATGAGTGGATCAAGACTTACGTGCTTTCAGGAAGACTGAAGTAAAACCACAGTAAATGCTTCTCTGACAGTAAATTATTGAAAATATTGTGTCATCATACCTGATGAGGAGCTGTACTTTTCCTTTAGTGCTGCTTGAGTCCACATGCTTGCTGGATTGCTGTGGCAGGTCCATTTGTACTGCAAAATGATAAACGATCCAGTATCTGCAGGATTAAAAGTAACAAGATTAAAAGGGAGGAATTGCTATGTATCTAAAAGCAAAGAACTCTAGTTAATATGGCAGGTGAATTTTGACCAATTTCTCTGTGACCCGCATGTACAGTTTGAGATTTTAAGAAACTAGAAAAACCCCATCTTAAATCTGAAAATATCTAGATGAAGATTTTTTTCTCACCAATATTCAGTAAAATCTGAATTTCTCTTTGCTATGATCAGCGAAAGATTATTCCAGACGAGTCAGTATATCCTCCTGCTCAAATTTATAATCACCCATCAGCTGAGATATGGTAGCTCTCCAAACATTAGTGTCACTTAACCTCAGACAGTAATACCTGAGCTAGTCATGTAGACGCTGCTTAGTCTCAGTGCAGCAGGACTCACACACACAGTTTTGAACAACTATCCCAAGATAAGAGCAAGAGCACTCCAGGTGCACCTGTTTCTTTCCACTGACTTCAGTATGAACTTAGACAACCAGCTCAGACACAGACCTCTCTGACAGAGAGACCTAAATTTAGAGCAGTGAAACCCTCCCGATGTGCACTCCTAACCCATGGCACACTGGGAGTAATTTCATGTAATGAAAGAGAGTTAGATAACTTTACTTGGTATTTTACATGTCAAGCACATGAATGAGCAATTTCCACAGCTCAGCTGACACCATTGACTATTTTACTTGCTGAGTTGTGGTAACTTCACTGTGAGAGTGAGCTGTTAATCATACAATACCTCCAGCCCCTTGGTTACACAGGAGGCCTAAGGGAGACAAAACACTTTGGGACTTGGGTTTGGGTTTTGTGGGGTTTTTTTAGCATCCCAACATTGTCATAGATTTGGCAGGAGGAAATATGGTACACTGGTCATAAAATAACCAACATTTCACAGCATCATGTTAGCTCTTCTTTTTTATTCCCCCAAACACCTCTGAGCAGCTCTAGCTATCTGAAGCCTCAGCACTTCTTAATTTCTCTCGTATGGGTGCACGGGGAGTCAAGATCAGGTAGCAGACTGATGTTGATTAGGGCTGAGCAGACGAGGTTTGGGTTCCCAGCCAAGAGCAAGGTATCATATGTCCTGTCTGTTTTCATCTCTCTGTTTCCCTGTGGATTTTTCACGTGGCATTTTGCAGCTGTCTCCTTGTATCAGCTTTTAAAGTACTCTGTTATTCGTATTGCACCCTGGTACCTACTGTTGTCAAAGTATTTTCTTGATGTCAGTTTGTTCTGAGATACACAATGAAAATGATATCCAAAGTTTTGCTTTACCTGGCATTCTAGCAGCTGGACTTACTTGGTGTTGTCTGCAGCCATGCTTCAGGGCACAGTAGAGAATGTTCAACTTAAGAGTAAAACTACTATGCAAAACATATGCACTTCCCAGTCTTAAAATCCATTCCAGAATAATTTCACTGGTTTTCCTTATGAA
Source organism: Ifrita kowaldi (assembly GCA_013398055.1). Taxonomy (NCBI): domain Eukaryota; kingdom Metazoa; phylum Chordata; class Aves; order Passeriformes; family Cinclosomatidae; genus Ifrita; species Ifrita kowaldi. The sequence goes on from VZRS01007674.1 coordinate 1,257,416, forward strand.
TCCTCAGTTCTCCTTTCAATTATTTTTTACCCTTCTGTACTGATCTTTCTATTTAATTCAATCCATAACCTATGTAACCAAGCAGATAAAGCTGTAGTGTCTGCATGCATAGACACATATATGTGTACATACATCTGTCAGTCCTCTATGTACCCAAAGTGATATTTAATATGTCCTCAAGTGAAAGCACATAAATGGCCAGTTTAGGTCTGAACACCAGTTGTTATAAATGAACAAGGGTACTGACAGCATTTTCTTTATTAACTTTTGATGGACCAGATCTCCAGATGGCAAAGACTGAAGTAGGCCTAATATAAAATGATAAAATTGCTATTATGTCATAGGAGCTACATGAGTTTAAGTCTGAAGTCTCCATAACACTTTTTCATCAGTATCTGAAGAGCCTTCAAGGGTTACTCATGCTGAGAGAGAGAGAGTGATAACTTCCCAGGAGTTATAAACCCAAAGTGGGCTTGCTCATTCAAGATTCACAGCAAGGCACTCTTCCTAGAAACACTTAACCCTTCTGGAGCTTACCTGCTCACAGGATTTGCATGGAGATAATGTGTTCACAGGCTGGTTAAGTGGGCAGAGCCCTGCTGAGATCACTGGAGCTGTGTCCCCAGTGTGGGTCTGGAATCACTGCTACAGGATTACTGGTGCCAGTGTAAAGGCACCCTAACCAGCTGCCAGGAGATTTTTACAGTGAGCAAAGCCCAGAACATGAGGTCTTTGCAGGAGCTCACTTTGCTCAGGCAGTCTGGTAGGAAGGACCTAGAACATTCTCCTCAAGGAGAAGGGTACATCCCAGGTATTAATGTGGGCTGGGTACTGAGCCAACACACCTCAGCTGTGGCACTGTGCTCTTTAGCAGTCCCGAGGAGGGCTGCTATTCCCTACCACTGCAAGTGCACCAAGCAGGGATGTGAGGGAGGCCATGAGCCATTCCTCCTCAGTAAATCCACCCAAGAGAGGAGCAAAGTGTGTTGGGCATCTTCAGAAAAGCCTGATTTAGGGAAAACACGAATTTATTTAGCCCTGCTTGACATGGAAAGGGAAAAACATCCCTCTCCATTTGTGGTAGTCAGCAGCTGTCCAGAGAGCCGCAGGGTAAATTTCCCAGAGTAGTCATTATGCAAAGTGCTCACTTCTGAGCATCAGAGGAAAAGTTCAGCAACTTTCATCCAAAAATCTGCTTCCCTGGGGCACATCCCACCTCTTCTGACACACAAGCAAAATGGGTTTCTTTTACCGGCTCTCTGTGCGTGTTCATCACTTTTTGCAGCTCTGCTGTCCTCCCACCACCCCTCATGCTCCCTCTTGGGGAAAGCGATCTGTCACAGTAAAAGCACAAAAGGGATGTGGCAAAGCCACAATTTCCCAGGTTCATGAACCTAGTCTTCTGCTGCAGGACATACAAAAAGGAACAAAGTAATAAAACTGTCAAATCTCTAGGCCGTGTAAATGAACAAGAATATGGATGTATTTACTTCATCATTTTCACAGAGATGCCACTAGATGAATCTTGATTCAGATAGAAGTAGGAAATTTTAAGGACTTAAACTCCAAGAACAAATAAACCCAATCATTTTGGGATATCAGATCCCAACTTTACTAGTTTCTCTCAAAGCACATTTCTTTTATAACATCCTAGCACTGAAACATTAAAAGAAATGTATTTTGAAGGAACTCAAGGGCTGTACTAGATGACCCATCTCTTGCTGAAATAGCCAGAAATAAATTTTCAATTGTCATGTGTCAGAAAAAGTGTAGTTAACAGGGCAAAAGACATAACTCATTTTGAAAATGCTGCTGCTGAATTCAAAAATCCCCTGACCTGTGCACAAAACTGTGTGTGACACTTCAGCTTAATACTGAGAGCTCCAATACAACAGGAAGTGTTTGGAAAAATAGGAAGTTTAGAAAATGTTCCTCCAAGGGCTTCACGGAAATGAGCTTTATTGTCCTGTACTTAGCTGTCAGGTCCAATTACAATGGACCAATTTCAGTACTAATGGTGCTCCTACTCCATGAATCTTGCTTAAGAAGTCAGTGACCTGCAATTTGGGAGTGTCAGGGACTGCATATAAATTTTATTTTAGAAAACTATTTTAAAGTATTGTAAGAATGTAAAAATTATTTGTAGTCATGCATCACATGATTTGAAGCAGTGGGCAGATAATGATTCCTGAATCATAATCTCAGCACTTCAGCTTTCCAGAAGGTGTATGGCTAAGTATTTTAGTGTTACAGCTCAATAATGCCAGGTAGGGGTTATAACTCTATTTGAGTGACAAGCAAGGATATCAAGGCACATAGATACGTATGTAACACCTTCATAGATTGAGTACTGCTACTCACGTTTTGATGTTCTTGGTCTACACATGAGCAGTGTCGTGGTGAGCCCCTAGGTGAAATTCCATTTCTCAGCCTTGGTGCAGTTGTAGCAGAGGTGTGGCAAAAAAAGGTGCATTTGAGTGTGATTAAAATCATCGAAACTGGTGACACTTGGTGGAAACCGGGAGATCTTTGCAAGTATACTGGAATCATTTAAATTGAAATATTAGGTAAATACTCACTGACAACAAAACATAGCAATCAGCATAGATATTTTCCAGCTTAATAGTCTCTAAGAGGCCATCTTGTGCCATGAAATTGCTTCCTAGATTGAAAACCCACTACCTGTATGCTGGAGCCAAAAAAGAGCATCTGAGGACAAGGACCTCATTATTGAGGTCCTGAGACAAGAGAAATCAATAAACAGTGCTATTATATTAAAAATAAGGTAATTCAATATCCAGAAAAAAATTACAAGGAGTGAATATGCTGCTTGAAGAAAGGGTAATAAATAAAATCACGATAAATAAAGCAACTTAACAGCCATATCTCTTCAACAACCAACATGGAGAACACCCCACATTTGGAGGTAGCAAATAAAGGCAGTGGTAAATGTAGCTGGGGAAAACTTTTTTGAAATGACAAATAGTTTTAACACTAGAGAGCCATGCTAAAGCCATTTAAGAATTTCAAGTTTTATGTTAAGCCAGATTGCTTTTAATAAACTCCCATAGTTTTACTGCATTTTCAGCTTAGTAAAAGGCTTATGTAGATTTCCAATCAGTTCCTGTAATTTGCAAAACACTCCACAATAACACAGTGTTTCTATCCAGACTGTGCTGCAACTGTGGAAAAGCAATCCTTCATGCACGTTTTCTGTTTGATAGCATTTGTAGAGCCACAGGATCATTCAGGTTAGAAAAGACATTTAACATCATCGAGTCAAAGAGTTAACCCAGCACTGCCAAGTCCACCACTAAACCATGTCCCTAAGAGCCACATTTACACGTCTTTTAAATACCCCCATGATGGTGACCCTCCTCACCTTTCTGAGCAGCTTATTTCTGTGCTTGATTAACCCTTTCAGTTACGAAATTTTTCTAATATCCAATCTGAACCTTCCCTGATGCAACTTGACCTATTGCTTGTTATGTGGGGGAAGAGACAGACCCCCACTTGGCTACACCTCCTTTCAGGCAGTTGTAGAGAGCAGTGAGGTCTCCCTGAGCCTTCTTTTCTCCAGGCTAAACACACCCAGCTACCTCAGCTGCTCCTCATCAGCCTTGTGCTCCAGACCTTTCCTCTTCTCTGGACACGCTCCAGCACATCAATGTCACTTTTGCAGTGAGAGGCCCAAAACTGGACACAGGATTTGAGATTTGGCCTCACCATTGCCCAGTACAGAGGAACAATCCCTTCCCTAGTTCTGCTGGACAAGCTTCTAAAAACTTGTCATGCATTTAAAAACATTATTCTTGCATAATTTTTTCATATACAATAATTCTCTTGTTCAGCAGGTTTGCAGGAGTTATGCAGGTAAAGCTGTTAATATACATTTCTACAACATGGAAATTTACCGTCTATTGACTGACCTCTAGTGGAAATAAGGCAAATTTTGAAATAATTTTTAAATTGTCATTGGATAGTATGATGATTATGGGAATTTGGGGTGCTAAAATCTTATTTTATTTGTATTATATGTTTGACTGTGTAAAATACAAAAAAGGTCTGGATACACGTGACTTTTCCTCTCAGTGCATACCCAAATAAATTACTAGAATGGCAGGATGAAGGCTGCTGAGCATTCAGAAACCAGGCCTTTAGTTTTATTTAAACTAGGTAATTCTAAAATGGCAATGTATGAAATATGCCAACAGCACAGACCCTGACAAACAATGTTCTGCAACAGGGTACAGACCCTGCTACTTTCTCTGTGTTGATCGAAACCACTTGATTGTTACAAATAACCACAAATTCTCACAACAACCTCACACATTTTCATGTTTATGCATCAGTTTTTTTCCATCAACAGATGCTGCTTGGCTCCATTTCAATTCCATTCTTGGACGGATGTTGGTTTCTCCCAAAATCAGTACTGAGGCATCACCCAACTGTAGTGTTACGTGTTTTCTTCACATTTTATTTTCTTCCCTAATTTCACCTCTCCTGTAAGAATTCCTGGTTGGTATTTAAAGAAATAAAGTGTGAACATATACATGCACAGGAGACACCAATTTCATTCCCATATTAGTAGGACCTGGAAGTATTTGAAAACTTGATCAATAGAGAAAATGCTGAGCATATTTCATCGTTACTTATTCATCATGCCTGTGTTTGTTTGCCTGATTACTAATGAAATTCCCTTTCCTCTCCCCTGGCTCTGTTGAATTCCAGATACATCTTTGCAATTAAGCCTTTGGTTCTCTAGCATATGGTTGTTGATGCTTTTGAATGAGGAGAACACAGTAGCATCTGGAGGGCTCTGATTAAAAAATATATTAAAGTAAGCCAAAACTCAGTCTTGTAAAGATGCCTCTTTCAGTCAAAAATCCCTGTTAGAGAAAATATTATGTGTTATGTGTAAGGCAGCAGCACCTGAAAATTTTGGGCTCGCTATCTGTTCAGCTCATCCAGACTTGTTCCATTATTTGCTATTTTTTGAAGCTTGGGGAAGCAGCCTTGCATTGCTGTGTGATGGGATTAGAGGAAATGTGAGCAGTCTGTGTCCTGGAAACATCTTGGAATAACAGGACAAGTAAGCATTTGACTTAAAAATAAGGAGATATTTTGGCTTTATACCCACAGATTCCTCCAGTATCATTACCCAACACCCTAAAGTACATAACAGCTTTCAGTTTCTTACTCTGGGCTTACCTTTCTGGGGAGTACTCTGAACTATTCCCCATCCTTACACTCCTCATATGTCCCTGAAACATCCTCCATCCTAAACTGAGCCAATGTCTCTTATCCTCCTACGGCTTTTCCTTACCGGGGAGGCCCTCTCTGATTCCCATTAATCCAAGTCAGTCTCACCATCCTGACATCATAACTTGCATTCCCACTTCTGTCCCCCAGCTCCCACTAATACATTTATACAGTTAAACATTTCCTTGCTTAATGCAAAAAGCAATAAGAAACTCATCGTGGGAGGGAACACTGGACAAAAATACTGACTGATTTTATTAGGCTTTAGAAATACATTAATGAAGGGTAGAAAACAAAGACAGCTTCTATATTGAAGCTGGAGGAGATACACTATATATTACTTAGACTAATTCACATATTTCTTTCCAGCCTTTTTGATTACATTTATTTTATAAGTGGACTCTACAAAGTTGTTTTGGTTGATATGTGATAACATATGGAGAATAAACTGGCTTTGTTCTGTTGAGTTTATTAAAGAGATTTTATACCGTTCCTGGAGCTATGATCACATTTCTGATAGTTTCTTCATCTTTTTTAATACTGGCCACTCTTCCCATTAGCAATAGGATGAAACTGTAAAAACTAGAACAACCCCATTTTCAGTAAAGGGTTTAACAATTCAGAGAGAGGAGGGAAAGTACAGCTTTAATCCTGACTGGAGGACTGTTTTATAGAAAAAAAAATCGCACCAATTGTTATTCACAAATTGTTATTCCCAAAATTAGACTTGCCAAAGGGTTTTATCTCAACTTTTTTGGCCTTTTTTCCCTGTTCTCATGATAGTTTTTCCATTCTCTGTATCATAAGAGGTTAGATTTCAAGCCGCTCCAATTGACTTAAGTGAAATATTCTCAGAATTTTCCTAATCTGGGTTTGCTCAAGATTTAAAAGTACATTTTTATTCTCTTTCATTCCTGGATAACAATTTTTGCACTTTCATGGTATTGCTAAAAAATATATGGACATTTTTGTTTCACTTCAATGTTTGGGATTGAACGTGGAAATGAAAAGATGCAGCCCGGTGCATGCTCCGGGTGGCTGCGCTGATATCCTGGACTGGGTGTAACAAATCCATCAGATGGATAGTCTGTCCTGTATGATCCCAGTTTCCTGAAAATCGACATACAACAAAAGGAAAAGGAAAAAAGAAAGGAAAGAAAGGAAAAGAAGGGCGGAAAAGGAAAAGGAAAAGGAAAAGGAAAAGGAAAAGGAAAAGGAAAAGGAAAAGGAAAAGGAAAAGGAAAAGTTTTGTGGCTTCACTGCCACAAAAAAAAAAAGAAAAAAAAAAAGAAAAGAAAAAAAGAAAATAAAAACCAAAATTTCTTCCACTGAAATGAGTAGTACTGCTTTTAATGAAACAGGAGATTTGTGAGACTTTAGTTTTCCGCCAAAGCCTTTTCATGTACACTTTTTTTTTTTTAATTCCTAATCTGAGCTTTATATAGACTGTTTAATCATTCTTGATAGAAAACCTGGTTTCCAATCCTATTTGGCTGAAAACCCAAAGCATTACTTGCTGCAAGATTAGCTCCCTAGAGACCATGCTTTCTTATGCTTATATACCAGTCTTGAAAGCTGTTCAACAGATTGTAGGCAATTTTAAGATTGAGATTAACTACATTTTTAAAAAAATGAAAATGTGTCATGGTCTTTTTAGAACCATTCAGGTTTGGAAATGTGAACTCTGTTATTTTCTACAGAGAGAAAGTATTAGGCTATTCTGGAGCTTAATACAAAGAAGGTTTTGGGAGACAAAAACAGGGATTTTTTCTTTTAACCTTTCAAATGTGGTTTTCAAAATGTCTTTGATAAATAAACATCTACCTCGGGAATGTTTTAAATGGTGATATCACAAATGCAGTGTGTTGCTTCATTTGTTTACTCTGCATTTGCTATTTGCATTTGTAACCATTAGATGGAAATCAAAGCAGGGAGAGCACCAGGCACAGTTTCAGATCTAACAGAAAGTCTAAATTCCATGAAAATGAGAATTTACAAATTTAAAAAACAGTAAAAGGGGTGCTTCCCATCCTTCCCCATTAAAACATGCACACTTTGCACATGATTAAATTATAGACCTCATTGTCTCAGAATTTCTAAGTAAGTTCAAAGAGAATTGAACATTAAACTGACAAGAAAAATATCAAGGGTTATAATGATAAAATGACATTATAAATTATATTAAATATCATGTATATTTAATATAACATGAAAGGTATAACAAATGATAATGAGGGACTAAATAGAGGCTGTCTGGTATGATGGGGTCCATTACCAACCACAAGAATTGCTGGATAGATTGCCCTTCTGCAGTTTTCTGCTGTGTTTATTTCACCTTCCTCATGTGCTCAAAGCTAGCTCTGATGACAAGTGAGATGTTAAACCAGACAAATTCCTGGCTGGAGCCAATCTGGCCATCCCTCTCACAGGCTTCTCCCTGCAAACCTACGTGCTGCCTCCAACAGCTCAACCATTTTATCACCCAAGCGGGAGACATTTCATTACCTTAGGTGTTCTCAGGGGACAAGAAGGCAAAAAAAGACAGAAAGAGGGTCCCATATAGACTCTTGGATGGGATATAGCCCCGTTCAACCAAGCCAGCTGTTACAATTGTGTTTACCTCCTGGACTGCTCATTGCATAACTTCTTTTGAACATCACCCACTTTTTCATGCTCCTGTCCTCTCTGTGCAGTATCGTCACCACTCAGTCTCTGCTTGGTAGGTGGTGCCTTATCTTCCATCTCATCTCATCTCATCTCATCCACAAGCTCATGAGGAATGTGGGAGTTACCAGTGTGTCCCAGACAAGCTGGCTAGAACATTTCTGCTGGTCACCATCTGCTGAGCTGGGTCATATTAAAGGTACAGTACAACTCTGGATTTACAGTCACAAGCATAAAAATTACATTGATTTTTTTAGCAGCCTTTTGAAGAGAGGAGAAGGATTCAAGTCCTTTTTATTAAAACCCCCTTTTTCTGAATGTGCTTAAAAGATTCTGAACAGAAGTATGACAGAATTAAAACAGACATAAACATATGTGTATATATATATATATATATATATATATTAAAAAATTTCATTGGATTTTACCTTTCATAGAGAATATTTTTGTCCTTTATGGCAAAACAGAAATTTTTGGCACCTGATTCTTCCCATGTCACATATATATGCCTGGAATTGTTTCACTGTACATGAGGGGCTCACTACATTTCAAGGGCTGTGATTGTACTTTGTGTCTATCATAGGCTGAGCTATGCAGGAGTGCAATGGTTTCAGGCAGTCTCTTCCTCAAGAAGAATCAGGCACTCCCAGAGAGCAGAAAAACGTTGTCACCTGGCTCCTGCTCACTTTGTTCATCCTCTGCATGTGTCCCAGCTATTGATAGCGAGGTCTAGAAAAGAAAAGGAAGAAGAGAATTGACTTTCTTTTCTCTCAAAGTACAACACAAAACTGCTGCATGATCTATCTCAGATCTCAGGAAACACACCAACAGGACAGCAATTAACAAAGCAACTGGGTAGCTAAAGAGCAGCTCAAAACTGATTCATCATCACCACAAGGTCTGAATATTTCTAAATCCATCTTGAATAAATTCCAGATTTCTTTTTAGTGTGTGACAATTAAAATCTATATTTTCAAACAGAAGAGATTTTCACCTTCTGTTAAAAGCAAGTAGTGAAAAACACCCACCAGCTAAAAAACACTTTGTTTGATTCAAAGTGTTACCCTGTGTTAATAGCCAGGAGTTTTTACAAGAGCAGTGTTAATTCCTGAGTAACGCCAGAAAAAAATGGACACAGTCCATTTGAATTAAGTCTATTTATATTAGCCTATCACAGGAAGGGAAATTCTGATACTAATCTATAAGCTCTCACTAATCTGCTTTTACATTAAGTATGATTAATTGAGTTATCTCTTCTTTAATAATTCACCCAACTACATTAATCAACTTTTTATTAATAGAAAAGGTAATCAGGATTTTTTTAATCAAGATAAAGGTCATCTAGACTAAAAGCATAATTATGTTTACTAAGAAACTCTTTTGTTAGACAAAATATTTGGCTAGTTCAATCAAAATTCAAATTATACCACCATGGAGAAAGAAAAGACAGTACTTAACAGCTAAATATTCCAGGATTGTACAGACAATTTATTTTGGAAGATCTCACTCTCAAAGTTCAGTCTCATGCGTCATGGATTATATTGCTGTGTATTATTCACAATGGCATCTTAAGTCTGTGAGCAAATCTTCCCAAAGATTCAGCGCTTGGCCAGCTGAATGCATGATCCTCATATTTTTCCTGTACCCACTATGTATGCCTATATGTCCTATACCTACCAAACACTAATTCTCTTGGAATTTCTCTCTCTGGTCATGGCCACCGCACAAAAATACAGTATAAATTTTTAAATATTAGCAGCCTCCTCACCCAGAAGCTGCAGGGTGCTTTCCCACAAGAGGGTGAAGGTGGTGTGTACCACTCACCTTTCTTGGTGGTGCAGGAACACCACCTTACAGCAGAAACTCACCTCTGCACTTGTGTTATTCACTGCATGAGACCTTGATTTTGTCTTCCAGTTGGTGTTTAATGTGCCCAGTGTAAGCAGGCTGTGGCCTTGGTAGCAGCTCAGTCCTGTGTGTGTCACAGCACGTCGTTTCTTGTCATGCGGGTTCCTCTACCTCGGCACATCACAGCAGCAGACCCGGGCTTTTCTTGAGTTTCTGCAGCTATCTCATGGCCTCTCCTGCAGAAATCAGTTCCACATGATTAATTTCAACATAGTTGTCCTTTTTTCTGTATACTTCTTACCAAAATAAATAAAGAGATCAGGGAAAAAATACGTGTTTCCATGAAAGTTAGATATCCTTCTTCATTTTCTCTCCAAGCCCTTCAGGCTTTCAAATGCTTAAGAGGTGAGGTTATACTTGAGAGCAGAGCAAGGTCTTTCTGGATTCTGGGCTTTTTAATTTTAAAACTGAACTTTGGCATCTTAGAGCAGTATAGAAATGTTTTTCGCAATCTATATGGATAGTTCAAAAGAGAGGGAACATATTAGAAAGACAACTTGCCTGCCACATTTACAATAATAATTAGGCTAACTGCTGAGCCAAGAATCAAAGAGTAAAATTTCATTCCTCAAGCCCCATATTCCTCTTCCTGTGGCACTTGAAGAGCAAAACTCTGGAGAGAAAGGGAAAGGAAAGGATTTGCTTCCGGGCATCCACAAGCTGACAAGCCAGAGCAGCACAGCTTCCAGCTTGATCTTAAACCCTGCTGGGAACTATGAAATTCTTACTGCTCTGACTCTTCTGTGAAGCCAGATCTGATGGGAATTCTCAAAGCACATCTGCCAGGCTGGGCCCAGCAAGGAAGAGGAGAAGAGTAGTCTGTTTTTATAGGCTGGCTTCACTGCCAACTTCTACATCTGCTTGCCTCTCCATTTCTGTCCCTTCATCCTTGCCATCTCCTTTTTCTCCCTCCTGATTTATCACTTCAAATATCAGCCCCAGCACGCCTGCACTGAGCCACACCTGTAACTGCTTTACTACATTTATTAGTCTCTTTGGAAACAGTTCAACTTCAACAGACTGTTTAAATATGCCTTTTGACAGAGCATGATCTTGGGCACAATTAAAAAGTGAGAAAATTTTCCTTCAGTGGGAACCTGTCTCCCTGTAACCACTACAGCACCTGTTTAGGTAGTTTGTTAAGTATTCATTGGAAAAGGAACTGAACTCCAGTCCTTCCCTCCACAGGCCTCCAGTTACCAGTCTGTAATGACTCCTCCTAAGCTGCCAGGAAGCCAGTCCATGCCACAGGAACCATGTAAGTGGAGCTTATCAAGCATCATCTCAAAAACACAAGCAACCTAGCAGTTATTTCAGTCTAGACTGGGGATATGAGTCTACTCAGGCAGAGTTGGGAACTCCCAAATCCAGCTGGGAAGTCAGTAGTGAGCAATTTCTGTACTACGCATTTGGGCAACACTTTGCAATTAATTCAGCCTCCCTCCAATTACATTATGACTCTTTGAAATCAATAAATCTGAGACAGAGGGAGACAGAGATGCTGTTTTACACAAAGAAATCTTAGTTTGTGTAAGGACTCTAGGTGGTATAGGAACGCTGGCTTTTTTGTTCATCATGTTCTTGGGGCTGTATGTTTTCACTGATCCCATACCAAATGTCACCATGATCAGGAAAAAGCTACCAGCAACGTTCACACCTAAAACATCAGTGTGGAAGGCAACATCCCTGACACGAGGTGAGACACAACAACTGTGGCCGTCAAAACCAATGTCTGGATGTCAGCTGACACACTGGATGGTGGGAGAGGACATGTGGGCTAAGCCCAGAACAGTCTGCAAATAGTTAAATATACCTAGGGAATGAAAATGCAGCCTATACTTAGATGTTTGTGTAAAACATATTTAAAAGATTTTACAGTTTGATGGCATGTAACATTCACTTTGGCAGCTTAGCAAAACTGCTGGGTTTTTAGGGATGAGGACAGATCTTTGCAGTCAATACAGAATGCATTATCCTACCACACACCATTTTCTCCCCCTGGTTTGCTGCTCTTTTCTTAGAGCTAAATATCCATCTTTATCTTAGCTATTATTTATAGACCTGTAAGGAGCCAGAACTGACCTTTTCTATAAATATTCTATTACTAATAATTCTGGATTTAGTTTTAAGATTTACTTCTCTGGCAGATATGGCTCAGTTCAGTTGAGAAAAGAGGAAAATTGAAAATCAGTCCTAGATAAGGACTGAGTTGTAGGAAATACAGACTGAACATGAACCTGGAAATGACATTGGCAAATGAAACACATTTGCCAGGTCTCCTCACTGAAGTATCCCCTTTGTTAAGGATTAATTATGACAAATTTGTGTTTGCTGAAACTCTCCTTTGCAACATAAATCCAGGAAGGACAATTTAGTCAGACAGAGCAATTTGTAGTACATTCAATTCTGGAATATTTTCTATACTCAGAATTTACTTTATTCTGCCATATGTAAATCTTGGCTCATGTAAATTAACAAATAGAACATTTTTCATTTGATATATATGATAAACAGGTGATTCCTTACGTTAAGCAGTCGTGGTTTTGGGGTTTATTTTGCCATTTTTTTGCCTTTTTTGGTGCTTTTTTAAGGAAACAAACTCTATTCTACTTTTAAGTCTTTACACAACAAAAAGGGGATTTTTGAGAAATTTTTCTTGGGGATTACAAGGATCTAAACAGTATTTCTCTCTGTTCTGGAAAGAAGAGCTACATGTATCAGTCCTTCTTCCTTCTGTGGTTGGACGTAGGATAAAGTAATACTTATTCAGCCTTTTGGACACAACTTTTTATCCCTTATTCCTGATGCTTTACATCACCACACCTTCTTCAATGCTGGTCCATCTCACTGGCCCAAGAGGGGATTAAGCAGGCTCCACCAGGGATGAGAAGCAAAAAGAAGAAATCTGTCCCAGATGATGTTAATGGCAAAATTCCTGCTGTCTTCCAGAGAGATCCAAGATCTCACCAGCATTATTTTTCCAAGCTCTCCTGAGTTGTCCAGTGGAATTCATCTGTTTTGAGCTGGTCTAAGCCAACACACAGGCTGGTCTAAACTCTCACAATCCTGAGGAAAACAAAGAGCTACCACCTCAAGGCATAACATTTGACCATAAATCAGGCCCAAATTTTCCTCTGATTCCTGCAAATTTAATTCAGATATAAAACCACAAGAGTGCTGCTTGATCTCAAATATTAACTGTGCTGGGAAGCCCAGAAATATTGGCCTGCTCTGCATGTGAGCTGATTGAACTAACATTGCATTTTACCACCTAGAAAAGCAGCAGGACTCGAAAGAAAAACACGTTGGCAATTCAAAGAAAATATTTAAAAAGTGCACCAGGATTTTCAGCAAGAGAGATGAATAATTCTTCTTGCACCACGAGAGGTTAGTAATTGGTAGAACTTTCAAGTTAAGCAAAGATTTTTAAAAATGAACACTTCTGCTATTCTGTTTAGAGTCTGGTAACAGGCAAAGTGCCGTTATACCTCAGAGCTGTGAGCCCATATAAGATTGTTAGCATGAAACAGCCTTCGTCTACCTTTGAAAAACTGCAGGTGATACTGTGGTCTTTCCTGATTTCAAGTCACAGGAAATTCAGGGTTATTTTTTATTTTAAGTTGACACTGTTACCTAACGTAATCACTTATCTCAGGAACTCCATACTGATGGCAGAAACAGGTCAGATTATCTGTTGTCAGTAATGTTCATTGAGTTCTATCTCCCTATAATCCAGGCTTTCGACAGCTTTGACTTGTGTGTATCTGATTGTTTTATGTAACACTTGGCAAACCTAATTTAAAACCACAGACTTCTTGTAAACCCAATATTGCTCAGATGTCACTGAGTAACCAGATGACCAAGTCTTGTATTTAATACTGTATTCTGAGACCTGAAAGGATGGTATTGTAAAAATCAGACAAAAAATATCTGTAATTTCATTTGCATTAAAAATGGAAACACTAATGCGGCAATGCTGCCACCCTTTCTCATAGTAGTTGCCACCATAAATTGCATTTGTGTTTTCTTCTATGTGGCTCCCTGGATAAACCACACCACAGGTTCTTGCTTATGCTGTTTAAACATTGGTTTTACTCTTGTACATGCATTTAAGTCTTTGTAACTTCTGGACCAAGTGAATGGTTGGAGATAGTAATTCCCACCTTCACCTCTCAGTCTCATCATAGTTTGGGCAAAACCATTTGGGTAGCCCTCCTTTAATACATCCATGATGGAAAAAGAAAACCAAAGAAGAGATCTTTCCAATAATGCAAGTTCAGAGGGTAAAAAGCCACCACAACTTCCTAAATCAAAGTTGTTTGTAGTGTTGCATTGCCTGTGCTCTCTGGAGCATCCCAAGCTTCAGAATGGATGCACTTCAGGCATCTCAAGGGCAGTCAAAGGGCCACTGCCTGGGCAGTTAGAAATCACAGCGAGGTTTTCATTCCAACTTCCTTTAGCAGGCTTTTGGTCACTCAAATTGCTTTTTTCTGTAATTTTTGCTAAGAATTTTATATTACTTGTATGTAAGTGTACATTCTATATTTTTATGTTAATTGTGAAATAGATACAGAAAGTACGAAGATTTCGTTCATGTCACTTTTCTGAGGACAAAGGTAGACACTCTACAATCTTTGAACACCTATGCTTATGTAGGTTACAATCTAGCTGTCCTTTTTCCCTTCAACTTTTGCAAAGATGTAACCTGTTGAAAGCTATTTTGTACTGCTAGACTGTTCTGAATTTAAGTTCCCCCGACTTAACAACTTATTTGCATATTGCTTTCACACTTTGATTCATTAAAATACAAATTCAGCCCTCAACATAGAAACTTGAGCTTTCCAAAGAAAATGCGTGAAGAGTCTTAAATTATGAATGTAAAAACCTTATTCATAGTGCCACTGGTGTGATTCACTTTCTATTCCCAAATGCTTTCTTTAATCCAGAACTTCTGAGTTGAGAAAGTTCTGTTAGGATGAAACAAAAATTTCTCCAGAACTGTGTATTCCATGACTGAAACTATGAAACATCATATTTATGGAGATCACAGGTCAAAATACACACCTTTGTATTCAGTGTAACTGCTTCAATACTTACATGAAAATGGGGAACAGTAATGGATATGGCCCTTTCCTGTGATGTGACCTGCTGGGAGGTTTCAGACCACACCTGGGCAGTGCACGATGGCAGTGTCAGTGCCTCAGGCTCACTCACAGCATCCTGAGAGGGTTCCTGCACACTGCTTAACTTGCACAGGCATTCCTCCTCCCCAGGGCACAGCTGCAAACTGCTCCAACTCACAGAGAACAAGTCGTGGTCTGCTCCAGGCGAAGCCTAAGTCTTGTGTCCTTGCTCTTCTTTACTTTCCTAGTAAGACCAAAAGTAATAATAAAATACCATGTATCCTGAACATTCCAAACCCATTAAGTCATCAGTTACAAAGAGTGAAATCTCTTTTTTTAAAATAAAGGTATTTCTTTTACTTTGTTTCAGCCAGCCTTGCAGAACCCAGCATAAAAAGAAAACACACACAGAGTGCAGCTATTCTCTGAGGACCCAGTTACGTGCAAATAAATTCCCTTTGTGTTTATGTGTGTGTTTACAAACATTGAGAGCCAACTTTTCAGTATGAACTTCCAGTTCTGTCTGTTGTAAATTAAAAGATGAACAAAAGCTTACAGCCATATTTTATAATCTGTATTACTAATATCAATGATAAATAGTTAAGAACAAGCTCAACTAACTGAATCTATCTCAACATGAAACTCAGTTTTACAATTCAGAGAAAAAGAAAAAAAACCAGACTGCTGCAATAATAAATTCTTCTTATAACTCCTACTATCTTCCTGTGGATCCATAACATTTTCCTACACATACTTTACTGCAGTAGCTAGTAGTCCATTTTACCACGTAAATCTTGACTTACAACAGGCATTAAGGCTTCTTTCCAGGGAGCTGATGCATTGTTTCCTCCCAGGGCCAGTACTGCCTCAGAGCTGTTGCTGAATTGTCCTCTGGAGATGCTGCTTCGTGCTCTGAGCTGAACCACAGATCCTCGAGTGCTACTATTACCAAATCTGAAACAAGAATTCTGTGGGGGGCAGAGAAAGGTATCATGTATTGGCAAAGAGCTTTTGGCAGACAGGTTTTGAGCCCAACCACACAAGTGACAACCAGTATGCTGTACCTCACAGTCACAAAGCACAAACCATGGAGCAGTTTCCTAAAGCACCACTGGCGCTGGAGGTAGCAGCTCCCAGACAATGCCCGGGAAGGGGCACTGTGGTGTGAGATGGGCACTACCACACCACTTTTGTTCTGGCACATTTATCTCAGGGTAGAGAGGGAGGGACCTCAGCGAGTTCAGTGGAACGTTGAAGGCAACTCTCTTAGGCTGACATGATGATTAATGCCTGTGCTGGCCACAACAGATTCACACTTAATTTACACCTGTGTAAACAACTGGAGACACAGCCCGAAGGATCTGGTCCTACTGGAGCGTAACTTTGGCAGGTTTGTACTGATGTCAGTGGGAGCATGCAGCAGTCAGGTCCTGTTTTAATAAGTGTGTCTCTAAGCCCCTGGAAAGTTTGCTTTAAAAAAACCAACAAGGCAGCCTGTCTATCATTTATTGACACTGTGAGATTCTCTTAGCCACCCACACAGAGGCTAAAGCTGTATTTCAGCTTGGAGAGAAAATTATGTGCCTTTCCAAAATCCTTGCCTTTTTATTCAGCATGCTATAAATAGATAATCTACAGGAGTCTGTTGTAATCTCGCTTTGTTTTTAAAACGAATCCAAGGACCCAAACTTGAGAGCATGTGTCTTGATTTACACTCCCTCCAAGGTATCTGATAACCTGCGGTTCAGACCCCTCTCCTTGGTCTGTCTGGGCAATATGAGCTGAGCTCTCAGTCCTGCCCCGTCCTCCTGGCTGAATTCACACCTATCATCCACCTTCAGCCTCTCACCACCAGCAATGGCAAAACAACTGGGAAACTTTCTGCCTCTGACTTTCAAATATTCACCTCTGTGTTTTTCCTTGAAGCCGTGGTACCGCTTTTGTGCTGCTTCTGCCTTGGCCCTCGCCTGTCAGATCAATGCATTCTTTAAGGAAAGCTTCACTGCCCAGATGATGAACAGGCATCATAAAATTGTTATATTTGACAATTCTTATTACAGGTTTTATATGGTGGCTACATTTCTGCCACAAAAAAAGACTCAGAAGACTTTTCCTGATGTACAGCCTTTCCAACAAGAGGAGGAATGTAATTAAAGTCTACTTTCTAGAAGTCTCTGCTTTGTTCAAGGATGAATCCAGACCTCATTCCTCACATTCCCTTAGTTTTATGGTAATTGTGAATAAAGTGAAGTGAGCTGCAAATATCTTTACAATTGTTTTATATTACTTGGATAGATAATTATCTGGTTGTGCCAACAAATGCATACTTAGCCTTCAACCAGTGAAAGAAATTATATGCATTTCTAGACATAATTGTGTGCAGATGAAAGACCAAGAATAAATTCTGAGAGCCAAACTGAGATCTCTTTCAAAAATCAAGAACTTAACTCTTCTCTTAACTCTCAAGATCAAATTTTAGGAGAAAAAGCTTTAGATTTTCATTTCAGTGTGATTCGATAAAATTTTGAGGCTGAGAATTCTGCAGTTAGTGGGGAGGGAAAAATTTTCCCTTCCTAGTGAACACCACTCAGGACTGTAGCTTAGCCCCTTGGAAATACCATAGTTTGCCCTTGGTGCAGTACAAAGAATATGGCTCTTCTCCACAAGAACAGGTGGGATAGTTTCTGTCTATCATCTAGTAATCATTGTGGTATGTAGGAATGAAAATTCAGCACACAGTTAAATCCAAGTACTCTCATTTTAGTTTTCCATACTTTCCCATACTCATCTCTCAGGAATTCAGGGGAGGGTGAAAGAGGCAAAAAATCCACGGTCTCTGATGCATGAAATGCCACCATATAGTTAAAGTATTTCCCCAGGTGCTCCTAGTTTACAGATTAGGGGATATCCCATATAGACACCACAGTGGCACTGCAACAGGACAGTTCTCAGTGCTGCTCATCACTGACCCAGCCTATCGCTGAGTTATATCTCCCTGCTTCACCTGTGGAAAACTGCTACTCCAAGTATAAGGGACTTAGAACCGCAATTCTGCTACTAAAAATTACGTGACCCAGATATTTGTATCATCACAGCAAAATGTGCTAAATGTCTTGAAATGTCAGTGAGCAGGGGTACACACTCTTTTTTCTGTTTGAGTAATAATCATATCTGCATGCTCACCTATGGTATTAATAATCAATAAAAGGCATCTTTTTAGGGAGTTTCTCACAAAAGTTTTTTCATCTCTTGTTTCTAAAGAGAGAGAAAATCATCTCCTGCACTGTCTTGACACATCCGTGTTCTGGTAAGACAAATAAGTGAAACAACAGAAAATAAGACTTAGCTTAAAATATTTTCAGTGACCAAATCACATTTTAGGTGAAAAATTCTTCTGTGTGGCAACATATGGATTTTCCCTCAAGTGGATATGATATTTCAATGTACTAGGTGCTATATGAATAGACAAATTCATATTAAAATCTTATTTCTTGACCTGTCACCCAAAGAAAAAAAGTGTCATGCAAAATTTTCATTGTACTCAAAATACAGCCACCTAGGTGGAGAGAAGGATGCAAAAAATTCCAGCCCATGGCTTGTTTATGACAGTCAATGAGCAGTGCTGGGTAATGAATTATTCTGTGTGACTCGGCAGGGTGAGAAAAGCCAGGGCTCACTGCGAGGCAGGGCTGCCGAATTATCTCCTCTCACTTGTCACAGTCACCACCTGGAGATGTGACATCCCCAAACTCATTTGCACACAATCCTCTCCCATGGCCCCTTCTAGCAGCCATGGAGCACCTGTTTCCCTGCCACCTCGGGTGAAGTGTGGGTTTTCTGTCATTTAGTCATTTCTTCTCCTCCAAGGCCAGTGGTACACGTGTTTTGAAGAGAAGCATTCCTGCTAGATACAGGGAGGATTTATGACACAAATTGGGCTGCTGTGCTCCCAAGTGGGGAAAACAACCCACCTAAGCTACAGAGCAGCAGAGACAGGTTCTAGGCAGTAGAAGAGAGAGAAGATTTACATGTAGGAGTTCCTTTTCCAGTTTGTTAAGGTCTTGTAGTATGTCTTCCCATCTTTAACGTGGAAGTTATCATATACCTGTTGTTAATTTGAAGTAAAATTACTTAATGCATAACTTAAGAATATCTAATCCAACCTAACGGTTGTGAGGTGGGGTTTTTTTTGCAGTGAGCCTCCAACAAGCACGATCATTCAAACAGGAGGTTTCTTGCCCATCACTGTCTGCATTCAGTTTAAACAGGATGAGATTACAGAAAATCACCAGAGATTGCTCAGTGCAGACAGCTCTGCTTTTTACCAAGAGTTTCATGGTGTGCTATGGCTGCAAACTGGCATGTGTGTACATGCTTCACATTGCTCCAGTCACACCAGTGAATTTATGGCAAGGATCAATTTAGGTTGACATGTCTAATGCAAGAGAAAGTCCAAAGCATTGGAAAAAATGAAGAATGTCCATTTTAGGGACAGTATTGTTTTACTTATTAAATTATCTCTGTTAAAGCAATATCACTGACATAGTAAAAAGCTGGAGATCAGGAGCCTTGAGAGATCTTCTAATTCCTAATCATTGCCCTCAGCAACTGTGTATAATATATCAATTTTATCCCATGTGGAGAATCATTACCCTTTGACTCTGAATTTGCAGAAGAGAATTTAAAAGCTGCAGTCTGTTTCCCACATGATAGAAGACTAAATATTTCCACTAAGATTGCCTAGTCTGAGTGATATTTTTTGTCACTGCATTATAAAAATAATAAAATATTGGGAACTTTTAATGTTTCACAGTGCTGAATCCATTCCTTCTGGATTTACTGAGGCATCCCAGAACCTTTCATAGTCTTCCAGTCACACAACACAGAATAGTTGGTCTTCCTGTGCATATCTTAAAACATTATTCACAGCTATGTTTGGACACACATTTTAAGACTGCTGTAGACAGGGCTGGCTGTAGCTGCCTGTGGCTGCGATGTGGGTGGGAGACTGTGCAGAGACATTTATCACAAGAGGAAATTCTCCCCTTTCTTTTTAGTTCCACTATTTTTCCTTAGATGTATATAGGATGCATGAAAGGTGCTGTAGTTAAAGCATCTTTAGTGCTCAAAATCCCAGCAGTACCAAGCATGTCCCCACCCGACAGGCTCAGAAACACAGCCCCAGCTCCCATGCTAAGGCTGTATTGTGCAGCACAACCTGCAATGGCAGTTCCCTTGTCCCCATGTCCCTGGGCTTTGAGGGCCCAGAGATCCTAATAAATACTTGGGAAAAATAAAAATAACAACAGTAACAAACCATGAAAGGTCTAACAGTAAACTAGTTTGCTACGAGACCTCTGTATTGCTAATTTTTGAAGACTTCATGTGGTCAGTACCAAAACTTTGGAGGATGTTCTATACACCCTCTGGGAGACCCCTGTGACAAAATCTGTGTAGCATCCTGTACCTCTTTATAAAGCAATTAATTCATAGCCTAAGCTAGAACCAACTTCAAGAGAACAATTTCAAGACATCAGTCGTGGCACCTTATCAAGTCCTATCCAGTTCTACTGAGGTTCACACAATAGTGAATTACCACAATGATTATTCAGCCTTTGTTCACACTGGTCATAGTTTCCTGATAGTTGTAACTTGGTTGCTGGAAGCAAACAGCTGCGTTTTTTGGACATCTTTTACAGGCATACTAAAATCATCCTTCCTCAAGAGAGATCTTAGGCCATAGGTACACACTTGATGGCTAAATGGGAAATTCCCTCTTTAACATCCAAAGATGTCACTGTCACACCACTTGTAACAATGGTTGAAAAAAACCCAGCAAATTACATACCTGCAAAGAGCAGCTTTTTGTCATATACACATTATTAGAAAACAAAATATGGAGGATATTGGATGTCAGTTACAGCTGGCCAACCAGATGGATTTCTACCACATCAAATTTCTTGCCTGTTTAGCTTCCATGGAGGCAACTGGGAAAAAACATACTGAGGTCCTGGGAAATAGCTCCAGACAGCTCTGCTTACACATTTCAACCTTGATCTACAGAGAAAAAGAGCACCTGAAAATTAAAATGTTAACCAGACATTCACTGTTAGGACCTTTTCTCTACTTTTTTGTTAAATAGCTCTGGAAAGCTCAAGCAAAGACAGAAGAAGCAGCCCTTTCTCTCTCTCTCTGCCTGCCCAGCAGCAAGTCCTTGGGGCTCTGCACCGGAAAGATGTCCCCAGCTGCAGTGTGGTTGCTCCAGGATCCTCCTGACCCCCTCAGTCTCCCACAGCCTGTTTGCTCTTAAACATCTAGTGAAGTGATTCATATGAGTGGTAAACCTCCCTCCCCCATTAGGAAAAGCTGTGAGATGTAAAATGACCAGGAACCTGCCCAACAAAAACGAATCAATGGTTAATTGAGCTTGCACTGAAAAGGAAGCAATTAATCAATTCCAGCAAGCACATTTATTTACAGTAGATTATGAAGGCAAAGCAATCTGTCAGGCTGTGCTTTCTGACTGTCTGTTGGGATTTGCCTTCAGACTTACCTCTGTGTGTTTCAAAACATTGCAGCTGTGATAATGAAAATAGCAAATAAGCAACAAGAGAAAACGGTGTCACAGGAACACTCTTTATGAAGGAAGCACATGGATGAAGCTATAGTTTATCTAGCACTTGGCACTTGAGCCTTTTGTGCAAGAGTTCTTCCTCACACATTGCTTTCAGCCTTGCTTCAACTTAGCACACGCTGAGCAGCAGGACCTGAGCCAAAGCAGAGGCTCAGCTCCCTGCAGAGACCCCGGGGTGCCCAGCTCCTCACCCACTGGGATGCGTGAGACAGCGTGAAGGGGTTTAAAGCCCAGGGAAGATGTGCTTTTCCACAGCAAGGCATAACTTTTTTGAGAAAGTATTCATTGGTTTTGCATAAATGCAGGCTAGTGACAACATTCCAATGAAATGAGAGGTTATGAAATTCACATAATTTCTGTGAGTGACTTTTGTGAGTCATTGCTATCAAGTAAGCAAAAAGTATTCAGGCAGCGTCTGTCCAACCGATTTTCAATAGCTATTGAAAATTGTTTATCACAATTAAGGTTATCTGTGAACTTCTTCCTTCTGACAGAAGTAAACCATGCAGAGTTCAGACTTCCCAGAATTCAACTTCAGCACGGAAGCTCCTTCCCAAATCCACATCTGAGACAATGACAGCAGGTCTGTTCCAAAGCACCCAGCTACGGCTCTGTGAAAACACAAGATACAATAGAATATGAAGGCATTTTTTGATTTAAAGACAAGAATGTGGGCTGTGTACAATTCTAACCTCTCTTTACATTGATTTTATGCTTTTGTAACCTCTCTCTTTCAAAGGGTAAATGTCTTTAAAATACTAAACATGTACTTGTAAGAACAATGATTTTTTAAAGGGTGGCATGACATTAACCTAATCTTTCCTGTTTAATCAGCAGACAGAGCAAATGGGATATAACATGACTGTCCACATTCTCTGTGGCTTGAGCTCAGAAAGAAAGCTGATATGGAACATGTTGGTGGAGGGGGAAAAAGGGAAACAAGGCTTTCTATGCATAAAGCACAGCTCTCTTATCAGGATGATTAAAGCCATTTACAGTAAAATAACAGCCTTCCAGATCCTCCCAACATCCTGAACTCATTCTGCTGTTCTGGGGTAATTAGATGGGTTTCAAATGTTGTAAAATATAAACCTGTTTATGGAAAAATGTTCTGCTAATCAAGATGTCTTGGTTTATTTGGTACAAGATTTCATTTCTATTCTTTCTAACATCTGTAATATAAAGAAGCCAATGGAGTTTTGCAAAAACACAACAAAAATCTCTGCAACTCCAGCTTGCTACAGGTTAAACCAAAACATCAAAGAGAAAATTCTGTAAGAAGCATGCAAAGATAAAGTGGCTGTCAAGGATGCAAGGAAAATGAGAGTTGTGTTTGAATTCTCATTTTAGGGAGTGGGAATATGCCTCTGTGTGTGTGTGCACACAACTGGGGTCAGGTCTTCTAGGACAGGTTTGAGGAGTGAGCAAAAATCTCCTGTAGCCCTGCAAAGAGTTCTGATGTTTTAAAACAAAGTTTGAAAAAGAGGAGATAGCAGAGCTTCCAGCAGCACAGTTTTTAGATCTCTCCATTTATTTTGTTTTCCTTACAAGTCAGAGTTTCCAAGTAAAATTTTCTGGTGGCTATTCAGTTTCTCTTACCAGTTTTCTTTTTCCAGGTTTTCCTTGTCCTTTGAGGCACCTAATTGTTGGCCGATGGCTATTGATTATAGTCACATTTTGCCTATTCCATCACTCATTTCACTGTCCCAAACCTCTTTGCAAATGCAATCTATGGCTTCCTGTAGCACAGTACGGAGGCGAGCCCTCCCCTCCGCAGCCCCTGCTCGCCAGCTCTTCCTGGTGAGCTGTGCTCTCACACCTCATGACAGGGTCCTGGCATCACCCTGGCTGCGTTTCAGAATCACTTTCCCAGGCCACTGACTCCTGCTCAGGAGTTTTGGTCAGCATCTCTGAGTTACATCTTGAATCTCTGCGACATCAGACCCATTTCAGCTCAGCTTGGGGCCGTCAGTCCCTGCTCTGGTGGCACTGCAGCAGTGCCAGTCTCCAGCCCTGACTCAACCCTACACAACCCTCAACCCTACTGCCTCCAGGATGAACTCCTTGGATGTACCCCATAGCTGTGCCTCCTGCCCTATCTCCTCTTGCTGCTGTCTGGGTTCCCTGTGGGGACATCAGACCCAGTTCATCTCCTCACAGTGCCAGGGGCTGCTGATGGACCCTGCTAGAGCAACACCCCACTGTACCTGTGGTGACTGGCCACTGTGGAACTGCAGTGCCTGGGTGAGGACTACCCTTAGCCCCCAGCCCCCCAAGGCACCCTGGCAACACACTAGCTGCAAGGGGAAAAAAAGACCTGAGAGTGTCTTGGGATATAGAGATGCATCATGGAAATAGTTCACCAGTGGAGAAGATTTAGGAACTAGAATATATCTTTTGAAGTAGGCAAGACTTGATTAGCAGGGCTTACAGGCAGAAACTTTGCCAGAGGAATTGTAACAACACGATACAGATGTACATACGTCTGTGTACAAAGGTTTCAAGGAAGCGTGGATTTCTCTAAACCCAGTTAAGGGATCAATCTTTTCTCTGGTAATTACATAGCATTTTCTGCAACCCAGTAGCATGATACAACCTGCCAGGATTAAGTGGCAGCCACCTGCTCCCTAACCAAGCCTGGGTGTAGTCAGCCTCCAGGCAAGATTGAATTACTTGAATCACTAGAGCCCAATGAAACTCAAACTCAGTGCCTGCAGCAAACTACACAGGGCAGGCAGCTCAAACCAGATCATCTCATCAGATCTCTCTCCACACCCAGCCACTGACTGATAAGGGTAGCATCCCATCAGAGACAGCTCAAGGAAGGCAGCTGCCCAAATGCCACTGGAAGCTTTGAGTCCAGTTAAACTGGAAATTTTATGAGTGGACATGATAGCTCAAATATCTACACTTCATCCTAGGGCTTCAAAAGTAGAATAGTTCACTGTGACCATTTCTCTCCAGACTGAGTAAATAACAGCTGCACTGTTGTAATTCCTGCCTCTTCAGAATGCCTCTTCTAATCATTAAAATGACACAAGGGGAAAAATGGATGCAGAAGCAGCAAGAGACTAATCAAACAACATGTTTCACACTCTAAATCAGACATAACGATAGGAGATGTTCTACATTTAGTAAATTTGGATCACAGTCTCAGGTTTCTGATTTACATAGAATTTGGTTTCAAAGTAGATTCAGTCCATATTAATAATAATTGACATTAATCTTACAGGGGCTGCAGTGCCTTTTCCTAACATTATAAAGGCAAATCCTGATTGCATCTGAACATCAGAGCCGTTTGGAAAAGATAGGCCAAACCTTTGCTTGTTTTCTTTTGGTAATGCTGAAAATGCTGTTTCTCATTTAAAAAAATGGTGCCAAATTGTGCAAACTGCCAGTTTTGGTACATCTGCTGGACACTAACATGAGCATGAAATCCTTGTTTGCTATAATTGCAGGAAGTTACCAGCCAGATTTTCAAGGCTGAAGGCTGGGTATGGTTATCACTCTCTGCCTCCCCTGTTCTTACGCCTTTCCTTCAGCATTATTTGCCATTTGCATCAAAGACACACTATGGGGTTAGATGGACCTTGGCACAACACATTATTCTAGGGTTTGAGTAATTGAGGGAAACCTGAAACAGATTCATTGTTCATTCAAAAGCACAGAGTTTTAAACATGATTTCTGTTCAAGTGGAAAGCTCACTTTTTTCACTTGTCTTTCATTCAGAGGATTACTTACCTTGATGCTTTCACTAGAACAAGTATTTTGAATGTTTCAGCATAGATTCTTGTAAAACTTTGAATTGAGACTACGAAATAACTTACTTTTAGACTAAGTTTGAATATATTTATCAATATATTAAAAGCAGAAATATTAATAGTCATATGTCTGAGATGGAACGAAATGGGCCAGAAAAGAACATCATAGAGGAGTGCAACAAACATTGCTCAAAATAAAAAAAAAGGTGAGTGGGGGAACTGAGCTACAGCACCATAATCTGATGTCAGCAATACTGATAACTGGCAACAATTTCCCTGTATGTTCCATTGTGGGGGGAAATGTCACAGGCTGAACTAATTTCCGAATGCCTCCTGTTGATTTGGACAGAGAGGTTCGTTGGACTCTTGGCAAAAGCAAGAATAATTTCCACTAATATTTGGTCATTAGCAGAAGTTCAACTGCACAGTTTGGAGTTTCAGCAAGCACACACAGGTAGTATTTCACTGAGAGGGAGCTCAAGCACAAGGAACAGTCGGAGGGATAGTGACACAGTGAGACAGATTGCAGCAATGCTGTCTGAATTTTCGATGCCAAGACACTCTCTCTGCAACTTCACTATGGCTCATATGGATAGCTTCCTCTTTGAAATCAGAGTCAGTTCAAAGCAAAGAGAGGCAGCCAAATCCAGGCAACACACAGTAGATCTGCACCAAGAGCATCAATAGATCCATGCCATTTATAAGTGACACGAATGACCCAGTCTTGTTTATACAGGAAGAGTCTGTCAGTCAAAAAAACTATTTATATTTAAATGAAATTACTTCTTCCTTATCTACAATGTTTACCGGAGATGAGCAGTGATCAGAACACTTTCTGTCTGTGTGGGAATAGTGAAAACTCTCCACTGTTTTGTAGATGTGTAGATGTTCTGGTGACACCAAATGGTTAATGGAAAAGACATCATGTTACTCTGACCTTTTGTCAGACTTACTTGGAACATCCACAAGTCTTTTTATTTGATTAAAAAGTTACCTTCTTTTTTTGCTTTTTCTCTTTTATGTGGTACATTGTGGGTCTGGAACAAGGGGCATAGCAGCCTTTTATTTGTTCTATCACTTATCTCAGCTCTCTGTTCTTGTATTACTTTAATTCACCCGTCAGTACAAAAGGTTTGATTAAAATAGACATGGGTGGGTGTGTGGCATAAATTGCACTTAAAACAGCAATCTGAAATGGGGTTAAGAAAAATTATGTCCTTATGATTAATTTCAGTACTTTTTTATTTGATGTGAGGTACATGCTAATGACTGCTTTTAACATATTCCTGTTGCTTCTTCTTTATTTATCTGCCCACAAAGGTATTTGATTAACTGCTGTGAGTGGGGTTTTAAATAAACATGCTTTACAAAACAGAGGAATAGGATTACAATAAATTTCCTAAAGTGGCAGATTCAGGCATTGTCAGTCCAGCAAAAGCATGAAATTGAGTACATCAGCCTTTAATTGTTCTGCCCTTTCATTCAATTGATACTGGCACAGAAGCTCCACTCTGCAGATAGTGGGAGTTTAAATTATGGGAGGAGGGGGTTCAGTCCGTACTGTACATGAAGATGTTCAGGCAAGCCATTAACAAGATCTTCCAACACCTCTTTCCATCTCCTGACACTTTAAACTCTTCAGTCCTCTGACTGATTTGGTCACTCCCATCAATGCAAGGGCTGCCAAAAACTACCAGTGTCTGTCACTGGAAGCAAAAAACACCAACCCTCCATTGCTCCCACATGCACAAAGAAGACAAAACATAATAAGCACGATACATTTTGACCCTTAAGAATAACAAAAGCCATGTGAATAATATGTAGACAAATGAAGTTGACCCCAGTGGTTCATATAACTAAGTCTGAAGCCTGTTTGAGCTCAGTTCAGTTCAATATCATGTGGCTGTATTCTAAAGTTTCTGTCATCATCTGCCCTTCTGAGCAACATCATTGTCTTTCAGGGACTCCTTTGCTCAGCATCTCCTGCTACACAGAAATCACACACTTCACAAATCTTCTTGTAAGCACCTCATGGAGAGAAGTACAAGGACCTGAATCCACAATTTCACACTAAATGTAAGAGTTTAACCATAATCAAACATATCATGGTGTGTGTCTCCTCTTGTTCACTGACGGTTTATATTTTGATCCAGAAATACATTTACCAATTTGCAAGAAAATTTCTTTAGCAGCAATTTGCCATTACAATCCTCAGGTCTTGTGATCTCCATGCTGCAGTCATTTGCTAAAATCTGCCCTTTGCCAGCATTTTAAGCCACATCCTTCTGTTCATTATTAAATCACTCTAAAAAATATCACCAGCGAAAATTAATCTTTGGGAAACAGGAGAAATAGCTGCAAGACTCCATATGTTATCAGTCTTAATTTTATTCCCTCCCAGTCTCATAATCCTCCTTCCATTTGTTCCAGTAGTTTACTTATCAGCTCCCTGAGAGCACCTCAGACAAGTCACTTCTTATCTCTTTGCCACAAATGTGACATTACTTAAAGTGCAGGTTGAACAATGATATTAGTCACTGTGTTTTTCTCTCCCTTTCTTTGGTGAAGCACAAGGCTAATTCAGCCCACTCTCTTGCACTTGATATTCACAGAAATAAACATTTAACAAATACAAGGTGTTTTCTGGTTTTTTAAAAACCATAAGTATCTCTCAATAGATCACAATGAATTTGAAATCGTTTAGCAAGGTAAGTTAATTTAAATATTTGTTTAGCATGTTTCCTGGTGAAAACAGCATTTTACCACTATGCTTGAGAGCAAAGGATGACAGCTGGCAGATGCCATCCTCTGCTGATGGCAGAGTAACCTCTTATCCTGTGGGATTATTGCCACGGCTGCTGACAAAAGCCAATTTAAAAAACACTCCCATGCTGAATATTTACCCCAGGATTCTAAATCAGAATACTTACTCCTGAAGATAATGCTTTGTGCTAAGATCAGACAAGATGAATTCAACTTGCAGGGTCAACTTTGTAGGGCACAATCAGCAAAGGACTACAGCATCATGATGTCAAGGACCAGATGGCAAACTACAGAAAAAAATGGAATACCAGGATTATTCAACATCAAAAATTATGCACAAGCATTTATATAATACATACGTTTTGAAAAAACATTTATTCTACAGCTGGCAAGTAAAAGCAGAGGGTGGTTCAGTAAGAATAGTTGTGAATGAAGAGCAAGCTGAGCCAAAGCCACGCATCAGAGAGGACACGAGAAAAGATGAGGTTGTCCAAGAGAAGAGTAGATCAAGAAGAACCAGTGTATGATGGCTGAGAGAAAAACTGGTGAGGAACAGGAAGGAAGTTAGGAAAGCTTGGATCTTTGTGGAAGCAGGAGAAGTGGAACAGGAAAGTACCGGTATGGTGAAACTGCAGGATTGGAAATGGTTTTACCAGCAGAACACAGTTAGACTCCAGTTATCCAGTTATCCAGTGCACCCAAATGGAACAGCACAGTCGGGGTGGGTTTGTTGGTGGGTTGTCCCTCTCCCTCCATAAAATGTCTTTCAGAAAATCCACAATAATAAAAATTTAAACACCTTTCTTATCCTTTGCCAGCAGCTGTCCTTGCAAGTCTCATGCAATTTGGTGGCCAGCAAAGTTAATTTCTATTTGCCACCAGTTCAATACTCAGCTGCTTCATCTGCAGTTCCCTGGAAAATTTTATTTGCCCAGACAAAGTACTTTGAGTCATATGCTTGAGAAGGCAAGTATAAACAATTAATTCTTTAGAAATTATATCTTTTCTACCTATGACTTCACCAATGTTTGCAGAGCACCCGCAGAAAAATAATTACATTCCTTCAGAGCTCCTGGTGAAACAAGACCCATGTTTCTGGGAGACAGGTCTTAGTTTAAGTGCAGTCCTGGAGCAAAGACTGGAAAACACGTGGAAATAAAGACTTAGCAAGTCTGTTTGCACAAGAGCACATCACAGTGTTTACTGAGAACAGCAAATTTTATGTTGACATTTTGGATCCTGAGCTTCATGCATCAGGGACAGCACCTCCTCTCTCTGTGGGTGTAGCAATCAACAAGCAAGGTAGTTGTCATCCAAATTGGCTTTGAGAGCACTAACGTAAGTAAATATTCCTTCTTATTGAGAAGCCTGGAAAATACAGCCACAAAATAATAAAATGCAATTACTGGGAGAACAAGGGAGAAATTGCCTGCCTGCAATCACTTATATTACACTTCAGAAATGCTCTAATTTTTATTCCATTTTTGAATGCCACTTGAAAACAACAGTTTGGCAGCTCAGACAAAGGCTTCAGTGTGTCCTGGTGGTCCTTGTCCAACGCTGGTGACCCCAGGGGGGCTGGCCGCACCCTGTCCTTACAAAGCACAGAGGCAAAGATACAGGTGAGCCCAATGGTGAAAATGAAGGCCAATGACAAACCTGGGGAGGTTATAAAATTTAGAACTCCGTGAGCTGCCTAAATAGATCTACGAACTCTTCCAGCTTTGACTACAGCCAGAAATTTGGATATAAAACACATGGGCTGTGTTTTCCAGCGTATACCTGTGGGAGGCTGAGGATTTGATCCTGGATTTAATATCTGAATGCCCTTTTTCACTTTTCCCCGAGTGCCACCAGAGATTTGTGTTCCCTGTCAGTGCCATGCACCTCCTTACAGCACACACTGTTTCTGACAGCTTGGTTTATGATCTGGAATGATTTCATTCCCACTGTGGAAAGCAAGAGAAGGTCTTCTCTGGCTCAGCGTGTCCTGTGTGCATGTCTCTCAAACCATGATTAGCTGTTTCAGCTCTTATTGAGACACCTTCTGCCAAATCTGCACTTTAGATAACCTTAGTTCATGCCACAAAATGTCTCCAGCCAAATGAATTCTGTATTTCAGTCTAACACTTAGGGTATATTATGTAGGTATATTATGTAGGCTATTAAAAAAAAAAATTAGATCTGTTTTGTGAATTTATAGAGTAATATTTTTTATTTTCTTTTAATACCAGTGCTAAAAATTGTTAAATGCAACTTTAATGTAGAGTTTGATTTTAAAGTTACTAAATATTAAATTTTAAAATTTCAAAGTATTACTTTTAACTCTAAGGGAGTTTAGAATGATGCAAATTACTGGCAGCTTACTGATACAGTACAAGTAACTACCTAAGTTTGCTGTTTAAATTTAGTCACTAGGATTATAACTGGCTAGACTAAGCCCTAGCTACAATTCTCGTGTGATCAAGTGAGGTGTGCATGTAACTGCAGTTTAGTGAGCTGCCTGCACTTAAACCTGATTGAAGCTTAAGTAGATCAGAAAGATGGTCAGCCCGTGACATATTCTCAAGTGCCAAATCTCCACAGGAGGAAGAGAAGCCCTCAGATTTTAATAATTTATTTTTAAATTACTTGGATAGTCAGTCCAAATCAAAGAAAGAATATGTTCTAACCAAACAGTCAAAAAATGCTTTCAGATCTATCATCTGGTAACTCAGATAAAATTACATCCTTATGTTTCTTTAGGATGGTTTAATGCCTTTAATCCTTGATTATATAACAGTGCTTTAATCTAAGATAAATTGCAAAAGAGCAACAAGGGCCTCAAGAGTTTTGATTTTCAGATTCAGTTTGGCCTAAAGGCACCTTATGCTCTTAGAATACCCCAGCAGAAAGCTTTAGATCCCAGCAGAAGCCATGGTTGTTTTGGGATTGTTTCAGGTCCAGAAGAGATACTGGGTTTTAACTTTTATGCTCTGCACAGTTATAAAATTGAATCAGCCTTTGGTGTGCATGCATGAGTGCGGTGAGCACTTGGGCACAGTTCAATGTCTTTTTGTTCATCAGTGGGACAATTTTTAATTCTCTTCTGTGCCTGTGGTGTCCGCTGTCTCTTCCAAATAGAGTCCTTCTACTCTATTTACACAGCCAAACAAAGCAGCTTTTGTCAGTCAATTGTTATTTATCCATGCTGCAAATACCAAATATGAAACCAGTTGTAGTTACTCTAACTCCTACAGCTGATATAAATAATACTGAAGAAATACTTAAAACCCCAAAATCCATACTTCTAGAGAAAGACAGAAAATATAGCTGCGGAATATACTCAGTGCTTCTTTTGAAAAGTTAGTTAGATAAGGATAATGGCTGTCATGTTACAGATATAAAGGCAATGATACAATTAAGTTATATTTTATTTCCTTGATAATTGTTATGGCAGAGGGGAGCAATGACTTAGTCAAGTTCACAAAAATAACAATATTTGCTAAGGTTATTGCTCTACCTAGCAGTGAGGTTTAGGCTCAAGAAAAACAAAAGTTTAAAAGCCAAAGACCACAGGTACCTAGCAGACACCAGAAATGCAAGGTTTTGTTGGGGGGTGTCCCAGATTTGATGCACTTCCCTCAAATTGGGCCTGAAAGACAACCTCAGAAATATAGAAAATGACTCCTTGCAATTCAGTTTGCCTCAGCTGAGAGTGCAGAAAGAATGACAAGAAACTGTCACACACAGCAGTGTTTTTTGTCATTGCTCCTATTCAGAATAAAGTGGGAGCCATCACACCACTGCTTTGTAACAAGACCTCCCATCAATCATTAGTATGATGACAAATGTAAGGCACTGTTCACCTGAGCTGAACATAAATTAGAGACTGCACTATAATAAATCCTGGCTAAAATATTAAACTCAATGAAATTACATTCATTAATTCAAAAAATAAATTATCCCCTGACATGTGAAAGGCTCTATACTGTTGTGTGAGAGCAACTGAAGTCTTTGGGGATATTTAATGGAGAACAATAGAATTTCTTCATGGAAAGAAGTTTGGAGAGTCTGCCAAATATTTTAGGGAACATTCTTCTCTCGATACGCTTAAAAATATGAATAAAACCTTTTATATTCATAATTTACTGGAAGGTCTTAAATAAAAATAGATTTTTTGAAGTTCTATCTCCTCATAAAGAGGGGAGAGGCATTTATTGGAAAAGCATGTTGACTCCCAGGGGATATTAATGCTGCTCCCAATAAAGACCACAACCCACTGCAAGCGTATCTTTAGCACGGGCTCTTCTACACAATCTCCTCCCGTCTGAGGAGGGGGAAGGAGATTTCCTCCTGCTTCCTGTCAACTTTAGGCCTTGCAGCCACTCAAGAAACGTCACACTAGATGTAAAACTGGTAAGCAATTTACCCTCTCCTTTACTGAGTCTCCAGTTCCTCCCCTGCAGCCCCAGGATTTGTGTCAGCTGGGTGTGCCAGCAGATTATTTCAATAAACTTCTGGAGGCTACAGCCCTGCTTGCACAAAAGCACCCACTTTCCAGCTGCTGAGGTGACTCGTGGCAGGGTGTCCAGCTTTGATTTTCACTCCTGAAACTCATCTGTGTTTTCCATAAGGAGGCACGGACCCAGCACACATGGATGGGAATCCATGGTTTACTGCTCCTGAGCAGAAGCTGCTGGGCTGCTAAGTCAGGTTCAAACCTACTGTTACAATCTTGAATTCTTCACCAGCCACTGCCATGCTTGAGAAGAAGACACAGACGATGTGTCTTCCACCTGCCTTACTCTGACCAGTAGGATTTTCTACAGTCTGAACAAAAAAAAAAAGGAAAAAAATAGGTGTGTGGATTCATTCCAGCCTTAATGCTTGGTGTGGGAGAACACTGCCCACATGGCCATTACTTCCCAAACTTCCTTGGACTTGTTTTCCCTACTGTCCTGAACATCTGAGCTGATTGCAGGCAGCAAAGGGGAATTGTGGTAAATTACAAGAAAAAAGAAGAGCAGTGTGACCAGCTGATCAAAGTCAAGGCAGAGGCAATAATGAGAGTTGTCATTAGTTGCCATTTAGAAGTCTGTTATGAAAAGAGATGCAAGTGCTTTGTTCCTGTAAAAATAAAAATTTGTCAGAGAGTAGCAAATTGAATATTAGGAAATAATTCTAGTAACACAGGTGGAGAAACACAGGCACAGGTTACCAAAATGACATTGGCCCTGGAAGTATGGCTGAGCACAGAGCAGAAAAAGAGAGGGTGGCTGTAACAGCCACATGCTTCCAAACTTGTTTTTTCATAAGAAGGTACAGTCAAGCAGCTGAATGTAACATAGGTACTAAAACCATCAAAAGTTGAAGTCACTGCACCCAATTTGGCAGGTTTAAGTGCTGCATGCCCAATATTTACTGCAGAGAGTGGAGCCTCTAAAGAACAACAGGGTGCCCCCTCAAAGCTCCACCACAAAACCTTCTCTTCCCTGTGATCCTGCACATCTCCAGAGCCCAGGAAGGTCTGCCCACCAAGAGCACAGCTCCCAGGTGCCTCACCACAGCAATCTGCAGTAGATATCTCATGGAACAGATGATTTACCAGAAAGCCAGAGCCGTGGGTTTCTGTGGATTTTCATTTCCTATTTCATAGTACTGCTAGTTATCCACACTGGAATGCATGATGAATACATCTATACAAGCCTAGTGGAAAAAACATACTGGGCATTATCCATTTTATATTTTTCAAAGGCTCCGAAAGTTGGCCAAATCAAACCCAATTTCCACTGAAACTCTCCAAAGTCCTTCCCAATGAAAGCTATAATCCTGTCCAAATGTCAGTTCTCAAATGAGCTATTCAAATATTCATTTTCAAATGTTTTCATGAAGGGAAAAAATATTTACTTTTTTTTATTTTTACATTTACAAACAGAACACAGGCATCTCATCAACATTTATTAAACAATGAAAAAGGGCTGCCTTTCCCAAGCAACATTTTAGCCTCAGAAGAGAAAGATTCTGCCAGATTGAAAAGAGGTAATTTTGATGGCTACCTCCATCATGCAGCCTCTGTTTTTGCAAGATCACTGCAGTAAGCTCATAATCAACAATATTAATATTAATTCCTTGCCAGAAGGAGCACACACTGCCATATCATACCCTGATCAGGGCATCTCCCTGGGCGGGGAAAGCAGCAGTACTGACATCCTGCGTGCTCACCCCACACCTGCCCTCACACCTTCTCAGCTCAAAAGGTCTAACAACTCAAAGCAATAAACTGCCAAATCACATAAAAAAATTTAGTGTTAAATCATTCAGAAAAGAAATAAAACCAGAAAGTACATTGTGACTCATGCTAATTTATATGTTTGTTTTTGCGGACTCCCAAAAGCCTACCAATAGGTTGCTGCTTATAGGAGTATAATAAACTACCCTCAAAAGGTATGCTCAAACCGAAATATAAATAATATTTTTCACTGGTATGCTGACGAAACCTTTACTAAGGCAGCAAAATGAACTTTTCACTTCATCATTTCATTAAAAAAAATTACAAGTGTTCGGTATGTTTATGTTGACTTTGTTGCAGTGAGGTACAAGTGCTGTGTTATCCATTTTAACTAAGCTCAGGTTTTAGATCAAAAGAGAAAATACAGCTGACTCAATCTTACTTAGTAAAAATTTATGACTATCTCAGAGTACAATTTTCTTTAATATTCTGGTTCATCTCTAGCTTTTACCTGTTGTTTGAAGCATCTCATATCATTAGCCTGTGGGAGGAACAAGATTAACATCCGATATTCTGGGGGAGGAAAGGGAAAATGATCATAATTTTGTACCTTCTTTAAAAATGTCCTGTTATTATTTGCTATTTTTACAGGCTTCATTAGAACATACAGTGAGGGAACTTCCAATCCAACATGCCCGATGGTTTAGTGTTTTCTGCACAAGAGCAAACCCAATAGAGGGAGAGAAACAAGTGTGGCAGCGGAGAACTTAGAGTCACCCCTTCCTTGGCGACAGAGCTCCCAACTGACCTGCTGCATGGCTGGGAGCAGCTGATTCCTTGGGATGCTGGTATCTCCAGGAGCCAAGGGCACACCATAACCCTGGCCTTGCCAGCCCTCTTCTCAGACTGGAATACCATGGTCTGGAGAGTGAGTCTTCAGCCAGAGAAAGCAATCTGGAGAAGGTGAAAACACCATGCAAGCAAGCATAACCAATTCTAATCTCAACCCCTTCAGCCATCCCGAATTTTTTTTACATTATGAGTAGACAATATATTAGTGGCCACACTCCATTGTCATCTTGTGACTGAGTTTGAAACGTCCCTGACAAAAGCCCTTGTACCTGTATTTTACTTGGTTTCCATCCTGACATTACGTTTCCAACTTTGTCAATCCTAAAAGCCAGGGAAAACTTATGTTCTATCTCAACTGCGACTTTAGTCAGGAAAGCCCAACATAGCCAGATATTTAATTATGGGATCATGGTCAATCCTTGAAATATATTTGTGTGGCTTGGGCTGGAAAGGATTGGAGCTGGCATCTGACACAGCTCACAGGAGATGCTCTCCAAACTTGCCACTGCACTGTCGTCTCAGTTGGTCCATGGTCTCTAAAAGAGCTGACAGACTTGCTGGGGAGGCACCTTATAGAAAATACATTTTATCTATTGATTTCTTCACTACTTGCAAAGAAAGCAAAACCTAGGGAAGCTAGGAAATGATGTCTGTACCTACCTAAACTTCCTACCAGGAAAAAGTGCCCCTTAAAGAAAACAAGTCCTCCTCAAATGCCTTAATGCCATCCCCTTCCCTCATTCCACTCAGCAGTCTGACATCCTGGATATGAAATCCTTTAAGTGTGGACAGACAATTCTCCTTACCTGAGCCACCAACACCCTGCAGTACATATTTCCAGCATATTAGAAACACCTCTAGCCTAGGAATTGCTGGACTAACTAGTGCTCGGTGCAGAATTTTAAAGTAGTCTGTCGTGTAAAACAACAGTCAATCTGCATTGCTCCTCTCCCAAAACCTCAGTAGATTCAGCTGACTGTCATCCTGTTTCAAGCTATTGCTCTCCTCTATCATTTTCCCAGCAGACCAAACTCCAAGAGTTCACACTGGCCACAAAAAGCAGAGTTTTAGGACTGAATTACCATCTCATAGTAAAGATTCCTCTTCCAAATAAAAGGTCTCTGATGTTTACTGAGGCATCTGACAAAATTCAGTCCTGCATCAAGATTATTTTTGGCTGCCACAGAAAGCATCTAAATAAATCCAGAATCAATTTTAATGCTAATGTATTTAAATTAATTGGATAGACATGCATATTAATTGTATTTTCATTTTCCTTTCAGATATTTTTGGGGAATGGTTAAAGCAGGAGGGAAAACATCTCTTCCAGGTGAATGACATACATAAAACCCATCAACTGGAATATGGTACCAAGGGTGGATGAGCCACTAATATTTCTTTACAAATGGTGTCTTCAGCATCTCAATAGTCTGAGCCTAAAAATCATAAGAGAGCCTTTGTTTCTGAGCAGTTATGTTAATCAGGGTTAAACATACATAATTAGATATGGAAGATAGACTGAGCTAACAGAAAAGCAAATGGATTAAAGATCTGAATTTTTAATATTGTCCTTAAAAAACAAAGGCCAAGTTCAACTTTCAGCTCTGCTGGTGCACTTGTTTCAGTGGTATTACTCCAGATTTACATAACAAAGGCCTAAACCTCAGTATAAGCTGAGAATTAAATGACGTCCCAGCAAAAAAATGCATGTTGTATCTGTATCTTACTTTTACAAATCCTACTGTGGATTTTTTTTCACCAGGTCTTGAATTACTACAGTCTTGTCAAAAACTTGGTGTAAATTTTAAGATAATTAAATACAGAGTCAATGAATATTTTTCAGAAGCATAAATGATAGAAAGCAAAAGGAAGAAAGACAAGCATATTACTTAAAAAGCAGCTACTTTTGAAAACTGTTCCAGTTAGCCAGGATGACAAGATAGTTAAATGACTTATTGAATTAAAAAAGTTTTGTTACCCACGTAAAGATTCATTCAACCCACTCACCAGTGACGTGTTCACCATCATGCTTAAAAAATTAAAGTGTGCCCAGGCATCTCTTGCACATTGAAAGTCACATGATCCTTCCAAAGGGCTGCTTTATACTTGCAGTGCTTTCCTGGGAGTGAAATCTTGTTAAAAGGAGAGCATGCACAGTAAACAGTTAAAGACTTATCAGTAAGCAAAGCACTTCTTTGAGTTTTTCCATAAAGCTTTGCTTTCTATTTCAGCTTTCACTGTTTCTATTAGGTCAAATCTAAAGACCCGTGATAGATAGAAGAATGTATGTGGAGTTAATTACAGGCCCTGGAGAGCAGCCAGGAAGATACACTGCTGTGAAACGTTTACTCACATTCCCTAGGTCATATGAACAACGCTAATGGGATTCCCAGTTCCAACACTGCATGGAAATGAAAGTGGGGAGCCTCCCACAGGAATAGAAAAATGTAAGCTGAAAATGGAAATTCAGACAATAGGGAAGGCAGATTTAGGACTTCTAATACAAGGAACTGTGCCGTGCTGAAGTGAACACACAGGTTTTTTAATGATATGAAAAAGGCAGATTTTTAAGATCCTGCATGGGAGTTTTCAGCATTAAAATACAGGGACTAACATGCTGCCAGCAGGTGAGCCTTCTCCCTCCAGCTTCCAGGCTTTCAGAGGAATGTTTGTGCAGTAAATAGCAAACATCAGGCAGATTTGTTCTGATCTCCCTTTCTGACACCCTTTGTGTTGATTTGATACTTAAAACCGAGCAGCCAAGACCCAGAAGGTCCTGCTTTGGTTTTCCTGGGAAGGAATTCTACTTGGAGAAATCCCTTACTTCTGTACAGTCAAGCTGCAGAGAGCAGAGGTGCTTGGCTATGCTTCCCAAAACCTCCGGCAGGACAGACTGACACATGAGCAGACATGAGGAGGCACAGTTCTCCCAACAGGGGGAGAGCAGATAAATTATGTGATCTGGAGTGACCCTGTGCTCATTTGAGATGTTTCTGGGATGCAAACCAAAATGCAGTGAGTGGGACCAACCAGGAGATTTTCTTCAGGATTGTGCTCCTGACCCAGAGGGCACAATTAATTCCTTGTGTGTTAAATTCAACAGGATGATGCGCTCCAGGAGTGCACGCATTGGGCTAGTGGGCAGCAAGCCAACAGGATCAGATTTGTGCTAGTCAAAAATAAATTTCCCCTCGGCATATGCTGCAGACATCAGACTCAGCAGCACTGTTTTGCCTTACAGATCTCCCTATGCAGAGCATTTTTTGTTAACATCAGCATTAGAGGAATAATTAGCTCATCCAAATCAGACTGAAAAGGAATCAAGTAAGACCTGAAAAGACGTAGTCTACCTTGTGTTGTCTCTTTACAGACACCTACTCATTCCTAATTCACCTTCTTTTGACTGTTTTTCCATGTGCAACATCCCACCCACAAATAAGCCTCTCCCACAATAAACCTCCTTTGCAGCTGTCAACATCTGCTGTTGTCATAGCGAGTCCCATGGTTGCTGTTAGAAGAGGTGGGTCTGTCAGTCTCGGCAGGTGTGCAAACTTCACCTCAGGAAATCCTTTCTAGCACATGTCCTCAGAAAGATGCTGTCAAAGGCATGGGTGTGCTGCAGAATTCCCTACCAAGACTCCTAAGGATGAAATCACTTACCTACAGGTTTACACACCTTCTTATGCCCAGCCACTGCTTTGCCGAAAAACAACCAGCATATATCCAATCCAGACAACTCAAAGGCTTGTCAGCAGCCTGAAAACATGCAGGTTTGTTGAGACAACCACAACTCACATTCCTCACAGCAGCTAATAGAGAACTTGTACATCAAAAAGAGAAGTCACATCCACAGCACCTACCAGTGTATGATTCCTTAATTCTTCCTGGAGGTGTTGGAAAAATGTTTGTGCCACAAAAGATTAAGTTGCTATCAAAGCTCCCATTTGAAGAGTATGCTGGGATCCACATCACCTAACTCAAGCAGACTCACACCGAAGAACATTCTCTAATCCTCCAGAGAAAAAGGAGGTACCATGAAGCGATGCACTACTTACACAGCAGGTACAATATGCCTTCCTCTGCTCAGAAAAATTCTGATGCACAGGATCACAGTTTACACATTCCCTTTCCCAGGTGTTTTTGCTTTATCAGTGTTTTCCAGGAAATTGGTATTTCTGCTCAAGGTACAATCCACTCTCTGCTCATTTTTGCTCATGCTTTAGCTTCTACATGATAATTAAAAAATAATAAAAATAAGGCAATGCTTTATTTTTTATCTCTTCTTGAACTCCTATCAATAGCCTCTGGATATTGGTGTTATCTTTGTTGGTGTTTTCCTGAAGCCTCTTTAGGAATCAGCAGTTTTTGGAAAGATTCTCTCTGTCATGTCTTGGTTACATTTTCACTTGTCTTTTAAAATAAGTTTTGAGTCC
This sequence comes from Ifrita kowaldi, assembly GCA_013398055.1. NCBI lineage: Eukaryota > Metazoa > Chordata > Aves > Passeriformes > Cinclosomatidae > Ifrita > Ifrita kowaldi. The sequence goes on from VZRS01007674.1 coordinate 1,297,028, forward strand.
TAGTAGCCATTATTGTGCAACCCAAGAGCATAATTTCATTTTGTGAGCCAGAAAAATTAAAAAAAAAGAAAAAGCCAAAATATTTAATATGAAAATAAATTCCTCTTACTGAATTTTAACTGGGGAAGAGAGGCANAAAATAAGAAAAAGCCAAAATATTTAATATGAAAATAAATTCCTCTTACTGAATTTTAACTGGGGAAGAGAGGCAGGGAGAGAAGAGACTAATGTTTAAGCTGTGAATACTTGTGGCTGCCAACCCTTTCGTCCATCCCACATGCCAACACAGCCCCGTTACAGTATTTGCAAACATCTGATGCAGTGTGAGACCTGTACGTTGTACATGCAAACCACAAAGCTCTCTCTAACTGCACATTACTCTGAAGGCAGAGGTATCTTTCCAACAACCCCAAAAACCTGACTGGAGGTGTATGGAAGCCTCCTCCCTTTTTCCAAGCCCACAGACAGCAGAGCAACAGTGCTTTTCTGCTCAGCTGCTGCAGGAGCTCTGGATAAGCTGAATTCTCCTGCATGAAAATTAAGAGCAGCTGACAAGTGCCTCCTTAGGAAGTTCACAGCTCCATGCACCAAGTATCAAAGTGGCATAAAAGCATGGATGTGCTTTGGTTCAAATAACGAATAATGCTCTTCACATGCATTAGAGAACAGTAACACCACTGCCTTCAGCAAAGTTGCTGCTGCTTCCATACATGAAAAATCTGAATCTGCTCTCTAATCTTGAAGGGTCTGCAGACCTCTTCTGTCATTCCTCCAGCAGTACTTTAAATCTGTCTTGCTGACATCCCGTAGCCACAACGCACATCCATGCCATATTGCGCTTTCCAATCGGACTTGTGCACGCGTGGGAGGCAACTGTATCCCCAGTGCAGGCCTCCAGGAGAAATGCAGACTATTGAAAGCATTCCTTCCAAAGTTAAACAGGATTCTGCCAAAAAACTTGAATATAGCTGGTCAGCAGCCTGCACAGTGGTTTCTGCGATGAAGTGAGACACCAGCTTAAGCTCTGTCTGCACCACGAATGTAACCAAGCTGGTAGCTGGTTAGGGGTACAGTCTGTGGATCTGGGATCATCTCCTGGTGCAAGACAAACTCAGTCATATTTGCTGCCATCAACAGAGTATCCAAATGCATCTGTGGCTCCAGGAAGGCTTTGAGTGGGTGCGCACTATTCAGCTTCAGGAGCAAAAGAGAAGAAATTATCTGGGGCTGTTTATCCTCTAATTTAAGGCCAAGGTTTTAAAGGTAAAAAAATGAAAAGCTGCCTCCCAGCACGACTTTGCAAACGAGACGAGGTGAGTTTTTCTTCAAAGAGTTGGATGGTTTACTTTCCTACCCCTGGATACTGCCCTCTCCTCTTCCTTGCAATGCTGACGCAAAAATATCACTAAAACAACACAAGGGCCAAACAATAATTAAAACTTTCCATCACATTGCACTGACATTATCAGGCTGTGGGTGGATTCACTGACACAGTAGTGGAAGTAAGAATTCAGCATTGGTTCCATTCTTTAGAGATGCAGTGCTGCTGGCACCCAGACAGAAACGCCTACAAGTCTTGAGAGAATATGATAGTTGACCTAAAATATTTGTATACACTAGGTTATTCAAACAGTTTTCAAAATATTTCTCAGAGTGAGCCTTATTTCAGTTTGATCTCTGGCTCCGTGCTCAAGAAACATCTTGCACTTAATTGAGAATTTGCTGGGAATCTAGATTTTATCCCAGCACTGAATGCTTGGCCAAGGAGACCTAGGGCCTCTGCCAGCAGAAATATACACTGCAAGACAAGCTGCCTAGTGTGTTTTACCAGTGCTCCACCACATGTTGGACTGATTTGAAACCACCAACTGCAGTTGTAGTCCTCCTCAAAAACCAGTTAAATGGGGCACATTTCACCATGAGCCTCCTCAGAAGGATTTGAATTTATGCTGAAAATTTTGTCATGTAATCTTTACAGGGGGGAAGCAATAGCTCCCAAAAAGACTAGAGAAAGCCCCCCAGCCTGTACACGTGTGTCTGGATAGCCATTTGCTCCCATTTGGCTTTATCTTTCTTTGCACACAAGCCTCCAGATAGAAACACGAAAGTCTTGAGCTTTCTCATCCCTTAGAAAAGAAGAAATCTACAAAACAGATCCCTTTTTGCCATTACAACAACCAAAGATGTGCTGTGGAACAAAAACGTAAGTTAATTATTTGTAAACATTTGAAGGGAAGCAAACAATAAAGGCATTCCAAAATATCAGAACTGCCTTACAGCACAAAACAAGGGCTGAGCTAAAATTCAGGGAAAGAGAAACCAATCCAGTAAACCAACTGCAGGAAGAAAGTTGTCAAACAGATGGTGTGCCCAGACAGCCAAGGAAAATGGCACCAGTCACTTGGGGTGATAAGAACTGGTCTACACAGAGCACAAGAAAAGGTATTTGGAGAGGGAGCCTTTAATGTTAGGGACAGAACCCAAACCACAAAGGTCTCAGACCAGCATTAAACAGTCAGCATTCGCCAGCAAGAAACACAGACACATGCAGAGGCACACACCCTTCCCATGAAACACGTCTGCTGCTTTGACAAAGCCTGGCATTTAGAGGCACCTGAAGCCCAGCCCTCCCTCCCAAGCAAATGCCCGAAGCACAGAGCTGGGCCAGGCTCTCTTCCTTTTCACTCAACCTTCCTGCTATCGCAAACTCCTGCAGGAGCTGGAAGCCCTGCAGCTCCTCCAGCCAGGTGCTGCAGGTGCCCTGCAGCTCTCTCCTGGCAAACAGTGCATCCCCACATGCATGCCCACATGCCAAGGAAGAAAGACAGCCCGCGGTCCCCAAGATGCCAGGTTAAGATATCTAATACTTAAATTAGTTCAGAAAAACCAGTGCCCTTCTCCTCTGCCAGCCTCATTTTCTAGGACGATAGTGAGTTCAGGTCAGCTTTCCCAGAAAATGCCTTCGGCTGCATCCCTGCTGGGCTGTCCTCAGTCTCTGGCTCCCTTGGGGACAGGTGCCTGCAGCAGCCTCAGACATGCTTTTAAGCTCTGCTGAGCACACAAAATTTCCCCACATGCCTCAGCATTACCAACAACTCTCTCTTCTCTGGTCAGCAGCAGAGATGCTTAATTCTCATCATGCACCAGCTGCAGAGTCCCCAGCTCTGCGAGTTGGAGGATGAATGAGGCTGGAGCAGGTCAGCCTTTGACTGAATCCAGCCTTTACATTCACGGTCACATAGGAAGTCTGGATTGTCAGACTTCAATCCCCAGAGCAGTAATCCCAGGGCTGGGTTTGCATCCTGAGCCCTTCAGAGGAAGGTCTCCCTTCCTCTGAAGCAGCCCAGAAATAGCATTGACATAAGATCAGTGGCTGACAGCCATTTTCCAAGTCATATCTTTTCCTCACCAGCATTGACAACCTGAGTTTTTCTAAGACTATCCGTTTCTTCTGCATGAGGAAAAATCATCACATAAATGCACATATGTGTACAAATTCATCCCATATACAAATATACATGTTCATCCAATACGCAGCTTGGATGAACTGCAATGCAGCTCCAAGGTTTCCAGATTATTGTGTACTGCTGGAAACCGGCTCCCAACGCTCCAGCCCTACATCCCTCAATTCCATTTCCTCCCCTAAGGATTCACTCTGCAAACGTGCCCACATCATTAGCCAGCACCAGCACCTATCCTCCCCTCGGACCAAGAGCTGGTCCTACACCCACTCAACAATATTTGACGCAGAGAACCACCCCTCTATAAAATCTGCACACACCCCATAAATTCAGTCCATTAAAATAAATTAAAAAACCTTAGCAGTGCAAACCCATTAAAATTATGAAGAGTGCAGCTTTCTCTCTCCTGACCTCCATGATGCAAAATGTACCAAGAACAAGTGGGGCAGAACAGCTGTTCTTTTAGGAGGTGTTCCACAATTCCCACTCTATTCTCTACTGACAAGACCTTGCATTATGCACCTCCATACCACTTCCCCAGAGGGCACCACATTATTAACCCCACAAAACACCATATTGGTTCCTCAATAGCAAGTGCAGTGACTGGCACTGTTAGAAAAAGTACATGGATCTCATTTCCTCCCTGCCCTCTCACACAGCAGACATTAGAGAGGCTCTGACAGCTTTACAGTCTGTTTAAATCCCCCTTGTTTCCCAACATGGGTGCCTGTCCTGGCAACTTGCTGATGAATTTAATCTCTTTTTGTTGTTTGCATTGCTAAAATGTTTACCAAACTTCAAAAACTAAAGCAAACTAATTTAGATTATAGCAGAGTGCCACCTAGTGCTAAGCAGGTTTGATTTCAAGAGGCGTGCTCTTATCTATAAGAAAATATTGACTGGAAATTCATTCTTCAGTGTAAGACACTGGCAGTGTAAGACACCCTCTCTTAGAGTACAATGAATTATAAAATCAGTCTGTGCTAATTATGTTTCTTGTAAAGCTGACAAGGCTCTGCCACTAGCGACACTACAGTTCTAGACTGGTGCATTTTCCCAGTTACATGTGCTCTGAATTGATTTACTTTTTGTTCCACCAAGAGAAAATCTAAACTCCATGGCTGAAGTGGGGACATCACACATGCCAGGAACATCTTCTGTACTACAGATGAAAGGCATTTACTGACCCCAGGCAACATCAGCCAAAATATTTATATGTCCCACAACTCCCTGAAGAGGTATGAGGTGAAAACTCTGGTTGTGGGCTCTGAAAATGGGCAAGAACATGAAGAGAGATGAGGGGGACAAAGGTTTCCACTCCTTAAATGCGTTTACTGATGTTCCAAAGGGAGCTATTAGGCTGGCAGAGTGCCGGAGCAGGAAGAAGTTCCCTGATAGCTCCAGCAGAGATTAAGCATTTCCTACTGTTAAGCTAGAGAAAGCATTTCTCTGACTAGGATGATGTTCCCATGCTGTAGATTTTCTTCTCTGAGACCAACAAAGGAAAAATTAACTGTCCTTTTTTTTTTTTTAAATTTTCTAAACCTTCAACACACCCAACAGGTGTTTTGTAAAATGAGATTTCCCAGAAAACGATACCCAGAGTACAGAAACTTCAGTCCCTTCTCTGGTGAGTGCTACGTGTGGTAATGAACAACTGGCTCAGACAGACGGTTGGGGTGGAGCACAGATATTCCCAGGAAAACACAGTCTGAGGTAAAGTCTATTTGCTGCTCAGTTCTGTCTTCTTCCTTGGGTGTGTTTGAGAAAAAGTTGAGATTAACTGACATTTATTACCAAAAACACAGCCTATATTTAGGCTAAAAGAAATGAGCGGAACTTGATTTGAGGAGTTGCTTTTTTTTTTGTTAAAACCAGTTGATTTTGAGAGGGATGAAACACAGCAGTGTAGCCATTTCAACCCTTTGTCTGCTGTGCAACTACTGTAGGAACAAACCGAACTACTTTCCTTGTGTGGCAACCAACAGCCATCTGCTCTGACCTAAAAGCCTCAAAAGGTGTGAGAAGTGCCACTGTCCTGACACAGTGCCCATTTTTAAGCTGTGGAAGAACTTGGTGCAAGTCCAGCAGGGCATTAACAGGGTGTGGGGATGCCTTGAGGCCAGTGGCCTTGGGCAGACTTGCTCATAAGCACAATTTTGAAGCAATGAGCTGGTCCCACTGCGCACTTTTCCACCACACAAAGCTTGGGACAGGTAGCTCCAGCCAGCAAAATTTTTGTGCACTTGCACACTGTTTCATATTGCACTCTGTGTGAGAGAGCTCCTACCCCATGGATAAATGAAAGTGCCCTGTCTTTTAAGTCTTAAAAATCAGAAGACCCCTAATTCAAAACCTAAAACAATAATTAAGGATTACAAAAAATGAACTGTGGCTGATTCTAATTATTAAAAAAAAAAAAATATAAAAAGGCAAGGATGCAATCCCCCCACCTTTTCAGGATTATCCCAACATCCCCCAGAGAGCCTGTATGCTTCCCTAACCTCAGCAGCCCACTATCTGCAGCACGCTGCAAGAAATGAAACTTCCAGAGCTGGTTCAGCTCTCTGGTCCTGCAAACCCTGCTTGGGGCAGAGAGAGGATTAACTCCATCCTGGTTAGAGTAACACGCAAAAAGCTCCCTCTCCTCTTACAGGATGCCCAGAAGGAGGCAAAGTGAGGTGCTGCTGCTCCCACATTCCCCATTGTACTGAGAATGAACCCACATCAGCCCAAGTGCAACAGGTGCCACCTGCTCTTTCACCATGTAAGATTCTGTCCCACATGCCGGTGTGCCATGGAGAAAGGTGTGCATCTTTGCAAGTACCTACCATCATCACCACAAAACCTATTTTTATATGTTTTAAAATGCATTAAGTAACATTTACCTTTATTTATATCTATCTGGCAAGGCAGCACATCTCAGTTTTACAGACGTGTGATGCCCTCAGGCTGCACGCAGGGAAACACACGTGGGTGAAGCCCTCTGGGGGCAGCTTCCCCACTGAGCTGGGAGCAGCACTGATGTCTCCAGCCTCCATCCAAGGTGCCTCCCCCCAGCCACAGCGCTCCCCACGGGGGCTCCTGAGGTGCTCTTTGCACAACCTCGGCCACCTTGTTTGAGCCGTGACTCCAGTTTAACGCAAGCTCAGCTGCCTACCCAGGGCTCCGGTTTAAGAAACCACTCTCCATTGGGAAGCTTCTGTTCTAACCAAGGACCTTTAAAACCAATCCAGCAACCAACAAAGAGTCCCACGTTACAAAACTGCACAGACAAAACAAAGGGACTGAGCCCAAACTCCCTGCCTGATACCCGCCGCTGGAATCCTCCTCCTCGGGATATTGCATTTGAACTACTCCGAGCGAAACGCAACGCTCAGCTGTAAAATATTTTCTTTTTGGCAGCTCACAATCTTGTTCCAAAGGCACATGTGAAATACATTCCTGGGTAATCTCAGAGTGAAGTGGGCCAGATGGTAGCAGTCAGATGTGACCCAATTCTTCTCAAGCTCTCATATTTTCATAAATGTGTGCTTAAAGCCCTCGTGCTTCTCTCCCACAACATGTATGTATTTCAGACCTTGTTTTGAGGCAGCTGCAGGCACATACAGAACTGTCACCTTCTGGCAGCCCGTGCCTTGGGGGTGAAGGAGCTGTCCACATCTGTAATGGAACAAACCATCCCATTGCAGCTTTCATCCCGTTTCCCATGGATCAAGGGGATATCAGGCAGCCTCCCAGTTTAAGGAGGGTGAGGGAGCGGAAATACTTTCTTCAGACTTTACTGAAAGGAAACAGATAAAAGAGGGATGGGGTGGAAACTGGTTCCATTTGTTATATCAGCTGGAGGGGAGGGAATGGCTGTCAAAATGGCTGAGGGAATGGCTGTAGAGCATTTTAGCTTAAGGCTTAGGCTTGTTTTTCTCAAAAAGACTTTAAAATGCCTGATTTTTGTCCAATTAAACATGCATACCGGCCCTCCCCTCCTTCCGGAGGGTTTCCTCTTGGTTCTTATTTTATTTTTGCTTATCTAGCCCAGGCATCTGAGTCATATCCCTGGTGTCTAAATGTTTCAACATTGACTGTGGTGTGGCAGAGCTCAGGGTGAGTCCATGTGGCTCTCACTAAAACCCATCACTGCAGGAGGATCACTACCGAGGGCAGGACAAGGAAAATCCCTGCCAGCCCAGATGGCAGCTGTCAGAGCAGGGCTAGGATGGTCCTGGCCCTGCTATGTGCAGGACTCCTCTCCCACGTCACAGCAGTATTAGGATAGCAGCTCTGATTTCACATGTCCGTGCAGACAGACCTCTCCATAAACCTTTTTTGCATAGAACTACAGTTTTTCAGGGCTGTTCTCTCTGATGAGAAGCTTATTAGTACTCAGTCATTACTACCTCACATAAACATGGTCCCTACAGAAAAATAAACCATTAAATTCACTAACAAGTCTGTCTTTCCATGCTGAGGAGAAGCAGAGTGAGAGCTGTCAGTTAAAATGGCTTTTCTGCCCATCAGAAGAGTTCAGCAAAGGGATTAATACAAGCCTCCCTCCAAGGGCCTTGGCTTAAAATTTCATAGGTGCAGTATATTAAGAAGAAAACAAACTATGTTCAGCAGGTATGTGCAGCCTGCCCAGGCAAGCAGGCCTGTGGAAGGTCTGTGTCTGGATTTTGCATTTGATAGGAAATGGGATGTCAGCAAACAGAGCCCATACACATCCTCTCCTGTGCCCTGCAGCCTCTCTCCTGGGACACCCCTGCACAGCCAGCAGCACCAAGCCTGCTTGGACAGCCACAGCCACACATGAACATGTGCACATCTCACTTAATTTAGAAGGCCTAGCCTTCCTCCTTCAGCGGAAAAGCGGAATGGAAGCAACTTGTTCATTAGAAGCATATTGCATAAAGGAAATTCCAAAGTGGCACAAACACTTCGCCCCGTGTGGCGGACGATCAGTCTGAGCAGCTGAATTTAACTTCCACGGCAGAGTGCAGCCTCCCTGGTGGTGGCTGGGAGCAGCTGCTCACCATGGAAGGGCTCCCACTGCACACACACAAGCCAACTTTGGCAGTGAGAAGCACAACCTGAGGATCCCACACCTGCATCTCACCAGGGTAATGGCTTTTCTATGTCTGCAAGGAAGAGGCAACTGGAGTTTAGCCTGGAGAAAAGAAAGCTCAGTGGGGACCTTATCACTCTCTACAACTGCCTGAAAGGAGGTTGTATTGAGGTGGGGTTTGGACTCTTCTTCCTGGTAACAAGTGACAGGACACGAGGAGGAGACCTTGAGTTGTGCCAGAGAAGGTTTAGATTGGATATTAGGAAAAATTCCTTCACTGAAAGAACTGTCAGGGAAGTGGTGGAGTCACCATCCCTAGAGGCATTTAAAAGACACATAGATGAGGCACTCAGGGACATGGTTTAGTGGTGGACTTGCAGTGCCGGGTTAATGGTTAGACTCAATGGTCTTAGAGGTCTCCTCCAACGTAAATAGTTCCATAGTTCTAGGACTTAATATGTTGCTGAAGGTATTTTTTGAAATTTCTCTTGCCCTTCGCAGTTTCTTGGAAAAGCTGGTTGCAATGCACAGATTGGGCTGGAGAGAAGTGTTTGCTCACAAGCCAATGTGGCAACAAAACACGGTCAGTGATAGCAGGATACCCATGGCATTCCTTCCCAGATAACGAGCAGCTTAAATCTGAGAGACCAGCTACATCAAAATACAACTTGCTAATTAAAAAATCCAACAACAACAACAAAAACCCAAGCTGCCACCACCACCACCACAAACAGCACTGCCAAAATGCCATCTATAAATGTCTTTGAGAGGCAAAATCCTACTTCCACATACTCACAGTTTACTCTGGTGAAAAAGAGAAAGAAACACTTTTTTGGCCACTGCCCAAAGTAGAGATCCTGATAACTGATACCATTCATCATGGGGTCCAAGTTTTACTAGAGAGATTATATAATCAATTTCTACCCGCAGCAAGTTAAAATACCAGATGTTCTGCAAGTGAATGAGAAATAAAAAATATGCAAAATACATGCAGAGCATGATATATATATTTTTGAAAATATTTCCCAAGTTAAAACGTAACTGTGCAGCACTGCTTAGTTTCAGTGTTAGTACAAGCCTACAGAGGTAACTTAGGTAATCACAGCTGTAACAAAGGCACTGTAAATTAATCCAAGTATTTCACCAAGAATGGGGAAAACCTAATTTTAAAAATTTCTGAAATGTCTTTGTATAAATTTTTGCAAAGCTGTAGGGTTTTCCAGTGAGGAAGAAAACAGTCTTACTGCATACCCTCCTGTCATCTGTGGGTACAGGCGCTTCCCAGGTCTACGTTGGGAGGTGTGAGCATCTTTTCATCCAGACAGGTTTCCACCTTCTGGTAAGACAGACAGCAACACAGCCAGTCATCAGCCCAGCTCCAATTTGTACCGAGCTGGTAGTCAGAGATGAATTAGGGACACTATAACACAGCTGGAAAAACAGGAGTAGCCACTGCTACAGAATGTCCAGGGTCTCACAGGTGAAGGTAACCTGCACAGCCTGTATCACAGATGGGATGTTCAGGAGAACACTGGATGAACAAGTCCAAAAGCTTGAATATGTGTTTCCTTTAAGGGCAGTGGTCAAATTAACCATTATTAATTTCTGTATGCTAAGGAAAGTGCTATTGCAGAGCCACAGAACACCTGAGGGAGGGAAGATATTTGAAACCTGCTTGAATAGAAAAGGAAAATAATGAAATCCAAGTCTCCCAGAGGGTGCAAGGGTAGGATTTCTGAGGAACAGAAGGCTTGTATCCACAGACTGACCCCATGAGCTCTTTTTTAATAGAATATATTCCTGAATGGATGTAAGGAAAATCCTTTAGGAAAGTCTGCCTTGTAACAAGTTGTGATAAAACATTACCCGACATTCTTCCTATTACCTCTTCACTACTAGAAAAGACCCCTTTGAAAGGTCAGATTCTTGTAGTTTAGAGAATGAGAATCACAAACCCACCATCTAGCCTGCAATGCACTGTACTGGTGAGCACACTCCTTTGCCAAGAGAAGTAGGATAACCCATCCATGCAAACCCCCTTTTACAGCTTTCTCCCTCCTTTCAGTTTTCAAACTACTCAAGAAACATTAATTTTTTTTCCTAGAACATAATCACTGTTGAACCAACCTAACTCCCTATGCTAGTGTTTGGAAACCACTTGTCTGTTATGATTAATAAAATCCAGGGGTGCAATCCCCTCTTCTTTTGTGTCAGTCCTATGAGATCACATATTTCCTTCCCATAATCAACTCTCGGACTCACCTTTACACTTCAAACTTAAGTTTGTACCCGAGACTACTTTTCAACACTAGATTAGAATTTGCCTGGTGTGAAATTAAAATATTCATGATAAGAAGGGGAGGATCTTTTTCCAAATGAATGTCAACAAAAAGCTGCAAGTTCCTATGCAGCATTACAGGTCGGGGGCAAGAACTGTAATTATATTAATTTATATATGTATATATATACATGGGCAGTGGTTGGTGCATGTGAACCAAAGAAAAACAACCATCAACATTACTCAGCCAAAGCAAGTACTAAAGGCAAATGAGCGTAATCATCACACCTAAACACTTGCAGCAGAAATGGGTGTGCCTGTACTGCCCTGGGCTTTTAGTTGGCACCACCACTTTGATGGGCTTTTTCTCACAACCATACCCGGTAACTGTGGAGCCTCACTCCTGCAATGTTTCATCAAACCATCACCTGTAGCTGGGGTGATTCTGGATCACAGGACGAAACAATGCTGTGGTTTACTGCTGTTTAAATGGGGCTGTGCCCTGAAAACCACTCTGAACTGAAACTCCTTGAGAATTACCGGGAACAAACCTCATGAAGGGTCTTTGAAAATGTGAAGGAGCAAGGCAAAACAAACAAATCAGAGTAAGGGTGACAAAAGGGTCGCATGTTGGGCTGATCAAAACCTTGCTTATTCCTTTGCACACGTGATACTCATTCCATGTGTTCCACACACATTCCATTCGTCGCACATTTCACAGCAACGTGGCACATCAGACGTGCAGCAAGACCACGTGCACAGAGCACAGCACCCCCAGGCCAAGCTCTCTGCACACACAGCTCCATGCAGATGCATCCAGCCTGAAACTCATAAGCCGATTCCCATGATTTCCAGTGAGACAAGTTTTCAATTCAGCAAAAAGCTGGACTGTCAGCTAAGCCATTTATGGCAGCTCTCCCCATCTGCAGCCCTTCCCCCGTGCACAAACCCTCTTTCTGCTCTTTGCTGCAGAGTTATGATCAGTTCCCACAGGGTGATTCTGGGGAGACAGTGCTTGCAGCGGGAGATATTATAATTGGCAATAATTCAGGACCCGAAAATGGGACACAGGCCATAGTTCCCCTTGGTCATTTCTTACAGCACAGCTAAGCCAGAATTTCTATCACGCTATCTGTGACATTAAAATCTGTGACGTTGGTCAGTCTCCAAAGAGATGGGGGGAACTTAAGAACAAACTTTCCAGTCAAATCTGCGTCAGTCTTTGTGTCAATGTGTTCCTTCACTCATTTCCAGTCAAACAGATTTAAATCCGTGGAAGAAAGAAAGAAAAAAGTAAAATCAAAGCAGTAAATGAGAAGGCTGCATACCAAATCCTCTCCTTCCCTTTCTGAGAAATTTATGCATTGCAATAGCCTGTGTGCTGCTGCTAAACTGCAAATACTCCAGGAGAAAGCAATCCAAAGAAGTGAAACTGCTGCAGGAACAGGAACAACCCACTTGGGTTGGCAGTGATGAGGTACCATTTGGCAAATCTCACCAAAACACCGTGACCTTGACAGTGTTCCGTGGAGTGGTGGGTGGAAGAGTCTGCACAGCCACCTCCTGCCACTCCCAAAGGGGTACACGCCAGCCTACGGACACAGCCAGCCCATGGAGCCTCCAACTGCAGCATCAGCACAGAGAAACATCACCTGGACAGCTGAAACCTTGGTCAAAAGTTTCAGAGACATGGGTCCTAGGCAAGCTGAAGCTGTTCCCTCCGTGCTGCTAGGGAGAATGAATCTGATTTAATTGCTGGAAATGACCTGGCAGGTTGTCCTATTCTTAAGAGAGAAAAAAATTCTGAAACATTATGTATAATTGAATGAAAAATCCATCAAAGCAAGAGGTCTACTCAGGGAAAGATGTTTCAGAGGTACAACCCCAGGAAGGCCACTGAGAGAGCAATTTAGAAGGTAATTGTTCAAGCAGTTTGTGTGTTTTTTGTCTTTTTCCCTAGAGAATTATTGAGTCTAATACAAAATACTCCAACATAAGCAGAACTTCTATGAACACCCCCACAAAATACAACGTAAGCAGATCCATATGGTCCTGGCAAAGGGTGGAATGGACATCTGTCCTGAAAAATCCCTCATAGGTATGCTTTTTTGAAAGTTTAAAATGCTTCACATCTGTTTCCTTCCCAGCTGGCAGAAAACCCATGGAATTGCAGACCTCCTGATTTGTGAATCAATCTAAAAATGCATTACAGCTTTTGACATAAGAAACCCGGCTTTACACGCTCAATAGACACTTCACTTTCCCTTTGCCAAACTTGGGGCAAATGGGATCCTTTCAGGAGCCCTGTTTATACAACAGCCATTTCACATTAGACAGTCATGAAAATCTCTGTTTAGCATTAGCAATGGAAGACACCTGTGTCTGGACAAGATGTTGACTCTCCCTCTGCTCTCAATTCTGTGTTGACTGGTTCTTCAAGTACAAATTCTAACCAACACAATGCTGAAAACAAGGTTTTCCACAGAAATTCTGCCCAGGGTAGGGTCTGTAGCATCACTAGGAAAGAGAATGCCCACCCATAGAGGGGTGCTGCTCATCCCCACCTCTGGACCAGAGGAAACGTAGCACAAGCAGCTTTGGCATACAGTGGGCTACTCTGTGCACACACTCCACAGCTCTGCTCCCTCTGCTTGTGCTGTCAGATGGAAAACTTTTTGCTGCTTTGCTAAAGCCAAAAGCTTTGGCTATGATTTTGTTTGTTTGTAGGGTTTTTTGGCTTGTTTCCCTGAGCTATGGGGTGAGCCCCCAGGCCTCCCTGATGTAGCAAAAACACCGGGTTTGTTCGAAGTTCCTTTTACTTAAGACATACATAGTTTTCTAAGTTCCCAGTTCTATTGTCAGTGTCCCCCCAACACCAGAGACACTCACTGAGAGAGTACAAAATGCCAGGGATTTTCATACTTACATCCTGGATAGCGTTTGAAGCTGTAGCCGTTGTTTGATGAACATAGCCTATGACCTTCCTCTTCTATGATTTTCCTGTATGCAGCTATAGGTGCATAGGAGGGTGTGAAAAAAAGGAAAAAATTATTGCCAGGACTGATCTCTGATAGAGCTGG
>VZRS01007674.1:1310984-1331049 GCA_013398055.1 Ifrita kowaldi
CACACACAGAGATGCTAAGTGTATTGACAAGAGTGTATTTAAAGGAAGCTGAGATAATTCTAAAGCAGCACTAAAAGCAGATGTCACCTCTTGCAGCCTGGTAAGGCAGTGATGAGGGTGAGGAGCCTCGTGCTGTGTGACAGAGGATTCAGAGCAAGGTCAACTGGCAACACAAGCAATGCACAACAGTAACACAGCGCTGCTGAAACACCTGCAGAGGGGAACAGAGCAGATCAAGAGCTCTCTGGAGCACTTGTTTAGCTTACCAGACAAAAGCATGTTCTAGAAATAGTAACCTAAAGGCACTTATCAAAAAGATAAGCTGGAACAAGGTAACTGACTATGATTCAGGCAGCCCCCAAGAACTTAGAGGAAGTTCTTTTGCAAGGAACCAACAAGTGTGGTGGTTATCTGAGAGCAAAAATAATGTGACCCACACAGAGCTACACAATTGAGGCTGCTAACAAGGCATGGACCTTGCTGACCCTGCCAGAGATCACTTGGTTGGTGAGAGCTGGGAAGTGCCCAGAGGTGCCCTTCTGAAAAGGATACTGGGCTGTAAAAGCCACAAGGACATACATATCCCTCGGAGACGTAGACCGTTTGTAGATTTTGATTCCTTAGAAGAACTTTCTGGAAGAAAGCTGTTTTCTAGAATTGTTTGGTAAAACTAAAACCAAGCCAAAATCTCCATAAACTTGCTTTGTCAAAACCACCTTTTAACCATCCAGTACATCCAACAGAAGTGAAAGCTTTTGTAGGCTTTAGTACACAGACAAAACCTAGTAGAGGGAAATTTGGCATGTGTGGTGGGGAAGCAGTGTAGGAAACAGCTCTGGTAAAACCAGTTCCACCACTGCCCCTCCTCTCCCAATCCTCTTGCCTTACCATTCTGTTGTGAACGCTTTTTATTCCATGCTCCTAAACCTTCTTAATTAACTGTGAAGTCATCCGCATCTCTTTCAAACCACAAAAAAAATGAAAAAGGCCTAGAGCAGCCATATCCATTTGGTGCTTGCATATGTGTATGCGCACACAAAGCCACCCCATGCATGTTAAAGACATTAAAATGTGCACACTGGCCGGGGTTCTGAATGGTATAATCCTACTGTAAGCAGTTTTTCATTCTCAGTTGATTAAAGCATTAGTACATAAAACATCTGTCAGAAATAAAGATTAGGCAATGGGCTTGGACTTGTTCAGGAGGAAAGCAAACATGCAGCACAAATATCACTAAAGTAAAATCCACCTCATGTTATATTAACCCTTCCATTGCCAGAAGCCCACATTTTATTGGCATGAGGCTGTGGAAATGAGAATTTTTTGTTTGGTTGATTTGGCCAAGCCTAAATTTCACAAGGACATTCTACTTACTTCATCCTGCTTCAACTGAAATACTGCACTGAACTGAAGGAAACATAAAGGGATGTAACACATCTTACGTGGTGAAGCACAAAGTAGAAAATACAACATATTGTTCAGCGCAGACTGTAATCAATATAACAATCCAAATACAATTTTTGCCTCATTTTCACAGACAAAATCAGAATCTATGTTTCCTAGGGATAATTTAAAAAAAGGAAGAGGCTAGGACTTGACATGCATCACACGTAAAAACTAGTTCTTGTTATTTATAATGACAATTCCAGCAAGACCAAACCTAAGAAATTCATCGTTCACCACTACCCATCCATATCCCCAGTTTGTTCCTCACCTATCCTGAAACTTCCATGGGAAAAAACACCCCATATGGATACGTGGTCATATCCATAAAACCCAGTACCACATGACATGATTCACCCCGTAGGGACGCAGACTGCAAGAACCCATAAGCATGGCACTCTGTAACTTTCCAGTATTTTATTACTATACTATACAAACATTTTAATGCAGACTTTGAATTAAAGTTCTCCGTCATGTAAAATGGGATGCTGTTACAGTTTTACACCTTCAGTGGTGCTTCCACCCTGAACTTCATCTCCACACGACAAACATCATCACTGCAGCTTCCTGAACCAACAGCAGCTGCTGCTGTCCCAGGTAACGAGAGTGAGTGCTTGGAAGCCTTGTCCTGCCTGCATCACATGAGGATGCAAAGACCAGCTCACCTACCCTTCAGGAAGACTGCTGCCTTACTGAGAATCCCAGGAGAAGAGGGAGCAAAAGCATCGAGCTGGAGAGAAGGGGAGCGGAGCGTACAAAAGCACAGCACTGCACAGCTGCAGGCGTGCTGAGAACAGCACAGCAAGGCCTTAGGACATCTGCTTGTTGCCCATGGTAGAACATTCTCCTGGTGTCAGCATTCTCCTGACAATTTGGTGGAAAAGAAGAGCTGAGGTTTCCAGTCAAACTCAGGGTAGCAATGATGGTTTTTGTCTGCTTTTCTTTTATGTGAGGATAAAGAAGAGGTATTTGTCTATCTTGCAGGTTTCTTCCTTCTGTACGTCACCCCCCTTTTGTGAAGGACAGAAACCAGATGCAAGAAATGCACATGATCCAAAGCTTTTGAAAAGACAGAATCTCTCACAAGGAATACATTCAGCATATTGTGACCTTCTGCATCTGCAGCTGGACAGAGACTATGAGGAATGGGGAAACATTGTGGCATTTAACACATTAAAGCCAAAATAAGCTTGTACTTCCCTCATGACTTCCAGAAGAAAGCTTCTGGGCAGAACCCTGGAAGGCAGACTGCACTTTGCAGCAGGACAAAAACTTATTTGCAACACTCTGCCACTCATCAATTAGCTACAGAAGGATAATGCTAGTAAGCTTGTTCATGTTCATGAAAAATGGAAAAGGGAAACGTCATAAAACTTATATAACATAAACAACAGCAATATCTAGGTCTGCCAACACTATTCATGATGCTGAGTTAACTTAATTTTAGACAGCCTGGGAGGTTATCAAAAAGCACACTTTGAGAAGTTCTTTCAAAATCACAGACCCAGACATAGCAACTGTGATGACAGCATCCATTTTATGTGCAGAAGGAACCAGAACAGATATGGAGAAAGACACTGCAATATTTTATTTTGATTATTTTATTTTTTTAATCTTCAAAGTTTTCTGCCTCGAGACAGGAATGCATGATAGATAGAAATGGCTCAAACATCTTCACATGAAACACTCTTAATCATAATTCATTCACAATTATTTTTCTAAAACATCTACAGTTACATAATCCCACCCATTTCCATCCATTATCACAGATTTAATTATTTGTTAAACAGTAGTTGCCAGCAATTGAAAGCTGTAAGGCTTTTTGCATATTAGTAGAGTCTTCTGAACTACACAAGAATATCACAACTCTAACTCTCACTTACATGGCAACCCCAGGTGACAGATGTTCCAAAGAGAAATGTGTTGCTTATGTGGAGTTCATAAAAATGACAGAGAGCGCTCTGTGCCTCGTTAGCTCTACTATCCTTTCTCCTTTACTAAGATTACTTTCTAAACCTACAGCATATTCCTCATTTGTAACCAAGAACTTTGATGAGCTGATGAACTTTATCTTCCACTGGTGCTATTTGGCAAATTTGAAAGTCAGGCATACTAGAGCTCTCCAGTAAAACTCTATGTACAGAGCACAGTTTAAACAGATGGGTTGCTTGGAATCCATATCTCCCTCCATCTGAAGGGAACTACTTTGAGGTTCTCTGGAACGGTTGTAAACAAGAGGATACTTTTTTTCTATATATATATATGCGTGTATATATATATTTATATATTTTATATATAAATGTTCTAAATGTCCTTTGGGAGTCCATTTGTTTTTATCTTTCCAAATGATGACTACATACCTGATCCGTAGCATTTCTCCTGAGAAGATACTAGTAAGGGAATGACAGTTTTGATGCACTTTGGAATGGCACAATCACGTAAACGCTTGCACAATTAAGACTTATGAACTCATCCAAAGTTTCTAAACATGATATTCTAACTAAGAACTAAAATACCAGCACAATGCAGCAAGTTAAAAAAGAAAATTCTATGTAATCAAAATATAAACAAGTACATAGGAAATGGATATCTGCCAGTAAATCTATATCTTTTTTAAAGTAGGAAATGTATGCACTTAAGAAAAAAAATGTAGCTATCTGACAAACTTTGTAAAAAAAGTACTTTCCAAATGCATAACAAATGCCAAGATATCCCGTAACTGGCCAGGTATAGCCACATGAGAGCTGCATGGCTTAGAGCAACCCGGGCAGGGGTGGGGTGGAAATCAAATCACAAAAACAATAGATCAGCAAGTCTAGGGAAAACAAAAAAATCACATCATCATCATCTAAATTACTGTATGCTTATATCACAACTGCTAAAGGAGCCAGGGGAAAAAACAGAAAGTAGAGATTGCAGTTTAATGAATCTTAAGAATTACCTCTAAAAATTCAGAAGAAAAAAATTATCAACTAACTAATTCTAAGCACCAATTTAATAATTTAAGTTAACTGTATTTATATTTTTCATACTAGGGATGGAGCAAGTTCTGCTTGAAGGCTTAAAGTTTAACTCTGGAGCCCATCTGACTTCTGTGTTCTTGTCATGCTTCCTCTGCTGTTCACATCAAAGTCACTGTAAAGATTCTCTCGAGTTTCCAACTCTCTAGGCAAGCAATTCTTTGAAGAGACAATTATGTCCTATAGTTTAAGTCAACTTTCAGGTCATGAAAAGTGAAACACCAGTATTTGGTTAGTCTGCTACTAAAGAGTCTGTGAAAATGGAATAGCCGACACCATTCCTCGACAGGCTTTGCCTTAGAACTAGCAGCACCCAGGGCAGACCAACTCTGAACACATCCAGACTCCACGAGGAATTAGTAGTGTTAGAAAATTGCATATGTGTTAGATCAAGAAGGCATCGCCATACATGTGGCATCGTTACATTATTTTTCCTCTATTCTTCTCAAGAAAAAACAAAGGAAAACAGCCCTAGAAAGAGCTTTTTGGTTGATTTTTTCATTGTTTGTCTTTGCACCTGGAAAAAGCAGCACAGTGCTTCCCAGCTGGAACAGCTCAGCGCTCCCCATCAGCTCAGTTCTTCTAGAAAGCACATCCACATAGTTAAGGTGGTCTACTTCAGCTAATTCTCAGAGCTAACCTTTTTTCCAGTATGTATTTCATGCCACTTCCTGACAGCAATTTCAGAACCGAAATGGATCTATGGTAATGTCCACTACTAACTGCGACCAGATCTTGCTACAGACCATCAAGCCAGGCCCTTGGGATGGTTCCACACATTGAACTGAAGCTCAGACTAAAAATCTCACTGAAACTCAAAATCTGGAGTGGTCATGAATCTCAGCTATTCTTCCCTATTTGAACCCTCACCCTTGTAATGAAAGCACGCACACCGAGGGAAAATAACAACCGCCTGAGCTGGGAGCATTAAGACACCGGTGAGTTATCCTGCTGCTCTTCCGTGACCGTGGACTCGCTGTGCTCCTCGCTCAGCTCGTTGGAGGGCTCCTCGTAGCTCGGCTCAGCGGGATCCAGGCTGCTCCCCTCGCTTTGCTCCTCGCTGTGCTCCTCGCTGGCCTCCGCAGACTGCTCCAAGTTGCTCTCCAAGGAAGCCGGAGAGCTGCCAGTCACGCTTTCGTTTTGGTGCATTTCGTTAAAAGGCTGTGGCAGATGTGCAGGAGACTGCACAGTGTTTTCACTAGCAGGGATGGGCACTTTGGTGGCACCAATATCCAGGACAATGTCATTTGGTGGCAGAGTTACCTTCTCCACGAGTTTCCACTGAATAATACTCATGTCTTTCCCTCCAGTTGAAATCAAGTGACCGTCACTATGAGTGAAGCTGACATTTGTCACATGACTACTGTGAGCACTGTATTTGTGACTCGGGGCCTATTGAAAACAAGCAGAAAGATAAACCACATGTTGACTAGAAGAGATCCACAATACAGAAATTTAAAACTACTAATATTTTTGCTTAGCCTTTCAGGAGAGATCTTAGCTCACAAAAGAGTAAAGAATTATATTTATAGCAGATTTTTCACCGCAATACTTCCTCTCTTCTTTGCAACTTGGAACAGATTTAGATCTTTATAGAAAAAGTAATGGACCTAACACTAAGGCCAGCAAACACAAAGCATTGAGCCTCCTCTCCAGAATTTAAGGATAACTATTGACACTTCACTTTCAGGTATATTGTTTTATATTTATATTGTTTTACACTTTCTATTTTATATGTAAAATTAATGGGGGTTCTTGGATATGAAAGAAGTATTTGCCTGCCAGGTTTTAAAACAACCGTGCTGGAAGCAAGGAAAGCTTCAGGCAGCGTAAACAAGCACATGGACTAGACTGATCTAGACTTACCTTTGGCTTGGAACAAGGATACTGAAAGAGATGGACCTTACAAAAGTCATCAGCAACTGCTATCACTTTTCGGTTATGGGATCTAACAAGGGCATTTATGTCTGTCCCATCTGATCCTTCAGGCCAAACACCTAGAAACGAGTACAGCAGATATTCAGTAATGGTGGGTTTGGAAAAAAATCAACAGGTAATTCATGAACAAAAATAAAACCTATAAAGCTGTGAGAAAAGGCAAGATGAACAAAAGGTAAGACAGAAATTCAACTAGAAAATGGAATGTGCATTGCATTAAATGTCATTAATATTTTGCTAGTCTAATGCTGCTCCCCCCACCCTGTTCTCCCAAATCCTGAGTTTCAGCCAGGATAATATCTTGATCTTAACGTATGTTTCCTGTTCAAAACCTCAGTCTTGTTTAAACCTTATCTTTAGATTAAGTTTGCTGCTGAAACTGGTAACTCTTAATACTGTCATTCATGCACAGACATTTTAAAAGCAGCAGTGATGCTGAGGCATGGGGCAAACCCATGTACTGTACATTATGGTTCTACTGGTTTCTTCTCTGGTTTTATTCATTTCACTTCTTGTATTTTACATCTTAGTATTTGTGTAACTCAAAGAAGACAACTGATTGATGATACTCTGCAAAGAAACCCAGCCTGTGCAAGTTTCATAGCTGTAAGTGCTGTCAAGTGCTTAAGTACAATTCAGTATGGTTTGAAATCAAAAGAATGACACAGATACGTCTAGACAAAAGAATAACAATGTTTCCTAGATGAAAAACACTGATCAAATTTGGGATAGGGGAGACTCTAAACAAAATTGTTTTAATAAAACATAAAGACCTTAGAGATTCCCATAACAAAATAGACAATTCACATCTGGAAGGAAAGCTGAACAAAAGGTAAGCAAGGGATTATAAGATATTAATTCATGCCAAAGGTACCACGTTTTTAAGCTCAGACTTGGGTTTCTGATTATGTCTAGGAGTTAGGAGGAGTTTTCCCCCCTCATTTTTCACCCCTGCCCTTAAAAACTGTGTGTCCAGTTGACCAAGAGGGATGTTGATTATCAGATATGAAAATATATTTTTCCTCCCTTACAGCCACTGACTTCAGTAAAATAAAAACCATGTGTTGTCTACTGTTTTATACAGCACAAAAAAGGCAACTCAGAATTGCCTTATCTTCTTGTTTTTAAGCAAAATGGCAAATAACGTTTAACTTTAAAGCTGTTTTTTTCCCATTCTTCAGTGGATGGAGTAAGAACTTTATTTTCTCTGCAGAATAACAAAGGCAAAATTGTTGTTGTTAAACTTGTTACAACGCCAATAAGCCACACTGTAGGTAATTTACTAAATAAAGACTTGAAGTGCTAAGGAAAGTATTCAGAAACATTTTAGCATTCTCACATCAATGAAATCAAAGTGAAAAATATACACTATTGAAGAATTTTCAAGTAGTTCAACGTGAATGAATTTTACCTTTCCTCATTCATTCTATATATGAAATACTGTCATCATGTGGGAGTTATAAATGCCTGAAGTTTCAGCTACCACCTTAGGCAGACTTTGACAAAGAACTATGCAATTTCCTCTTCTTTTTAATTTCCTCTTCTTTTTAATTTAAGATTAAAAGGACTAATAGTCAAGATTGAAGCTTTTATTAAGCATCTTTTATGTTCACAGAGTCCTTTAGCAGCTCCAAAGGTAAGGCAACCCTTTGTCATAAGACAGCAGGATTTGCTTTCAATGCATCAGGCAAACAAGAAAAAATCCAAGACATTAATATGGCTGAGTCCTGAGTTCTTAATAAAACTGCAAAAATTCTTAATAACTGTAAAAATAACAAGACCCCTAAAATAATAGGACTTTATTATAAGGCACAAAAGCAGCATTTCAATTTTAATGAATTCTGCTAGACAGCAGTAAGCCTCTCAAAAGAATCTGTTCAGACAAAACTGTGGGAAATGTGCAGCAAACCAGAGAGTGACTTCAAGTATTCGGGGTCCAGAGTGATGATACTGCTGAGCCAACAGTAACAGCAACTGCCAAAAGGAGTGATGCTATTCTCATCCAAACCACACTCTTCCATCCTTTTCCTTCTGCTGACAACAGTGCGATGCCTGGTCCTATGGCACACTACCTACAGAGCTGAACTGTAACACACACCCCCCAAAACCCAAATCCCACAAACTTAACCCTCTCTCCTGAAAATCAGTGAGCAGTCCCTGGCTTGCTTGGATCCCTGAGCCAGCTGACCCTTGCGTCAAAGCCAGACCAGCAAATATCTGATAGGTTGGCTGAGCTGCACTGTCTGATTTAATGGGAAAATACTTGCCTTTGTCTGAGGCAAAACCATAATTTTAAGATTCTGCAAAGGGTATCAGACTAGCAGACAGTATAAAATTAGCGTGTGATGAATCTTGGCTAGGAAGTTCAAATGTATTCTGCCCAGAATACCATCACATTATCAGCTTTATCTACTTCATTCCAGGTCCTCTGGCACATTGGAGATTTTGAGACCAGTTGAGACTAATTAAAAACTTAATTCAGAGTAGTTAAAGTTTGTACTAATCCAAAAGAGAATGCAGACAGGATCAGGAGACTTACCCACTTTCTAAAACCAAAAAGTAAAATGGTTTCTCAAAACAGTGGTTATGGGAGCTGTTCATGTCCAGCCTGGCCCCAGTCACCACCAGCAGCTTCTATCTAACAGCTGCTAAAAAGACAAACCCAAACTCTTTCTGCACTCCCACACCTCACCTCCTTGGGTCAGGAGTAAAGGACACTTCTGGGAAAGCCCTGCAATTCAGAGACCTGCTCCCCTTATTCTGTCTGCTCTACCACCAAATGTAGTGGTAGAAGTTCAGCTGTAACAATGTGTGCTACCCCCATGTTTCTGGTAGATTTAAGTACTCTGCAAAAAAATGTAAAATGTTTCAGCTCCAAGCCTATTCCAGAAGGAATATGCAGTCCCTAGAAAGTGTTTTCCTTGCCCCTGGAGACGTACATCATATTAGCATCAGGGTTTTGCTTTTCACTTTCTGTGGCATCTTCTGAATCTTCTCATACTCCATTTCAAAAAAGGCTTTTGTGCTGCACTATTATTTCAGTCACAGTAGCAAAGCCAGTGAGGAAATGACTGCTGTGCTTCAATTCCTTGTCAGCCTAGGCTAACATGAACAGAGCATCAGGAGGATTCACCCACCCACCTTCTACTTCACCCACACACACTGAATAAAAACACCAACAAATACACAGTCTGATTCACAGTTCTCAGGCTAATGGAAGCCAATATTTTCATCAAACCAGCAATAAGCAACAGTACTCAGCTCCTGAAAGAGCATGCTCGTGTTTATTTCCGCTACCTGCCAAGCTCCAAAGAACTCAGAAATATTCATGCAGTCTATCAACTAGTCAGCTTCCTTCTCTGATCCCTTTATTTTTCCTATTCTGTCTCAGATCTTTGGTATCCAAAGAGGAAATCATGCCTGGTTATTAAGTACCAAATGTCCTCCACCCAATCAATATGCCACACAAGTGTGACAATGTTAGCCCCCACACCAACTTCAATCCTTGCCCTTAAACATGCACGAGAGGTGTCAGAAGCTACAGAAAGCACTCACACTTCACTAATTTTCTTCTACCCTGCATGTAAACTGGTATTCAAAGTTGAACTCCTAGTAGCTGTGAAGAGAAGATTTGTAGACCTAATCCTCACCTCTAGAGAACTGCTAATTTACTTGCTTTTGGTATTTCCACCAACATCAAGAACAGAGGCAGGTGCCTGATCTCAGTGGTGGAAGAGAGATGTTCAGCACCCTGCTCACACAACTTCACTGGGAGGCTGAACCTTACTTTTAAACCCCTCACACAGGGGGTCCCCATTTATGGCCAACAGAGCTGCCTTCAGCAAAGGCAATTTGAACTGTTTTGCCACAGTCTAAAACAGTACTATTAAAACCAGATCTTTCAGCTTTGTAAATTGTGTTTGTACATTTTAAAAATAAGCTACTAGGTAAAAATCTGTTTAAAGCATTTTTACTCTTTACAAACAGAGTATATTACTCACCTTTGACTACAGGTATCACAGTGCTGTCATGATTTTAAGTTATGAACTATAACCTACACTCAATACACTCTTGCTCCTGTCCCAAAACAAGGTAAGCAAAGGGGAATGCACTTGTGCCATAAAAGCTTTTTGCTTCAGTGCCTCCAACACTGGTAGCCTAAAATGACGGTGGGAGAATCAATCCCCAAACTTCAAGAACTAAATAGAAATCAATTGTACATTGTCTGTAGAACACTTGGGGCACTTTATCACAGACAAATACTGCGGTCAGTCGCTTTGGTCTGTGATCTCAGCACCATCCCTTAATAATCATTAACAGTGTACTTCTAATGACAAACTGAAGCAAACAAAAACACAACAGCACAGTGTTAGTAGCTTAAAAGCAAGTTAAACCGTGCTTACCAAACACCTGGAAGCCTAGCACACAAGTGTACGTTGTCCAATCTATATCCTTACAGTCAGAACGATTCCTGATTAGCTTACAGCCACTTGGAATGTCCCCTGTAAAAAACCCATAAATGATGTTATGCAATGCAAAATTGTATTTACATATGTGCTCTTTGAAGAGATGCTAATGGAGTAAATAAATGCATCTTAAATCCAATCTGGAATTACATAGTAGGGGCAAAGACAGACCAGCATTTTTATCAAACTCCAGATACTCGAAGCTTTACTTGGTTTTTATGAGTCATATTTACTTCTCATTTCCTTCTTCTGATAGCATAACCTCAAAAACATTTCCCTGCAATTTAAGTACTCTGCTACTAACTCTACAAAATGCTTTAATAGAGTCTTTAATATAATAATTTCTTCTTCCTACCAGTTCCACTGATGTGCTAAAATTCAATGAATCATTCAGAAAGCTGTGCTTTTAAAACAGTGAGCAACTACTGCCAGAGAAGCCTTAGATTACTTTTCAACTTCTAACTAGAAAAGGAAAGGTTGTCTTGCAATACACCAAGCCAGTAATAATGGGTCACGGTTCTTTCCCTCCCTATACATGAAATTTTAAGCACCAACACTTCCTTTTGATAAATTTCACTATCTAGATTTGAAACCTAAGTTGTTACAGGCAGAAAAAAAATGTTAAGCTGACAGACATTTAAACTGCTGGCTATTCTTGCCTGCACAGGGAAAAAACTACAATCCCCTTGGATCTAGTTAAAGCCATAGGAAGACAAGAGTAAAAAAACCAATTTAACAACAGACTGACATGCACTACTCAGGTTGAACTTCTGGCGTAACCACTATGTGTTATATTCATGTTTTCACATATTAAAAAAAAGACAAACACAGAAACATTACTACTACTAACTCATTAAACTCATTACTGCTTTTCTTAGTTGTCACCACCACCAGCCAAGACAAAGTTTCAAACAAGAAACTCCAGAAGAGAACTGTGGCACAGGCCCACTGATTTTCTTCCCCCAAAAATAACTGGTATTGTTGACACTAATTAGACAACTGTATATATTATTTTCAATCTACAGAACTTTTGGCCAACATCAAGCTGTAGAGCCTCTTGTTCTGTAAATTCTATGCTGTTAAACTGATTTATGACCTTGTAAAGAAGTAAGCTATATTTGGCATTGCCATTAGGTAATACACAGCTCTGAATAACATCAAGATATCAGGTTACACAAGTTCAAATCAGTCCCTTTGTCAGTAAGCATTTTGTACAGTCCTGATCAAACACACTTTTCTAAATACTCTGACAGCTAATACATATTTCTGTTTCCAGTGTATTTAATTTCATACTTACAGTATAGTATTTCATAGTCTCCTGAGTTTGACATTATATACTTGTTGTCCGGGGACCAGTCAAGGTGTGTAATATAGCTGGAATGTCCCTGAAGAAGAATGCAGTAACACCAGTGTGAAACANGGAGAGAGTAAAATGTTGCCTTATCAGTGAGCAGCTACCAAAGAAAGATTTTAACAGGAAACGGGATCCTCCTACTGCAGATATGATAACAATGTTGTGTTCCAGTTCATCATTTGGTGATCACTTGCCTGAAGGGATTTTGCAGCCTGGAGCCCCCTGGCCAATTGCTTTGTTCCTTTCCCCCCACCACCGCCCCCAGGAATTTTAACAGCTGCCAAATGTCTGGCAGGATTTAGTAAATGACTGACCAGTTCTTTTCCATGTTGGAGTTCGATTGCAAGTTGGAAGGCTTGGAAGATAAGTGGGGGGGAGAAGAATATCCTAGCCAATTGTGCACTTTTTTTGTTTAATACCAGGTTTGCATGTCAGTATTACGTGTCTCACCCATGACTGCAAAGCAGTTATGTCAATACAAAATTCCTCTGCTTGAGGCAGAGGCTACCTCATAAGTAAACAAATCATAAAGGCCAGCTTTTCTCCTAAATGTTTTTGCAGTCTCTCACAGAGTATCTGGGAACGGGGAGATGGGACACGGGTGTATTTCTACATGTAATTCTGGAAGCAATCAGGATCCCTTAGAGCTCTCTCTGGAAGAAGTTGGCGTGGTGGGTGGCACAGCAGCCAGAGCAGAGCTTCTGCATGGCCGTGGCGTGGCTGCTGCAGGCTGGGCCAAGAGACCCTGTGGGGGCTGAGGGACACCTTGTTCATAATGCCCACTGACGGAGGGCCATGGATTGACATCTGTCAGTCAAGAGAGTGGCAGTTTGTTGCCTGGCAGAATGGCTGAAGGGGAGAAAATAGATGGTCTTACAAGGGGAAAAGGAGCAGTGAGAAGAAACGGAAGGGTGGAAGGCTGACATGGACGTCACTTTTATTAATTCGCTACCCATGATTCCTACCTTATATCAATTTGTAGCTTCTCTGGAGCCTTTTATAGCTTGATTATTACTATTATTATTACTCTTCCTTCAATAAGCTTTTGGGCACAGAAAAAATACTCTGTCCAGCTGCATTTATCTTATTCCTCAAAACCAAAGCTGGGTGTTTTTAACCCTCAGTGTGCTCTTGATGGTGATAACTAAACAACTAGACCAAAGGGTTTTGATTCTTTATATAGATGACCCAGTGCCTACAGGGCAGACACTATCAAAGCTGCTGCTAATGCAGTGCAGTGCAAAAAGCATAGCAGAAACTTTCACCAAGCTTAGAAGTGTATTTTTGTAACACTAGTCCATGATCTTGTACTTCTGCATGGTGGTTGTTAACCAAGGTATCCTAAGGTTTTAGGATGA
Source organism: Ifrita kowaldi (assembly GCA_013398055.1). Lineage (NCBI taxonomy): Eukaryota > Metazoa > Chordata > Aves > Passeriformes > Cinclosomatidae > Ifrita > Ifrita kowaldi. The sequence continues at coordinate 1,324,564 of VZRS01007674.1, forward strand.
GCAAGGGTTATTTGCCTGAGTGTGCATTTAATGGAAGTTATTTTAAAAGGATAGAGAAAAAAAAGTCCTATCTGCCCCTTTTTTGTTAGTATCTAAAACTGATGCTGTGCATGTTACTTGCTTTTCTCAATTAGTAGCAATGTGTATGTTCCTAATTCCAGTATAAATTGGAGTTCATCCGTGTTTTAGCATCATGCCTTCTAGGAGTAAATCATTCTGGAGTCCAGGAGGGCCGGGATTTACAAGGGAGGGTGGGAGAGGCAAGATGCCCAGCCTGGGTTTGTTTAGCTGTTAGCCAGTGTGGCACTGTGAGTAAAGAGCCTTTAAAGGAGCACAAGTGAATTGCAGCAGACCTGGAGCGGGTGGGAAGGTGATTTTTTTTGCTGTTAGCTGTCACTTCTGTGTGTGCAACTTCTGCTTCACTTTAAATTAAAATCAAGTGTTTCACACTGGTGTTACTGCATTCTTCTTCAGGGACATTCCAGCTATATTACACACCTTGACTGGTCCCCGGACAACAAGTATATAATGTCAAACTCAGGAGACTATGAAATACTATACTGTAAGTATGAAATTAAATACACTGGAAACAGAAATATGTATTAGCTGTCAGAGTATTTAGAAAAGTGTGTTTGATCAGGACTGTACAAAATGCTTACTGACAAAGGGACTGATTTGAACTTGTGTAACCTGATATCTTGATGTTATTCAGAGCTGTGTATTACCTAATGGCAATGCCAAATATAGCTTACTTCTTTACAAGGTCATAAATCAGTTTAACAGCATAGAATTTACAGAACAAGAGGCTCTACAGCTTGATGTTGGCCAAAAGTTCTGTAGATTGAAAATAATATATACAGTTGTCTAATTAGTGTCAACAATACCAGTTATTTTTGGGGGAAGAAAATCAGTGGGCCTGTGCCACAGTTCTCTTCTGGAGTTTCTTGTTTGAAACTTTGTCTTGGCTGGTGGTGGTGACAACTAAGAAAAGCAGTAATGAGTTTAATGAGTTAGTAGTAGTAATGTTTCTGTGTTTGTCTTTTTTTTAATATGTGAAAACATGAATATAACACATAGTGGTTACGCCAGAAGTTCAACCTGAGTAGTGCATGTCAGTCTGTTGTTAAATTGGTTTTTTTACTCTTGTCTTCCTATGGCTTTAACTAGATCCAAGGGGATTGTAGTTTGTTCCCTGTGCAGGCAAGAATAGCCAGCAGTTTAAATGTCTGTCAGCTTAACATTTTTTTTCTGCCTGTAACAACTTAGGTTTCAAATCTAGATAGTGAAATTTATCAAAAGGAAGTGTTGGTGCTTAAAATTTCATGTATAGGGAGGGAAAGAACCGTGACCCATTATTACTGGCTTGGTGTATTGCAAGACAACCTTTCCTTTTCTAGTTAGAAGTTGAAAAGTAATCTNCAATTGGCCAGGGGGCTCCAGGCTGCAAAATCCCTTCAGGCAAGTGATCACCAAATGATGAACTGGAACACAACATTGTTATCATATCTGCAGTAGGAGGATCCCGTTTCCTGTTAAAAGCTTTCTTTGGTAGCTGCTCACTGATAAGGCAACATTTTACTCTCTCCTTTTCTGTATATATATATATATATATATACTTTATATACAATGAATGCAACTATTCATATTATCACCAGCTAAGAAAACTATCTGACTAAATGGAAACTCTTTCCTCCATTGGCAGAGTTTATCTGTTTCAGATTTCAGTGCTGCTAAGTTCAAAATGCCCACAGCCTCTAGAACAGGCACATTGATCATTTCAGGTTAAATCCAGTGTATGAAATATTTCAGAGTGGCTGCCTGTGTGGCTTTGACCTCACAGCCCTCTGAGTAAATGCACAGCACTCACTCCTCTTTTGCTAAGATATCTCTGATGCAACACAAACAGAGAGAGCACCAGCTACTGGGAACTGCTGACACGCTGGACGTTCAGCCCCAGCCCACACCTTCACACTGCTGACTCCATAGCTGGAGCCCTCAAAAAACAGCTGCACTAGTCAAAATTTTTTGTTTTGGCTCATCTGAAGTTCTGATCACAGCCAACACTATTCCTCACTGTGGAAGCAGGCCCACAGGTCACAGACTTGCCTCTCTAGCAGCAGCAGAATGCCTGGCTGCGACTGAGAGAGGATTTAAACCTAACAGTGGGCATACAGCCCTTACACACCAGCTAATGCTGGTTCAGTAGATAAAATCCTTCTGAAAGAATTCAAATAATGTATTCAAGCTGGAAGAAACAAGCAGAAGTTGACTACCAGGAGGACTGAGTCATACTATCTGGAGGTCACTCGTGAGGCTACTGAATGACAGAATGCCAGAAGGATGCAGTGCCAGGAGAGTGCTCTGGGTCCCGAGCATGCCTGGGTGTCTCCCTGCTTAGCATCAAGCTGGTATGGACTCGCCAGGATGCTGGCAGGGAGCACAGGGGAGGTGCAGGGCAAGTGAAATGGGATCGGCAGCCGCGCAGTGAGCTCTGGGCAGCTCCATGTAGCTGCCTTCTGCACCGGCTGGGAGGGGCAGGGAGCTCAGCCCTGACACCAGCCATGCTGCTGATTTTGTGTTCTACATGCACTCACTCACACTGAAAGGAAGAGGATAACAGAAGTCTGCTCTGAAGCCTTGACACTTCTGCCTGAGTACAACAATGCTCAGTTCTCCCACACCAATTCTTACAAACCCCTTTCCTGCCAAAGCAATGGGATAGAGGGACATACAGATGTTGGTTTAAATTGCAACATGCTCTCTCCACATGCATAATACATACAAATAAATGATCTTATATGCCTTCAAAGAGCTCACAGAGACCTTGAAATACATAGCAAGCTAAATATTACATATGCTAGGATTAGCTATCTCCAAGTGATTTTGTATTCTGTGGTTAAAAAAATAAGTGATGAGGTGAAATGCTGTACTGAGGTGCAGACATGCACTGCCATCCCCACCACCCCTACTGGGGCCCAGGTCTGAGCTCCCTGTGGGCTCTGCCCTTTCCCCACTGCATGAGCTCAGTCAGGGATGGGGCAAACCCAGTGCTGCCTGCCGTGGCAGCCCTGTGCCCCCCACAACAGCTGCACACAGGCTGCTCTGACCCCAGTGCTCTAGCAACCTGTGTCACATTCCAAAGGTGAACCTATTCTTACGATGTAATTTGCAAATTCCATTAAGTTTCACTTTTTTGGTATGTAAATATTTCCACTAACCTAAAGAAACAGCTGAACTTAAGGCCAGAATGTTAGATAACTAAACACCCGTGGAAAACCACAGTACATCCTTTTAGCACTGAGACAACCTCATCCACGTGTAACAATAACAAACTCCACTACCTGTGCTACACTTAGATCTGTTTACCCTGGGCCACATCCCTCAAGTTCAAATTTTGTAGTAAGAATTACAACTGGAAACAGTGTATATTTGCAGCCTCCAAGACCACACATTCTAATGGAATTACACCACCCTAATATTATGTTGGTTCAAGAAGTACTTTACCAATAGGAGGAAAATACCCCCAAACAAATGTAGTATTTTCCTTGAACAAGTTGCAGCATATAGGTACAAGGCATTTCTCCATCTTACTGCTAATTTCCCATTTCAGAGAAAAAAGGCAATAGTCTGATAAATTAGTCCTATCTGATGCAAAAGCGATCACTGCACACTAAGAGCTGCAGCACCCATCAGAGACTGAAGTTTAAAATCAATCAAATGCAGAAAAAAACCCTATAAAACATAAACCCAAAATGGAAAAACATCAATCTGGAGAGAGTTTCACTGCTTAACATCTAAATGTAGGTATAACATCAAAATGCATGTAAAAAATGTAATGATCATGTAAATGATTATACATGCTCCAAAACTTACAGTGCATTTTCCATATCTGCTATACTTTCTTCCATTTTCTGTTACTACGTAGAGGTAAATAAAGTTGTCGTGGGATCCAACTGCAAGTAAGGTGCCATCTACAACACAGAATATTTGATATAAATAAATACAATGTTTGCTTTGTGAATTTTAATTATTTCAGGTTTATTGCTAAGACAATAGTCTCAATTAAATTACTCCTAATGAATTGTACTGAAGGATTCATAAGTTGTTTACATAATATTGCTTTTCAGCCATATCTGTTTACTTTGTGGGTATGTGTTTCGGACAAGCTCTTTCACTTTAGTTTTTTTTGAGAGTAAGTGTTCAATGGACAGGATATAAACCCTCAGACTGCACCAGATTTCTGAAAGCTGTTGACAGTAGGCAGACTTGAGTTTTATGCATCACAAAAATGCAGAAGAGTATTTACTCTATGGACAGCTTAACTTTGGAGGTGTGGACTGCATATAAATCAGCACTAAATGTCTAAAGATGTGGAACATTGAAACATTATAAGCATTTTTCTATTCTACTTTGTCACCTTGTAAAAAATGTATGTGGACAAGAGCTGCCACAAATCACAATCAAACACCTCTAGTGTCAATGAACATCAGTGATTTAAAATAAATTGCTGTGTTTGGCACATGTGGCAGCAGCAGAGGACCATTTTGCTCGCTGACATGGCATGCGAGCCAAAAGCAAACAAGAAAAAGATTTACAAGGATGTTCTTCCATCCTGTTTTAACAGAGAGGAGTCAGCCCCTGATGATTTGTCATGTCACATCTAAAGAGGAGACTCAACAGAGGCTTGGATTCCATGTAATCCCACAGCGAACACTTGACAAACAGCTCTGACTTCCAGACAGACACGAGCTTAGTTTCATGGGTTTGCATTAATAAACTTGAAAACTAACTGAGAAGGATATTAAAATCTCACTGAAATATTAAGCTTTTTACAGACTTTTCTGTTAACCTGTCAACTATTTAGTTGAGAACTTTTTTGGGGGGGAGCAAAGCTAACATTTATTATAACAACAGAGTTTAACATGAAGAAAAGGCTGAGAAAGGTGATGGTGGTGTTTGCAGTTACATAATTCCAGGATTTAGCCCACACAAACCAATCTGCAAGCAAATCCTCAGTTACATATTAAGCATCTGAAACCATTTTTTCAAAGCTGTGCCTTTTCTAATGCCTGGGGACTAGTTTAACACCACTTAACACTGGTTTATGAGAATTGCTCTGACTGTACAAGTCTGCCTACCTACTGAGTAGCGCATCACTGAAAGCTGTTCGTTGCCATCAGTGTGTATTGAAACCAGATCCCTCGTTTCTGCGTCCAAAACAAACCACCTAGAGAGAGGAGAGTTCCAGTAAGTATCACTTCCACTAAACAAAGAAAAAACCAAGCAAAAGAGCCATAATCACTGCCTGCCTTCATCTTCTTATGGTAACTCCTCAAGGGNCTTCGTTGAGAACTTGTTTTTTGGGGAGCAAAGCTAACATTTATTATAACGAGTTTAACATGAAGAAAAGGCTGAGAAAGGTGATGGTGGTGTTTGCAGTTACATAATTCCAGGATTTAGCCCACACAAACCAATCTGCAAGCAAATCCTCAGTTACATATTAAGCATCTGAAACCATTTTTTCAAAGCTGTGCCTTTTCTAATGCCTGGGGACTAGTTTAACACCACTTAACACTGGTTTATGAGAATTGCTCTGACTGTACAAGTCTGCCTACCTACTGAGTAGCGCATCACTGAAAGCTGTTCGTTGCCATCAGTGTGTATTGAAACCAGATCCCTCGTTTCTGCGTCCAAAACAAACCACCTAGAGAGAGGAGAGTTCCAGTAAGTATCACTTCCACTAAACAAAGAAAAAACCAAGCAAAAGAGCCATAATCACTGCCTGCCTTCATCTTCTTATGGTAACTCCTCAAGGGCAGCATAGAAAACATCTGTTTTTAATGGAACACTTTTCTGGTTCACAAAGCAATACAAGTTTCAGTGAACAATATATAAAAGATTCTAAATACCATTGAATTTTTATCCCTTCCCTGAACACCGTAATAATCATCAAAATGTCTACTGGATGATAAACATGCCAAACACCAAACAAATAATGTGACTGCATCTTATCATCATTCAGCCTACAGCTGACTTTCATTCTGCTTCTTCCCTACCTTGAAGATAAGTTTTGATATAAAAACTGATTTTTCAATTTTCATAAAGCAAAGTTAAAAGAAAAATAGAAGTAGTAGATGAAGTGGAAAACATTTCCATACTCATTGTAAACACAAATTATATTCTAGTCTGGCATTCTTCTCTTAATCCTTTTCATGTCTATGAATAATTTTATTAAAGTAAGAAGGAATAACCAACCATTCACTGATGGTTCATAAACTAGCATTTTATTTTCTATTTCTTGCTTGGATGATTACTGAGGTAATTAATTGCACTTTTTGTTATTTAACAATAACTTTTAACCTGCATTTTACTACTTATGAGGCACATGTGAAACGCCCACAGATGCTTACAAAAACTCACTGGCACATAGACCAAAATGGACAGCAAGATGTGCAAGATCAACAGAACCTGAGCATTTTGCAATGG
>VZRS01007674.1:1331246-1406007 GCA_013398055.1 Ifrita kowaldi
CCTTGTAAAAAATGTATGTGGACAAGAGCTGCCACAAATCACAATCAAACACCTCTAGTGTCAATGAACATCAGTGATTTAAAATAAATTGCTGTGTTTGGCACATGTGGCAGCAGCAGAGGACCATTTTGCTCGCTGACATGGCATGCGAGCCAAAAGCAAACAAGAAAAAGATTTACAAGGATGTTCTTCCATCCTGTTTTAACAGAGAGGAGTCAGCCCCTGATGATTTGTCATGTCACATCTAAAGAGGAGACTCAACAGTGGCTTGGACTCCATGTAATCCCACAGCGAACACTTGACAAACAGCTCTGACTTCCAGACAGACACGAGCTTAGTTTTATGGGTTTGCATTAATAAACTTGAAAACTAACTGAGAAGGATATTAAAATCTCACTGAAGTATTAAGCTTTTTACAGACTTTTCTGTTAACCTGTCAACTACTTCGTTGAGAACTTGTTTTTTGGGGAGCAAAGCTAACATTTATTATAACGAGTTTAACATGAAGAAAAGGCTGAGAAAGGTGATGGTGGTGTTTGCAGTTACATAATTCCAGGATTTAGCCCACACAAACCAATCTGCAAGCAAATCCTCAGTTACATATTAAGCATCTGAAACCATTTTTTCAAAGCTGTGCCTTTTCTAATGCCTGGGGACTAGTTTAACACCACTTAACAGAACATCCATCTGGTTTATCAGAATTACTGTGACTGTACAAGTCTGCCTACCTACTGAGTAGCGCATCACTGAAAGCTGTTCGTTGCCATCAGTGTGTATTGAAACCAGATCCCTCGTTTCTGCGTCCAAAACAAACCACCTAGAGAGAGGAGAGTTCCAGTAAGTATCACTTCCACTAAACAAAGAAAAAACCAAGCAAAAGAGCCATAATCACTGCCTGCCTTCATCTTCTTATGGTAACTCCTCAAGGGCAGCATAGAGAACATCTGTTTTTAATGGAACACTTTTCTGGTTCACAAAGCAATACAAGTTTCAGTGAACAATATATAAAAGATTCTAAATACCATTGAATTTTTATCCCTTCCCTGAACATCGTAATAATCATCAAAATGTCTACTGGATGATAAACATGCCAAACACCAAACAAATAATGTGACTGCATCTTATCATCATTCAGCCTACAGCTGACTTTCATTCTGCTTCTTCCCTACCTTGAAGATAAGTTTTGATATAAAAACTGACTTTTCAATTTTCATAAAGCAAAGTTAAAAGAAAAATAGAAGTAGTAGATGAAGTGGAAAACATTTCCATACTCATTGTAAACACAAATTATATTCTAGTCTGGCATTCTTCTCTCAATCCTTTTCATGTCTGTGAATAATTTTATTAAAGTAAGAAGGAATAACCAACCATTCACTGATGGTTCATAAACTAGCATTTTATTTTCTATTTCTTGCTTGGATGATTACTGAGGTAATTAATTGCATTTTTTGTTATTTAACAATAACTTTTAATCTGCAGTTTACTACTTATGAGGCACATGTGAAACGCCCACACATGCTTACAAAAACTCACTGGCACATAGACCAAAATGGACAGCAAGATGTGCAAGATCAACAGAACCTGAGCATTTTGCAATGGTCTGATGCCCACTTAACTCCTAAATACAGTGAACACTAGCAACACAGAGACAATGACAATTTAATAAAAATATGTATTCATACACACAGATCACAAAACCAGGTGCCAATATGGCTGAATACATTGAAGCTGTACTCAGAATTTAATTTCTTTGCTCCAAACCTCTGGTCTCACAGCCATGTACATATGCCACAGTCAGGTTTCTATCACTAATGGCAAATGGCAAGTTCACACACTGCAGAATTCCACCCTCTGTCTCATAGTGAACTCAGTGGAACATTGCTAAACCTAGGACCATTTATTCCGTAACAAAGCTATAAAATGAACTCCAGGAACAACATCACGCATTGCTTTCTATGGGTGGGGATGAGATTCCAGCTCGTGCTCCTCCAGTGTCTGACAGCTAGGCATCTGGAAAGCAGCCTGGTCCCAAAGGCTTAAAACCAGCTTGTGGTTTGAGAACCATATGAAAGAAATCAAACAGAATACCCATAAAAACACCCCAACCCCACATGCCACGGACTGCTGAATAATTTGTGTGCAAGACAGAACCAGTGGAAAGCAGGTAATGCACAGCTCTATTGCCTGGTTTACTTCCTTGTGGCTCTGGCTTACACTAACCTGGCCCTTCAGCCTTCAGTTTTCTTACCAGTGTTAGCACTTCTGTAAGAATCTTGTCAGTCTTTTTTTCCACAGTGCCTTTGAATACTCGTATGCTTAGTACTCAAGGTATTCTACATGATTAGACACAGAAAGGGCTACTTCTCTGCAAATAGTGCCACTGGAAGCATGGCAAAAGGATCTGAATAGTGCCTTGAAAAAACCTTTTTTAGCTTTCCAGCTGTGCCTTTTCAGCAAGCAGCAGGATCCACAAAAAGAATTAGTACCCCCAAACAACTGATGATCAGGTCCACAGCAGGTATTTAAAGAAGTGGTAACAAAACCTACAGTAGACCCTTTGCAGACAGCCCAAAAGGGGAAATGATACTGAAACACTTATCACTGGAAGAGATATCTGAAAAACCCACCAAAAGCATGATGCTTGGCCTGAGAAAAAATACACCACTGTGAAACAACAGGCAAGAATGGGAAAAAAGGTAGAAAATTCAGTTTTCTTTTGATGTCACATTTTAACCATCAAACCCAACTTTCTTAGTGCTCCATTCCTTGCCCCTGTCTTCCTGGCAGTTCTGTACTGAAAGCTGAGCAGCTCTAAAATGGTAACAGACACATGTGTTCTAAACAGATTAGACTCATTTAATACTTGCTTTAAGATTTTCAGGCTATGAATAAAATTATTAAAAGATTTGTTATGGGTTTGAGATTATTTTTTCTGACATTAATCGAGATATATCATGCAGCCCTCATTCCTTGGGAAATAACTCCCTTGGACCAGATTTTCTGGCACAGAAAGCACTGCATGATGTGGCTGGGTAGGCAGTAATTTTAAAACTGTTTTGTTTATCTTGACTCAACTCCATTTACTTCTCATCCACTTATAAACTTACCAGGTTTCACTTCAATTCAGTTTCATTTGTATATCTTAAACCTATCATTGAATCATACAATTTCAGAACACACTAAAATGTAATGGTGAAAATATAACTGCTTAAAAACTCTTTCTACTGAGGGTAAAGAAAACCCAAAAAAACCCCAAGGCCATCATTATAAACTTCTTGAACACAGCATGAACTGGTTGCCTGAAGTAAATTAAAAATAAGAATTTAAACTGAATGTGCCAAACTTAAAATGTAACACTAAATGCTGCAGGAGAGGGAAAAAAAAGTCAACCAAAAGCAAGCAACAGACTGAATTGTCTGGCCATGCAATGAGGCCTTGACTGTGCTTTAATATAAGTTCAAAAATGTCTAAAAACTCTGAAGAAACATAGCCTGACCTTCTTTTCCCTTTGCCCTGTTTCAAGTACTCTTAAGCCTGTATCTTCTGCTCTCTTTAATGAAGACACAAACACTCGTTCAATTTAATGTTTATAATTGTAAGATGGAAAGGTTCTATGTGGTAATCAAATATACAAGAGCTCAGCAAGGTTTTTACTAGAAAGTAAACTTGGCTTTGCAGCCTGATATTATACCTAATGAATTTAGTGCAGACTCCATCTTCATCTTGCAGAAGAAAACTCCCTAAAAATATTTAGCATTTCTTTTTTCCAGGAAATTTTAAGGGTGCTGCGTATGCTCAGCAGTTTCTAAAAACCAAACTTCAAATGGTTTTTAGGCATGAGGTTAGGTGTAAAAAAACCTTCTAGTTGGCAAATTAAACACACAAAAAAAATCTCGATTTTCTTACACACACTAGACATTATTTTGCCATCAAGTTATCAACGATGAGTTATAACTGAAAAACAGAACAAAAATGCTAGTAGATTTAATATGGGCTCCTCTCACCTTTCTAGTACTATGAACATCCTGGTTTTTCTTTTAATTGGTACATGGGTACTCCCTTCCTGGGAGATGATACCAAGCCAGAGTCTGACTATGAAATAAAATAACTTTTCCCCCCCCTGTAAGAAGCCCAAGTTAAAACGATTCAGTTTGTGCTCTGACAGCTTGCAAAGGCACTATGACTTCAGGAAGAATAGGAACAGTTCAGTATCACTTCAGTGCAGCAATGTGCCATGCTGAACTCTGTCTTACACAAAAATCAAAATACCAGTCTGTTCACTTGCCTCTCCACCTCAGTTTAAAAGATTGCAAGTGTGTTTGATTTGGGAAAGACAAAGATCTGTACTGTACCTGTCTTACAAAGAAATGTAACCTGCACATAACATTGAAATATAGGATACTTGGAAAAGACAGTAAGGACTGCTCATGGAAACCACTGCAAAAAAAAAAAAGGTTAAAAAAAAAAAAATCAAGATCTGTGCTTTCATCTAAAGAGTTATTAAAAAACCAAACCAGCCTAACAATAATCAAACAATTCTTCTGTCTTTGCCTAACACATACAAGACACTCTCCCCCTTCTGCCACACTTTTTAGGCTCCACAACCTCAAGCAAAAAGAATAAAAAGCACATGAATTCCAATTATAAGGTGCCCTGTATTAAACTGTCTCCTTTACACGTCCTGCCATCACAGCTCAGCTGGAAGGTACTCACCTGCCCGAGTGCGTTCCTATGGCGACCACTGCTCCGCTGGGATGGAAATCCGCACAGTGCCCCGGCTCCTGAACAGAGAGGCACACACACGTTATTGCCCCAGCCGCGGCCTGAGGGCCAAACACGCTCCTTATACCAAAGCTATCCCAAAGTTTGAGCTGAGCTGACACAGGAAACCCAATCACTCAGCAGCATGTTAATCCTCAGACAGCTCGTCTCTCAGTGCATCAGTGACATGCACTGCAAGACCACCTTGTGAGTGAAAGGTCTAAATTTCTGTGTAAAGAATAATTTTGCTTGGATATTAGCAGAGAACCAGCCAAACTATGAAATGACTGACAGTAAGGAAAGGATATCTAAAGCCAAATCTATGATACCCTCTTCAGATTGTTAGAATAGCAGGGGAAAAAAAAAACTGTAACAAGAATAAAGGACTAAGATTTGAGTTGGCTTGTCAAAATGACATCAAGCAATGGTAACCAGATTACATCTTACACAATGTCTGATGAGCCTTGTTAAGTTTATCAAAGCTTCCAGACAGCTGTTTTTAAAAGCATACCTACAGGATTTTTGCTTGCAATCAGGCAGGACAAGAGTGTTTCAGAAATTGAATGCTTTTTCCTACTTTCTAGCTTTATATTTAAATTAAAGGGTTGACATACATCTAGCAGCCTGGTCCATTCCAGTGTGTGGTCCACAGAGTTCCACATACAAACTTGCCTATCTTGGGCACATGTTAAGAATAAATCTTTAAACGGATGAGATGCCAGTCCCCAGAGTTCATCTGTATGTCCCTAGGAAGAAACCACATGTGATTTAACAACGAATAAAATGAAGAGTCTCAAAATAACACACCAGCAGAGAAAACCTTGACATTTTTGGGTTATAGTTTAAAAATACAAGTCGTGCTCACCTGTACCTCTACTACGAAACCATCGTTAAATGTTCCCCTCAAAACAAAGTTTCGTGAAGTACCCACTAAAAATTGATCAGCTTTTCCTTCTGCTACTGCTCTGATCGTTCCATACTGGTCAGGAACCTGGCAAAAGAAACATCTGTCAAACCACATCAGGCATCTTGAGAGCTGCCTAATTTTGGAGGCCACAAAGAGTGCACAGCGACAGTACCAGAACTGGAGTTGTCCCAGCAAAAAGGAACAAGCCAATCATGCATACATCAATCAGGGCTTGACCTGAAACCTCCCTCATTTATTTGTTCAGTACAGGCATACAAGAACATCTTACTCCAAGACAATCACAGTTATGTCATTTTAATAACCTCAGCAAAAAAAATTACAAATTATATTACATAGCTTTTAAGTGTCAAATTCACTAAGCAAATGCACTCCACAGCCTTACAATTCATCTTACAAGGAAAGGAATAATACACAGTTACTATTTACTTTCCAAAACATACTTTGAAAAACAAGAAGAATCTTGCAGCACACAGTAAATGCTTCCTGATTTTCTTAATGCTTCCTGATTAGCCTTAAGTAAATGTTCATATGCCTTATGTCAGCAATTACTCTGAATTTTAATAACTTTGTTTATTGCAGGCTTGAATTCTAATACACTGCTTTATTTTACAGCGTGCAATTATTTGTTTTTTAAATGATTTATCTGAGAAAATACACTAATATTAGCCACATAAGATAGACAAATCAGTCTCAGGGTTCTGGTAGCATAAAATTTAGCTTTAACATAACATTATTAACAAAAGGGAGACAGAGACACTGATATGAACAGAGTGTGTTACTTAAGCCTAAGAATTGTACATGACAGTCAATGCTCACTTTCTCAGCCACGTTTTCTGAATGTCAGCATCAGATTCAAGTCAGTAGCAGATGCTAGACTGAACTTACATAAGTGTTAAGAAAAAAATCCTGCTGTAAATGGACAATAGGTAAGTGGACTAAACCAGTGTTTAAAGAACTGTTTAAAGAGAACACATTATTCCAAGACAAGGGAAAAAAAAAAAGTTTTTTAAAATCCAAAATACCCAACTTTTTCCAGTTCATCCCCACTGACGTAGCACTGCCATATAGTCAAATCACAAAGAACAGACATATTCACTGAACACCTTTAGGATAAATTTAAAAGAAGTTCCTCATCATAGCTTATTAATCATTAATTATTACAGAATTCCAATATGTATCCTACCACTTGTTTACCTTATGTTTAATATTCTACTAAAACCCTCAAATGCTGGTGACATTGTCTTTCTCCAGACATGTAAACTTAACAAAAATACAGGGGATACTGACATATATTCTCAAACATCCCCTCAAACAGGATGAATTAAAAAAAACCACCAACAAAACTAAGGAAGGGTTTTCAAGAAAGAAAACCCTCAAAAATTTCTGTTCAATTTAAACACAGGAGAACTGAAGCCTCATATAGGCTCATTTATAGGCTAAAATTTAAACACTTTTATAATAAAACATTGTGACCCACTTAAAAAACAGAAACCATAAGGTAATCTTTCATCCTAACTACACTAAGGGTGGGAAATGCTCTGTCTTGCTAGCCAATATCTTGGTCAAGGCAATTTCCTTGTCACTCTTGCTTTCTTACCTCAATTTCCCTTTCAGGATTCAAATCATGATCCCACAGGATGACCATAAGGTAATCTTTCATCCTAACTACACTAAGGGTGGGAAATGCTCTGTCTTGCTAGCCAATATCTTGGTCAAGGCAATTTCCTTGTCACTCTTGCTTTCTTACCTCAATTTCCCTTTCAGGATTCAAATCATGATCCCACAGGATGATCTTTCGGTCTTTCCCACCTCCAGTTAGCAGCATTCCATTCCTCATTTGACAGAGTGTGAACACACTGCCATCATGAGCTTTGATTTGTCTGCTTATCTGATATACTCCTATATGCAGAAACAAAAAGTAAGAAAGAACACTACTCATTTTTTCACCTAGGGTTTATAAGAAGCTTTGCCTTTAGGCAGAAGAATAAAATAAGTGTATAATAAATAATTACATTTGGGCTGTCAGGCTCTTATTATTGCAAACACAAGGTGGTAGTGTTTTCTTACAGGATAAAAAGATAAAACAAAGGCCCAGTCTTTCTGTAGAAAAAACTTTTTGAGATTGATTGTCCTACAAAATGTGAAGGCAAAACCAACAATTGGCAAAATGCTTTCATTTCTCTGCTTTCCAAAAGAACGCAGATTTTCCAGATGCAAGAGAAACTGTCTTTTAAAGTAAAAAAATATTAGGAAGTCATTATTAGAAAAGAAGCAATGCTACTTTATTAAAAGAAACTAAAAGACTTGTTGTCTGTAGTCTTTTGGGAATAAAAAGCCAATTATTTATAGCAAAGTTTCCAGGATGCATGGACCTAATATCTAATGCTGGATGTTGCCACACATAAAAATAGCACAACCAGCATTTGGCATCTATCAAGACAGCAGCCTACCCAAAGGAAAATACTTGGAAGAATGAAGGAGATGAGAAAATTAAACAACAAGGGTAGAAAAAGAAGCCTTTTGCATCCTAATTGGGTCTTCACATGAAAAGAACTGCTGTTGGAAAGTGACTAAAAAGCCCCAAACAAAACAAGATTCTGGTGCTGCACATTCTCAAACAGCAATCACAGAGAAAGCCAGCCTAAAACACCACTCAGCTAAATATGAGCTTAACTTTGCTGACTCTGCCTATGGCTCAAGTCACTTCAAATCAGTGTGCTCTCACACTGTGAAAGAGAGTATGAGATCAAATCCTGTGACCAATCTAATGTGAGAAATCAGCTAAAAATCCCACATTTAGTTAAGCCAACGTAAATAAACATTCTATTTGATAACACTTAGGATTGTACTGGAAAAAGGTTATTTTCGCATAAGAAATTAAAAAAATTAAACATGAGATAATTTTTTGAATTACTTTTCCATTGCAGTTAGCTTGAAAGATGAGAAAAAGACTTACCTACAAAATCAGACTTACTGTTAAAAACGTACTTTTTACATGAATGCTTTCCTGGCATACCAATTTAAACCAGAGTGTTTGAATAGCTGCCAAGTAAAATGAATTATCATTGAATTTATGAGTTACCTTAGGGCTCAACTGTGCCAGGCCTGCATATGTTGGGTAACAAATAATTTTCCTTTCTTTTTAAAAAAGCTTTGCGCTAAAGAGTTAGTTTAATTTCAAATTTCAATTTTTTTTTTTTAAGTATATCAAGACTTGAGTGTCTGTTAAACCAGAAACTGTTATTCATGTTATTCAACTGATACAACTAAGCATTGTAATTGTATTTCACATACAAGTCCTATTAATGTCAGCTCCACCACTTAATGGTATTTCTCTGAGACTAAGCATGGTGCAATGTAAGCCTTGAGAGGCAAAGGCAGCCTGCAGAATCCCCAAACTGATCCTACAGCCTTTTTCAAATCACCAGATCAAAGGAAACCTGATTAACCACATTTTTTAAAAATGCAAAACATTTAGATAAAGTAGTTTTCATTTATTTCATGCACAGTCTCATTAATTATTAAGAAACTCCAGACTACTCTTAAGTCAGCAAATTCATAGGAGTTGCAGGACTTTAGTACCACCTGTTATTGACAGGAAGTGTATGCTCTGAGTCAGGCCTGTTTCTCTGTTCCTTCCCTAATGCATCCTTAATGTTTGTCTTCTACAGACTATGTAGAATCTGTTATTAACTCCAAACATATCCTACCTTTAGCTCCTTTTCCTGGAGTAGCTTCTACAGTAGTTTTGCCCCATATAAGTATTATCCCACCTGAGTCTCCAGTGAGCACATCACCATTTCCCAAGAAAGCCAGACACTGAACAAATTTGGGTTTCTCATATTTCTGAAACAAAATAAGCAAGAGAAAGGAATAATTGCTTGTACTTGTTACATAATTAGAATAATGCATCCACACTCTTACATCCTGCATACACACAAGCAGAATTTAGCCTTATTTTCATATGTTTACCTCTCTGATCAGACAGTACATGGTAACAACGAAGCAAATGTATAGAAAACGTGATTTCCATTGATTTAAAATGTCCTGGTATCAAGACATTATTACCCCAAATATCCCTTGCTTCCTTGATAATGAATTGCCGCTCCAAGTCCAGAAAAATATATGAGATTTGCCACATGTTATTATGGTATTTGCATCAGTGGGATGGAATTCTACAGCAAGAACAACTTCATTTGTAGTCTGAAATAATAACAGAAACAATATTTATTCAGAGAGGACATTAACTACTAGAAATACATGTAAACCCCCAAGTTTTAGAACAGAGATATGAGAAACTAGACAGCTCATCATATGCTTGGAAGTATTCCTAAGTGTTCTGTGCTAAGTCAGCTGTCTGAATGACAGCACATATAATTTTATATATATATTGATTTTTCACATTCATAAGAGATCTTTATTAAACTTCAGTACACAAGTTAGGGTTTTACATTCCCCTTTAAATCACAAAAGCTTCTGCTCTCTCGAATAGCTAAGACTTCTGCAAGGAAAATGAATAATGTATAAAAGACACTTTTTTGGACTAAAAGCCCTGCTTAGTTTTTACAAAGACTGGTTTGCCATTCTGGATAACAAAGCTGTGACAAGAGACAAGTAAGACAATGATAATATTGCAAGATTATATCCATCATTCTCTTTCTGAAATTCTATAAAAATTCCTTTGCGTTGTTTTTCCTTTCCTCCTCACAAAGAAGAAAAAAAAGAGAAGCCTGCATAACTCAAAACTTTGAAACATAGGGTTCCACCTTTGTATTTTTACTGGCTGCATATACTGTTACTGAATTACCAACATCTTAAAGTATTCCATCCTTTACCAACAGATTTTACAAACATAAACTGACTGGTCATTTACTTAACTTCTAATGCATATTGAACCAAACTGTCCTTGAAGACAAATCTCCTGCAGGCAATGACTACAAAACAAGAAAGTAAATGCATTTATTTCTAGGCGATTTCAAAACAGGCTGCCCAGAAAGGTTGTGGAGTCCCTTCTGGAGATACTGAAAAACCACCTGGGCAATATCCTGTGCAACCTGTTCTAGGTGAACCTGCTTTGGCTCAGGGGTTGGACAGATGATCTCCACAAGTGCCTTCCAACCCCAGCCTTATGATTTATGCCCATGCTTTAAAGCAGTATACAGAAGAGTGCTGTTAAATCACATCTTTGGGAGAAACTTTTCCTACTTCACCACTTTTGGCTTACTTTAGGAACAGTCTTCTTAAGTGTCCTTTTTTTTTTCATGGCCATATTTATTGAATTATGTTTCTCACACAGTTTTCACATGAGCGAATCTGCTATGTCAAAAAAAATCATTTGGAACTTAAGGACTGAAAACATTAACGGAGTTCAGCTGAGAAAAGGCTTCTGTTTTGCACCCCAGCTCAAGGGATGCAACTCTGCTCACACCATCTTCCGTGGAAGGTGCTTGAGATACTCTAAGACCAAGTCCTAGATGTGAATAAGTACTGAAGGGCGAGCTGTCCCTGCCAAATAGTTTTTAGCCAATTCTGAAACACCAAAGAACTCCCCTGAGAGCAAAACCAGTCAAAACATAATGTCAGTGAACGGGAAATACAAGGCGTGTGCCAAATAGTTTCACATAAAATATCAAAAAGGAAATGAAAATGCTGTCATGGAATTAAATTACAACTTATAGAATACAGTTAGTGTTGGTCAACATAATTTAAAGAAAACAGCTCAAACCAACCTGATTTTGTTATCTGAAATGGCAAGTTTGTAATGATATATGCTTGTAGAGCATGGTTTATAAAAATATACAAATACTCAGTTCCACAGAAACGTAATATTTTCTTGCCTGATATTGGATAACACAAAGGATTGGGTGTTCCCAGTGAAATCAGCTTTACACAAGCACTGAGTGCAACACCTCTGAACACACCTCATTGGTCTGAAATTAGGAAAGGTTCAAAAAGAAACAGAAAAGCAGACAAGACTGCAATCCACAAAAGTACTTAGGACTTCAAATGAGAAGAGACTCATACTGAGAATCAATAATCACAATTTGATTCAGACAAATTTGAAATAAGGAATGTCTAAAAGTATTTTATTTTTTTAAACACCTACTGACTGAATCATCAGTTTAGTTTCTTAACATTCCCAGGATTTTTTTTTTTTAATGAAGAAAACATTAGACAATTGCTTTATTTGCATTGGATCTTAAGGATGAGTAAAATGTAATTACAAACCCTTCAATATTCAAACCCTTCCAGTAAAGAACTTAAGAATACATTTCTGTGGAACCCTTAAGTAAGCCATCAATATTACATAGCTGCAGTTTCCAAGTAAGATCAAAAGTGTGTCTCACAAACTTGTATTTATGGGAATAAAAACCACTTGTTTTTCAGAATATTCATGTGCAAAAATTACCTTTATCTCTGCTATTTTTGATTTCCTCTGCCAATCCCACACAGTAAGCATATGCTCGTTAGAGTCATCAATTACACACAAATGAGTACCAGAATCCTAAAGGAAAAAGGAAAAAAAAAAAGTACTGACAAAGTACTATCACACCCATTTTAGAAACAGGGCAGGGAAGAGGTATTTAAAAAAAATCTCTGAAGGTACAAATATAAATTAACCAAGTCCTTTTAAAGTAATTACAACCTCAATTTATATGGAATTTTCCTTTTTTTCTTTCTTAAAGATAGACATAGATTTTTGTATAATCTCATAAAAAATGATCATGCTTCAAATAACATTCAAGAAAAGCTATAAAAGTATCTTACCAAGTCTTTACTCTGGTTTTGTTTGTTTGTTTTTATTGCTGGGTTTTTTGTTTGTTTTTAAGTGTTTAGTTTGGTTGGTTTTTTTTTCCAGTGTTCTTGTTTGCAATTTCATGCTAGCAGCAAAAAGATTTCTTTTTCTATTCTATAAATATTTTGTTTTTCCTCAGGTCTCAGAGGACACACACACAGCTCCACCTGCGGTTTTTTTAACTAAATGCCACCATCACATACACACAACTACATTATCAAATTCTGTGAGCATGTCTCATTTTTTCCGTACGGATCATAAAGTACCAGCAGTATCATTATGCAGTTGGTAAAACTGCAGCAAAGGTAACACTTTCTGAATAAAACAATGCTTACAAAGCAGGCACAGCAGCACCTACAGTATTAAATAACAGAAGGCACTTATTCTGAACTACTTTACAACAAAATGATAAATATATGGCTACATGTAATTAAAGGAACAGAGAAAAAAATGTTAAAACAAAAACATATTTATTCCCAACAACACATATTGCACTTCATTCTCTAATAAATTACGAAAATAGAGGTGGCTAAAGTTACTATTCCCAAGCACTACTCTGAGCAGTAATATGCAAATATACATGTGAATTATTAGGTGTGAATTATTCTTCAGGGAAGAAACCCTGAAGACAGCATTGGAGATATACACAGCTCTTGTGGGAGTTAATAAATTCTGTGGTAAAAACACTGTTCTAGATACTGCACACAAACTGTTTCAGTCTAGTGAGCAATCATGTGAGGCTGTAATAAGGTATCAAATTCAGTTTCAGCTGCAAAACAGGACCAATAAAAACTAAAATCTACTCCTCAAAAATTCGTGGGTTTTTTGTTTTTGTTTTTAAAATGATGGAATGCATTCTTATTCACGTTGAAAAAGATCTGCACCCAAGTACCTAAGTTTCATTGGTTTGTCAGAGTGACAGGAATACCACTATTCCTTTCATATTATTTACTGAAACACAAAACGTACTGTATCTAACATAGCAACATTTCAATGCTATGAAATTTCTTTCAATTGCTTTCTTTCTTTCAATGTTAAGTGAAACTGCAGCAAGAGAGTGCAAGAATTTCTTTTCAACAGGTCACCCAGAGGCACCGTTGAGTTTCCATTCTTGGAGATTCCCAAAAGCCAGCTGGACCACAGCCTGACCAGCCGGCTCTGACAGAACCTGCTGTAAGCAGGACAGTGGATGCGGTGCTCTCCAGACATCCCTTCCCACCTCAGCTATTCTGTAAATCTCTTCCTCTATTAGCAAAATACTGCAGACATTGTTTTTCTGTGTTTTTTTTTTTTTTTTACATGTATTAATTCTTCTTGACAGAATGCAAGAATCCAGCCTGGGTTTTCAGGAGGTCTGATATGTCTCAGTCTTTTGGCAAAAATACAGTGGCAGCTTAAAGATTAAAATACACCCAAATTTTACAAAAAAATCCCAATTCATTTCCAAATTTGAAATGAGAACTTTCTGAATGCCAAGTAGTGCATATCTCCATCTGCTACCAATTTTTCTGATAAATTCTACAGGCCCAGTAACAAAGACCTCTATTTTTTTTTTCTACGTAAAAGTAGAGGCAAAAAGTGAGCAAGCTATTCCTCGGGAAATAAATGGTGCAAGATAATGTGAGGTTTTTTTTTTTTTTTTAGATTTCCTGTTGGTGGATAAAAACCTACTCCAGCTGTGAAAGCAAAGAAGTTAACCCTCCTATGAGAGCTCCCTAAATAATGTCTTCACAAACCTCACTAACAAATTTGTTTTCAACATCAAAATAAAAAGAACCAAGCTCCTCACAAACAAAACCAAACCACCAAACCCAGCGCGGACTTCAATTTCTAGTTAAGGTTTTTCTTGCCTGCTATTTATTTACCAAGCTAGTTTGTTACCGCAATTTTACATGTGCCATTTCCTGTTTTTCCAGCTAGTTTGCTGTCAGCCAGTTTTATAAAGTATACAGAAACTTTACTGACACACTTTTAACACCAAAAGAGATCAGCTAGACAGGCACATGCAAAACCTCCATTCCCACTTCCATAGGACTGGCCATGTTATTTAACACACCGAGGCACTGCGCCCATCTTACCGCTTTGGAAAAATCCAAGCAGCCCACTCCGCGCTCAAAGGTGCCGAGGCCGATAACCTGCAGCGTCGCCAGGCTCACCGAGTCCCACACTCTAACATGGGGCTGCAGGGGCTGCGTGGAAAAGCAACGGGACAAACAGGTCACCAGCAGGGAAAGCACCGCGCGCCGGCGCCGCGCTTTGTTAAGCAGATGCTGCCTGAATTACAAACTGCAGAGCAAAATGCAGGATGACCTGTGCTGGTGATGCTGCTGGGTACTATCCTCAGAGTCAAAAGGGGACAGTCAAGGCAATGTTGTTCCTTATGTCTGGGCTACCAGCGTGGCAGCGGCGCCATCGAGGCAGGAAAGCGGCATTTGGTAGTTGTGAAAATACTTTGACCAATTGAAGTAATTGACAAATGATGGAAGAGTCATCTTGCATTTCAGACCCCAGAGTAGCGATATTATGCAACAATTGAAAATAATGATCAAACCTGGGCTCGTTATATAAAAATTAGGAAAAAAAAGAAAAGAAACAAAGCCTGGTGCACTGAGCCTCTTAACCATCACCAGCCACTCAGTGAAAATGTCCATGGTTATATTTCATACAACTACTATCCCAAACTAGCTTAGAAACAATCACAAATAAAGAGGGAATTAACTTGGCTTAAGGACAGCATTCACCATGGAAAATATATTCACCATTGACAATAAATCTTCGCACTGGTGGAAAAAACAAACCAACCAGCTCTAACAACAGTCAGAAAATGCTCGGTGGAAATAATGTATACACCCCCCCCCCAATAAATTTCTTACAAAATATAAAAAATTAAGTTGAACATCTGAAAAAGAGTTATATTTAACATGTTTCTATGCTTTATAGCATCTGTCTTTTTTCCCCCCTCTGTTTATAACTTCACGAAAATAACCCAATTTTTCAAATCCTGACAGAATTATGCCAAGAGCCAGAGAGGAGCATTTAAACACACTTGCTCTCAAATGAGCAAGTTTATAGGAAAGCTTGGAACACCTTCCATGGATTCTCAAAGTTGGTTTCCTCTTCCATGAAGCCTTAAGACTGTACTGACCCACAGAACTGGGGATTTGCTCTCCCTTGGGAGAAGACATATTGAAAGTAATATGACGGAAATGACGTGGCCCTATAAATCAATTACAAGCTTCATGTTTGCTTGCAGACAAAGGACTTTATGAGCTTCTGCTCTTGTTAATGTAGGGTTAAGTGTTTCATTGTTACTGTCGTTTGCTAGAGATACCTGAGAAACTCAAAATATCTCAGTAAATGCAGTGCATAATATAAACTGGAGACAGAAGGTGATGATTAAAAAAACCCCAAACCACTTTTTCCTGATTTTCAAAACAAGATACTACTGCTCAACAGCTCTATTACTTACCCTTCCATCTTTATCCACTCCAGCTAACTGTCCTGTTGCAATTCTAATTTTGTCTGGATGAACTGCAAGACTAAGACAGACAGAAATATGACTTGCTTTTGCTGTCATAGGTCTTCAAAACTGAGAGGTGTTTTGTAAATTTTTTTATTTGTTTCTCAACAAAAGCGCATGAAGACACTTATGATCCTAAATCCCACTTCTAAGAAGACAGCTTGAATGTTTCTCATCAGGTATTTCATTCCACACTGTATTGACTGTTTGTGACACGCAACCAGGAGTGCCAAAGAGCCACCTCCACATGTGCTCTGACACATCTTAAGGTTTGCACCACACTGGGAGTCCACTGTAACAAAATCTACATTGTCTCGTAATGAGCCTCCAACACACAGTTACGTGCTATATTTATAAACACTACAGTGTGTTTTATGCCTAAGCCTAGAGATGTCATGAACCTGGGGAAAAAAAGGCAGAAGTTGGGTGAGGGCTTGTCTGTGCACCCAGGAGTCAGGGATTACTGCCACTTGAAATGAGTTACTGATGTAATTGTACTAATGAAGTGTGGTGCACTACCAGTGGAAGTAAAAATCTGCCCTTGCTTATCGTATTTTGCTTTGAAGCTGAGGTGAAAAAACAGACTTCAGAGAATACATCCTCTCAGTCCTTGGGATTTTTTGATCTATATTCTTACTTGCTTTCTCTATGAAATTACAAAGATGAAGAAAGCCATTGAAAGAATAAAGGGGGGCAGGGCAAACCTGAAGAGGTCATAATGACAGACACCAAAAAAATTTACAATTCAGTTCAATTTTCTGAATGAAAGTGAAGAACACAAAACTGGCAGCAATCCTCCCACAGGAAGCAATTACACAGACAGGAGAAAAGAGCTTTAGATGACAAATTTTCTCCAGTCAGGTACAGCACAGTAGAGAGTTTATGATCATCATTATATTTTGTCCACTACTCTTCAGACTAACATAGCAAATTCTGTAATTGCCTTTGCACCCACAATGACATTCAACTTTCCTGCTTCTCTAGTTTTTGGGTTTTTTTGCAGACATCTTTCTGATTTCCCTGAATCTCTCTATACTTGGATGGGGCATCTTTTAAAAAAATGAGAAAATGATTGCTCAGTTTTCCACACAGTTTTCTAGCTCCCCTTTAAGATTGGACTTTTGCCATACTGCCTGTAAACAACTAATTTAGAGTTAGGCTAACAACAATTTTTTATTTCTGTGGTAACTATTTGGAATAATTTATGCAGAGATCTTTTCTTCAACCTGCCACCCTGAGACTGTACACATATCCCCTTGTTTTACATTTAAACCAGACATCCTAAGCTAGCACAGACTGCTCTAACACCATTTGTTTGTGCTGTGTTTACCACAGTGAAATCTACTGGGACTGATTAAACAGGAAACAACTACAACTGTGATGGCATTAATTAGTTTGTACATACAGCAGGAGAGGAAAAGAAATATTTCTGCGTTATTACCCACACACTTACACGCAAATGTTGTATACTAACCATTTAACGCAGTCTGTGTGACCCAAGTAGTGCCGCTGGGTTCTCTCCTCGTAGTTAAATAGTACCACCACTGAGGCTATGAAATACACTATTTCTCCAGTAGGAAGGAGGTAAACATTGGCTCGACAGTCTCTTCCACGATACCCATATCTATGTTTTTTTTAGTCAAGGTTTTCATAATCACTGAATACCAGAAAAAAAAAAAAAAGGGCTTATTTTTTTTTTATTCCTGGGGAGCTCTCATGCCAGCAAAATGCTCTTTAAGTTTTTCGCTCTGGAACCACAGCACAATTTCACTAGCACGGTTTAAAAAGACAACAAAACAAACCCCATACAACTGGACTTTAGGAAACCAAATCTCTCAAAAATGGTGATCACCGATGTAAAAAATAAGGTATGGTAGAAGTAAAGCAAATGCAGTATTGCAGTTTTGTAAAAATTTCCATGTGAAATTTCATTAGGTAACAGCAGGACTTGCTATTCTAATTTAACATTTTTTACAGTAACAGAGCTGTGTATCAGCAGACTGGGTAGCAGAGTATTGCTTTCATTTGGCCTTTTAAAACAATTCCTAATGCCCTACAGAAAGAGGCAAGCTTCTGCACAGCAGCTGCCAAGTTCAGGAAAGATTTCTTTAGACTGTTTTAAGAGCATTTTTTAAACAAACCAAACTCAAAAGGAATTTACACGGTGAAAAATATTCTATCCAAATCTACCCAAAATATATAAAAGGCATGTTTTCTGTAGGAATATGCACAGCTCCTAATGACATTCAGAAGTTTTACACACTGTGAACGAGCCTTGGTTGGCACTGATCAAACGTTATTACAACTCGTTATTTCTTTGGAACAGGTGCAGTTTTCTTCCTCTAGACTATTAATGTGGCTGCCTGCCTATATTTCAGTTCCCTGGGTCACCAGGTACAATTAACATCATAACTCAGATTTTAACATCTAACTTTGTAGCCCCAAAAATATTATTTTCCTGTTATGTCCTGCACTTCAGAGAGCTTTCCACTTCACTGCCAACTAATACACCTGCAACAGCAAGAAAAATATGGGAAATATATTAAGCAACTTTAGCTAAAGGATTTCAGCTTCAGGTCCTGGCTAATCAGGTAAATAAAAGGAAGTCAAAGGCCCATGTGGAGAAAGCTGGATGGATGAAGCTGGCCCTTTCTCATAAATGAAGGCAGGTGAAGTAGCTCAAGTTTGGGAGTATCTAAACTGGTATCTCCTAATCTGATAGCCTGATCCCCATTCTTCATGGGAAAGGGCTACCTTTCTATCAAAAAGAGCACCGCACCCCCAAAAATGCCCCACTACTCTAGCCTTCCTCTTTTGCAGTCCCACCAGACCACAGGGCTGCCATACCAGAGGAACACTTGTAAAATTAAACACATGCTGTAACTAAACAATAGTTCAAAGAGGGACACTGCATTCAGTTGTCAATTAAACCCCTCTGGAGTGTGGAAAACAAAACAGATTTATATCTTGCTGTCTTCCCTTTAGTACAGAAGAACACAATGGCTCCCCTGAAGCAGAGATTACTCACTGGCTTGCTAAGCAAATGATATCAAGAGAAATGCTGATACAACACAGTGCAGAGGGCAGAAAAAAAGGATGCCTCTGTTTCTCCTCCATTACTATTTACTTCCCCACTAGATTTTCCTCTTTCTTCATCTTTTAAACACTGATGGAACTAAAACCCCAGAATGGCCTTTTATAAAAAAAACCGAACTACAAACCAAACGACTGAACTTTCAAAAGCAACGGGCTACAAAACAGTGAAAATATTTTTTCTATCCTGAAGCATTAAGAATGCTATTTTAAATACCTTCTCAGGGGACAGAGGCAGATTTCACTCATCTGCTGTATACAAAAGGGAATGTATTGATAAGGATTTAGTAAGATTGACATCTATGAACATTCATCCTAGAAAAGTATTAATGATTTACGCAAACGTGTCTTTCCACAGCAAAAGTCCTCCATGCTTAGCCAAGCTAGAGCTAAATACTTTGGCACCCACCACTGAGCTCTGACATTCATGAAGCTGCAAGAAAAAAAAAAAATTTACATTTTCTCAGTACCTTCCTTTCCTTTACCCCTCCTACAAAATAAAGTACCAAACAATGGCTGCATTTTCTAGAAGCACATTTTTTACAAACATGTAAAGGAACAACCTGTTTTGCGGGACAAATTTTTTTGCTTTCTTCTTTCTCTATCCCAGACTATCTTGAGTGGAAAAAAAGAGGGGCTGTTGCTCCACAGCAGTTCTTTCCTTCTCCACACACTCAGAACAAAGCAGCAGATGCAATGCAGTACAATTAATGCAATAAAATTAATGCAATAATTGACTGCGTCCCTACAGAAAAAGGGGTGACACAACTTTGATGCTTGATTTCTGCTGAATTTCAATGTTAATCTTTCATTGAAACTGATGATTAAATCAGGGAAATTGAGAGATAGTTGCCTTGATATTGTGATTATTTCTCACCAGTTACAAGGACTGTATTGTCGCAACAGTCGATATGTTTAAAAACTTTAAGTTTTGGGGTTTGTTTGTTTGTTTGAACTGGCTAAAAATAGCTACTGCCCTCATGAAAAGTGATCCACCGTACACCAGAATTCAGCAGTATATTTACCACTGTCTTCAATTATTCTTAGAAAGAAGTGCACTATTGCTAAAAATAATCTCATAAAACGGAGTCTGAAATACCCTCCTGAAACTGAGCTACAATACAGTCGGTGAAAGAATGTACAAAGTCACTGTCAAAAGCTGCACTGACTGTGACCTCTGAAACTACTAAATAAGCCAATTTTGCTGTTACTAGGAATGTCAGATATGCTTTAACCAGTTCTGAAGTGCAGTAGCAAAGACTGCACCACAAAGAAGGGATATTCAAACTAAATTATTTAATTTAAATGACATCACTCAGGAACCAGACACAGTCAAGAGCTCAGACGTCCCCATGAGCTGCTTTATCTTGCCAAGCAGCTTAGGCATTTCTTCAAATGACAGTAATCTGCAAGGCAGACAAAAGCTAAGTTTCCCTGGTTGAATCTACAGTACAGGGTATCAGTAGTTGAATAAATCTACAGGAAACATCTAAAAAAGAGACAACCTCCCCCCACCCCCCACCAACCAAGGAACAAAAGACCACCCAAATAATCTGTTTTTGTTTCCCTGAAGTTGCTCATAGTTGACCAGCATTTTCCAAAAGAGGAATAACAAAGGAAAACCCAATTATAAAAAATCATCCAGAAGGCAAGAGTATTAAAAGAATTCAAAAGAAAACCTATAAATGGAACTATTCAACACTCAGTCAAGCTTTCAGGTGCAAAACACTGACATTGGTAAAATACTCAGTGAATCAGTGTCCCCATGCCTTTTTTAGGTGTACAGGGTTCAGTTTGCCATCATATTTGCAAGTTACCGCTGTCTTGCAGATTTGTTCCCCATGCTAAACCCAGGTATAAAGCAGAAAATCTGCTGCTGCTGTATTTTCCAAACTGAAGAGGAATTTCGTTCAAATTCATAGAGATCAATATTTAGTCCTCATACATTTTACTGCCCTTTCCTCATTTTCTTCATGTTTGCAGGCAAAAGATACCCTACACTCATAAATACACCGGTGTGATTCGGGATGACATTTTCCTTAAACAGATTCCAAAACACACGAACAGTCTGTTTAGACTACATTTATTTCCCTTTAATTAGACCTCAGCAGCCAACTGGTTTAACCTGAACGTAAGGTTCTTGGACATTAAATGTGTCCACACCAGCATTTGCACATGCTTAACTGAGGATGTGATTTCATGATCAGTTTTCATCAGTCCAAACTGCTCATTGATGCTGGAAAAGTAGAGCTGATGTTCCTCCAGTATGCCAGTTCCAGCCCTTGCATGTTTGTGAGGTGAATCAAACTAATGTATCGGTCCTGCTTAAAAATTAACTTCACAAAAAACGACTACATTTCAGCCAGACCACTGACTGACCCAATTGAGTCCAGTCATGAGTGCCAGCATCAGCAACCAAGAGCTGTGATGGTTGGAAAATTGGGTACCACAGCTTTACAAAGCATGAATAAGAGCTCTGTTTTCCTTCCAGTCAGACTATAATCCGAAACATTCCTCCTGACATTGATAGCGTATTATCAACATTCCTAAAAAATCTTCCTGCTTTCAGTAACATCAGACCATCAAACTTCAGATTATTACTACAACTCAAGTGCTGCCTAGACATGTTATTTTACTGAAGTACTAAGAAACTTACACAATCACTGCTTACTGGAAAAATCTGCAGAGATGGGGGAGTGACAGGAAGACCCAAACGTTTGCAAAAGCATATCTCTTAAAATAAACTTAATGTCTGATCTAGTTAACTTGGAGAATTGTCATCAGCCAAACACCTACTCAGTTTTTCAAAAGATAAATTTAGTGCATTTAATACAAATTAGTTTCCAAAGAAATTAACTGCTTCACTTTGGAGCTGAAACACAGAAGCAGTGCCAAGGATGGCTGCTTCTGCAATCCTCACTCCATAGGAAAGGACAACAAACTCAACATCTTCCATAGTTCTTAAACCTCCTAAAAAAGGATCAGAGATTGAAAACTAACAATGTTCCTGAAGCCAAGCCTACATTAATATACTGGGAAGCAGAGGAGGACATTTGTGAAACTCTGTAACTCGCCAAAGACGTGTTCTTTCACACTAGATATAAATCAGTTAGTAAATTAGAATTAGTGTCAACAGCAAAACAAAGAAAGAAAAAGTACAGTATTTCTGTATCTATGTAGTCTGCCATTTAAAGTTGTACTATACAGGAGCTACAAACCATGTCCATTGTTATATTAATTTGAACATTTTTACCTCTTAAGAGAGATGAGACAATACTGGATTCTAAAAGGGAAAAATGCAAGACAAGACAAAAAGGGAACAGTGAGTAGTTATTGATATTAAGGATACACCCACTCCAGTTTTAACTTTTCAGAAGGCAGCTCTGTCCTAATATCATCATAGTTTTCTACATCAGAAGGAATGAACATTGTGATTGGTCGGCCTCGCATGAACATCTTGATATATTCTCCCTCTGTTGAAACAAAAAGGCACATTAATCATGTGGCAAGTTTACACAAGAAATAAGAACAAAAGAAACCAGTAATAAGCACAGAGATGCAAATCACACTGGTTGTATAACATTTATTTTTGAAATGTGAGCTTGGTAAAGGCCCAGATTCTATTTTTTTAAACGGAACATTAAACACACACAGAGTAAGCGTTAGTTGAATTTGTGATAGAACAGACTGAGCGTGTAACATTTTAGACATGCAAGTTAAGTTATAAAGGCAAAATTCGAATTCAAATCTGAAACAGAATAAATAATTAGTCACAGAATGACAGGATAAGGTATTTCAGGTTGAAAACGACCTGAGGAGTTCTCTAAGTCCAACCTCTGCCTGGTCATGAGGCCAGACTAGGTTCCTCAGGCTTTTGCCTAATCCAGATTTGAAAAACTCCTAGGATGGAGATGGCACAGCCTCTGCCAGCACCTCAGGGGCCTTTCCCGCAGAGCTTGCTCCCTGCAGCCCCTCTGTTGCTAGACTATATTGCTGCCACGGACTCTTTCCTGCAGGTGCAGGACTCGGTATCCGTCCCTGCTGAATTCTGCAAGGTTCCTGCAGGTCCATCTCTCCAGCAAGCCCCTGGGCCCCCGGTCTGCTGTCACTGTGAACCCGAGAGCGTACTGTGCCACCCACCTCAGGTCATTGCTAGAGATGCTGAGCAGGGCAGGGCCAGGCCAGAGTCCTGCAGACCCCACGTGTCACCTACTGGCCCCCAGGTAGAGTATGAGCCATTAACCACGACCCTCTGAGGCCAACTATCCAACTGGTTCTTCATCCCACCCAGCTGCCCACCCTCCCAAATCCTAACAGCCAAGCTAAGACACAAGGCCACTGCAGGAAAAAATGTCAAGAGCTTTGCTGACCAATATAATAAAGGATTATATCATCACAAACTAATACAGCAACCTGAGTTATTGAGCATTGTATTTGGAAGAATGGGAAGAAGCAACAGCTCATAATGACTCCAGCTAATACTGCCTATAGCCGTGACAAAACATGTCTATTTCTCTCTGGGGGCATCTGAGCACTTCACAAGCCTTCAGGAGTTCCTTTTCAAGCAAAGTGAGCTTACCTACCACCAGGGAAAATTACAGCTTCATTTCAAAAAGCACTGACGACAGCCAAATATTTCACTAACTTTACATCAATGAAGTAGTAACTTTTTATAGCCCTTCAACTGTTTCAGTAATTAATATCCATTTTTAGTATAAATATTAACCAAAGTAATATAATATTCTGCTGTGAATTTGGAATGCTGATACTTATTTTATGAGTGGGGATTTGAAATCATAGCAGACACAGGGAACTCAGAGTTCAACCCAAAATTTAAATAGTTGAGTAGAACTGGAGTAGAAGAATAGCTGTAAATTAGCAATACGGTATTAAGAAACCTCTAATCACATTTGACCCAACTAATACTAAGATCTAAAATTAAGATTTCTAAACAACTACTTTTGTACTTCTTTAAGAAAACAAACATGAAACAGACTTCCCCATAATGCCCAAGGAATGCTTGGAAATATTTCCCCAATTAAGCATAAGATTAATACTCAGACTGCAATGATTGTGCAATCTAAGCTTGGCATTCCCTAAAACATCTGAAATTGAAATTATGAGAAACTCAGACTTATTTCCACAGAACCATAGCTTAATAGCTCAAGTCAAACTTGGAGATCTAAAAAGGCAACAAAACCAGGTAATTTTGGTGATAGCAGAAGCAATGTAGTCTCAAAAATAGTCTCTTCTGCTTACAGAAACATTTTTAGAAGATGCAAAGAACGAGAAATAATCAAAGTTGTGAGCTAGACTAACCTTAAACTAGGATTTATACCCTTCCCTGAATTTGAAATACCCCTACTGTACAGACCACAGAAACACATTCTGTCTTACTGCAGCCAGAGAATGAAAGAAGAAAAACTTGTATTTTCATCCACTAAAAATATAAAGCAATTTTGTACAAAATTCGGAAATTAATTCTTGACACTCAAGATAGAAAAAGAGCAAAACCCAGATTACTGAAAAAATGTGGTGAATATTCTAGGTTATTTAAAGGAAGTATTACTGATCATAGAGGATTTTATAATTTCATTTATAGTGCTGTGTGAAAGTCTGTGGAATACCTCCTCAGGTCTAAAAACACCACAAAGCACTAGCTTGGAATACAGCAGTGATGATCCTAGCACACAGCAATTATTTGGACAGCACTGACACATACAGGAAAAATCTGTGGCGACCAAATCATATAACATGTTCAGTAACTCCTAACTTAGGAAGAACTACCCATGAACCTGTGTGTGATTTTAACATCACTGCATTGCTCAGACTTAACTAGATCAATGAAACTGTGCACTTGAACATAAGCTAGCTAGAAGTGTTCTTCTACATGTGTGACACTCACTGTGAAGATTTCCCAACACACATGGCTCAATTTGTCCAAAACTTTTGTTTTTCCTCTTAACACACTGTAGTTGGAGCTCTACATGCTTACGAGTTTTAAGTATTTGTTTGTTCAATGAAACAGACCATTATCAAATTTACCAAGTTCCCAGACCTTTAAAATATTATTAGTGTTTTCAAGTCAACCTTCTGAAAACAAGAATGCATTTTACTTGAATTTTGTGTCGCTTTTGATCCTGGTAGAACATTTACCCTGTGCTGGAGGCAACAGCTCAAATACAACTGAAAGCCACTGCAAAACAAACCCCACAGGTTCAAGAAATTATTCTTGAACAGAAATCGTAATAATTGAACAATTTAAAACGAACACATATATAAAGGTTTTTCTTATTTAGCATATACAAGGAAAGTTGAGCCATATAAGAC
Source organism: Ifrita kowaldi (assembly GCA_013398055.1). NCBI lineage: Eukaryota > Metazoa > Chordata > Aves > Passeriformes > Cinclosomatidae > Ifrita > Ifrita kowaldi. The sequence goes on from VZRS01007674.1 coordinate 1,356,675, forward strand.
CAGTATGAAAGGAACAAATAGTGAAGAGATGAAAATCAGTTGTCTTGCTTCTTTCCAAGAACAAATATGGGTGCTTTAAACAAGTACCTGGTAAGTCCCTCCACTTAGAACAGTAGAAAACCTGTCTCAGATAAAATAAAAAAGAACGAAGAAAATCACTCCCTGGTAGCTAAATTAGACACAATAGTTATTTTACCAAATGTGCACTGCTTAATTGCATTGCTAAGAAAAGCTAAAGATTGGAGCTGTCACTAGTTTGACATAAATGTTTAGATAATTACTCCAAACTAGTACCATGTCTCATTTATCCACCAATATATTTTTCATAGTATGTATATTCAGAGATAAAATAACACTGGCCAAACCCAAGAGTAATGTATTAACAAGGACCTTTCTATTAAAATCTGGCACCCACAGTCTTATAAATTAAAACCTGAGGGTATTTACAAAAGACTGCTCATTGTTAAACCATAACTTCTTGACTTAACACTGAGCTTGACACTTCTGGTTCCACAAGATCAGTGCAAAATGACACCACAAATCTAGCATCAAATTTCTCATTGTTGCTTAGAACAGTGGAGACAACCTGCAACTGAAATTCTTATGGATGGAGGCAGTTGCACCTGCTGGACTCTGCAGATGAGAGAGGTGAAGGAACTCAGTCAAGTCTCTGGCAGAAGAGACTCTCCTGGAGCTCAGGGAAAAGAATACCTACAGGGCATTCAGATACAAGTTAGCTCTCTGAAGTTTCCCATTGAAGAAAGACCATTTTTTTACCATTATTGGCTAGCTGCGTTTACTCCAGATTACCTTTGAAGATACATATTTAAAACACTTGCTAGAAAGACACAGGCTAGGTAAAACTTGATTAAGCCTCTCCCTAAAGAAGAGGAAGGATTAGAAGAAAAGAAACAACGCACTGGAAGATTTTTTTTTTTGTCTAATACTGTAAATTTTCTTTTGTTAGAATAACCTGTAGGGCAGATGTAATATTAATGTAAAAATCTTTTGAAATACTAGAGAGGATGGCAGCCTATCAACACCATTCTCAAACAGCAACTACTTGCCTGAGGCCAAATTCTTGTATTTGCAACTTAAGAAAATCAGTGATTTAACTCTTTCATACTATACTTGCTCAACTGAATGATCAAGAGCATTAGACTACGTTCCTTTGCTGCAGCCTCAGTATTTTCCAGTAGAAAGCAGCATGTCTAGACTTTTTTCCCTTCTTTTGGGAGAAAACAGCCTTGGCCATGTTATGACAGATATGTATGTGAGGAAGAAAAAGTCAAAAGTTTTAAAGAGAGTGGGTAAAAAACTCACCAAACCCCAACCAACAAAAAATCCTTGATGATTCTGGTATCTACCAGCCTGAAAACACTAGGTATGAAACTAAAAATTCCTTATTCCATATAAAGAGATGTTCAGACCCCACTATCCACTGTGCAGAAGCATCTGGGGAAGGAGGGGCTGGGGAGTGTGTGTGGAAAGGGCCAGGAGGGCATACCATGGAGAACAATCGGCACTTGCTAAATTAATTAATCTGCAACCGTAGACATCCTATAAATCCTTTCAAATATGGATCAAACCACCAAAAAGTACAGTTGAAGCTCTGCAGATAGCACACCCAGGTGCTATGGATTAACCATGCCACACAATATATAACAGCTCAGGCCCAGAGTTGCTACAAAAAGCAGCATCAGGTGGCTGCAGTGCCCAGGCTCCAGGGGCCAGCTCTTCACTGGGAACAGCTGGAGCTGCTTTTTGTGCAGCTCTGAGCTCAAATTCACAGCCCTTGCCAAACTCTGCTTGGCTCCGCAATATTTCACCTCTGGAGCCTCAACAATCTCTTTACACAAGTGCCAGGGAACACAGGATCAGCACTCCCAATTTATGCTCCCAGGATTGGGTCAGGCTTATTAGCCTCACATAGCAGCCCTCTGGGCGTGCTGGACCTAAGCAGACTCCATGCAGGTCTTGGCTCTCTGTGGGTTCCCCAGAGGTTTGGGGAAATTATTAACTCAGCCCCACAGATGCAGAAACACTTAATTTGACTAAAATGTGGCCCCAGTCACCTGAAGTGACACAAAACACTGCTCAGAAGGAGAGACACAAAGAGAGAAGCCAGGACATGGTGAGGGTGCATGTAAAGGTGGTCTTGAGCACTGTTCAGGCATGTGGCTTTGAAAATTAATGTAATGAGCTGGAGAAACTTCATGGCTTGGCTCAGCTCAGCCTAGTCCAGCCTGATAGATACCCAACATGCTCCCCCAGTGCCCTCTCTCTGCTTGCATCAATGCTTTTTACTCCACAGGATACTGCAGCATCCACTTTCGAGAGCAGAGCCTTGGCTGTCACTGGAGAGACACAAACACACTCTGCTGATGTGTTTCAGAATAGCAACCAAAAACTTCCTCCTACTACTAGTTGGAAACCTCTCAACTTCCAGGTGACAATAACCCAAGGCCAGGTTGTTTTCTTTGTGTGTGTGACAGCATGGCTGCTCTCTTCAGCACAGGTCTGCCCATCTGCTGTCAGAAAGGGCATTGAGTGAGCACAAGAACAGCAATCGTCCCAGCCTCCATATTCTGAAAAAATAAAACCATCCAGCTATTTAACTCTCTTTTAAGGGAGAGTTTAAGGGTTTAATCTGTCCCTACAGCACCACAAAACTTACCTTTCATGATTATGGGTGCATGCAGCATTACAGAGGAGAACCTACCAGGGTTCTGATGCATTAACACTTTCTGCAAGGCCTCTATCTCCATTAGAATTACTTCTGATACACCCCGGGGCTGCATTGGTGTTTTCCCAATAAGTGAGTGGTTCAATCTTCCTACAATTAAGTGGCATGTTATAGCCCTTTTCCCTACCATTTAATTCTGGCAAGCACCTATTTATAGCTAGAACATTGCTAGCAACTCCTGTGTGTGTGATCTCTCACCATGAATAATTTAATTATGCTCTCTACTGCTCCACCCTCAGGAACGTCTAGGTCTTACTGTATTAAAATCTCAGCTTCCAACTCTACCAGTCTGGACTCCCAGCTTCATGTCATCAATGAAATTTTAGTGCTTCTACTTTCCTGTTAAGTTCATTAGTGTAAACACTAAGCCAAACAGGTCCCAGCAGGCTGGAGGCAGATTTTAGCAACCAAAGTATCTACAGCATATTCTTTGGAAGTTTACAGCCCGACAGAGAAGAAAGGAATAAATATGTTGGTGAAACAAGGTGCTGCTAGTGAGAGGGAGCTCCAGAAGCCTGGCTGACCTGCATGGAAATGAGTGCATCTTCTCTGACAGTCACCGTAAGCCAGCATAGTTACCTTGCATGCAAGGAACCTGTTGATAAGGCATGGCAGTCCAGGACTAAAACTAGGGGCAAATAAAAAATTGTAGACAAATAGTGGATTGGCTGAAAGTTTACTGCAAAGCCTCCTTGAATCAAGAGCAGATTCCCATTAACATGAATAAGCTTTTAATCAGGCCTTATAAGAAAAGAAGAAGTAAGAAGCAGCAGCTCAGCAACATTTAAATTCAACTCCCAACAATTTCTATTAAATCACCTTTGGAAGAAACCTTAAAACCCAGCAATTCAGGGAAAGCAAGCTGGAAGGTAAGGCCAATGAAAAACCCAGCAGGTGATAACAAAGAGCAAAGATATTTCAATACAAACCATCTGAAAGGCTGAAATTCATGCAACCAAGAAACCAGCACAGAAAGACTCATGCAGTGGCACTTAAGCAATTTATTACTTTCTGTGAATTGTATTCTTAGGGGAATATGAAAGGCTTGCAAAAGAAAATAATAAAAATAATAGGAAAGGAGGAGAAAAAAAGATCAAAGAAGTCTTTGTAGATTAACTCGGAAGTATCTGGAGCAAAAAGCAATTCAGAAGACATGAAAGCTGCTATCCAGATACTTCAGAAATTTGAAGACAGCGACACTACAAAACCAAAATCCTCCTGTTTTCCAAAAAACATGCCACAAAAAGAAATCAAGTACTTTTGTAGAAGCACATGAAAAACCTTCACCCTCAATTAATGATTTCTTCAACAAAACTGGACAAAATATTAGAAGAATGTATTTTTTATTACACTATTCCTCATTAGACAAGACACTGAGGTAGCCCTGCAAGTCTGTGCTGTAATTAATTGCTCTTCAGCTAGCAAGTGTACACACAATGGGATGCCAAACGAGCATACAGTAGGTTACACATATATATACACACACATAAGTTTAGTTCTAAAGGAATTATTACAGTAATTTTGCAAATTATTACTGACTATTTTTCATTAGGTCCCACCCCACCTAGTTTGAAAGATCAACATGGGCCAATGCATCAAAACCCCAGCTCAGCTCTATTTGTGTGTAGCAGCACCCTAAAGTGATTTACAGGCAAATGAAAAACCCCAAAAGACTCCAACTAGCTTGGCCAAGCAGAACAGTCTAGTAATATACAATAAAATATCACATTCAGGGTACATTTATTAATCTGTCTTCACCTTCTAGTTGCTTGACCAGTGAAGTTATGCTTTTTAATACTACAAATAGCTTCTTTCCCACAAGCCTTCTGCTTTCAGGCCTGTGTCCAAGAACTCTGCAGGACCACTAACCTGAGGGACAAGAGCTTATAAGCCTGTTTCTAATTTAAACCAGTGCTAACAGCAGAGAGACAAATAACCAAATTCAGCCACCAAGCCCAGACCGGTACATTCTACGTTAGAGCGGAGTTAGAACGTGGCTGCAGGTCTGCCATCTCTCAGCCCAAGCTGTGATGTGCCAATGACTGCTGAACCTGACACACAGACATGCACTGCTGCTACTGAGCCCTGGTGCAACGCCAACTAAACAGTCAAATACAATAGATGAGACAAGGGTCTTGCCTTGATTTGGAAAGACGTTACAGCTTTGCCTTGAAATTTCTTAACAGATCTTTGGTTAATAATTTTGCATAATCTGATAAGTAAACTTTGCTTTTGCAGTTATTAGGTGACATTAAGAATCTAGGTATTAACAGCAGTTACCATTAGCACTGAAATAACTGAAGTTAAATACTGAACTCCAGCTTTTTATTAAAAAAAAAAAAGAAAACCAAGGACTCAAAAAGGAATACTGGACACAAACAAGCTCAATAAGACTCTATCTAAATGCTTTCTGCTTAAGTAATAAAACCCAGACTTCACCAAGAAACAATGACAAAAACTACACAGCTTGGTTTTGTGACAGTACTGATGGTTTTTAATAATATGCACTGTGCCTGAACAAGAGCAAGAAGCCCAGTAATGATAGACTGGGTCTCCATTTGCCCTCAGGTACACGAGCACCTTCAACAACCATCTGATACAAAATCTCTGTCTGATGAAAAAGTGATCTGAGGTAGCCACCGAATTTTGCACTCTCAGCAGACAGGACACACTGTCAGCAGGGTAAATTTTTTCCATTGTGTGCTCCACGGCTGTTCCGTCCGTGAAGCTAAAACTACAGCACAGTTAAACTAACAGAAGAAGTAGTACTGGAAACTAATAAAGCACAATTTAAAAAAACCCAAAAAACAAAACCCAAAAAACTTAGGAATGCAGTGAATGTTTTTCATTAATTTCTTTCACATATGGTTTTTATTGCCACTCAAGAAGTTTAAGTGTCTCTTATTACTTTATAATAAGTGAACAAGTGATTCATATATGGAGCTGCTATCACTGAAAACCAAACTCAAACACACAATCTCAATGAAATAAATTACCTTTCATCTTAAAATAAGCCAGGTCTTTAACTTCTGGGTATAAAAATATGAATGCCTTATGATTAATACTTTAAAAATGTTTCTGCTGAAGCAAGAAGCAAGATGGCTTTTATAGGCAATTATAAACACCTGCTGGTGAAGAATTTAAAAGAATAACTTTTACTAGGGTCCTTTTAAGGCTGTAGTAAGCACCTGTTCATTTCACCCATAGCTTTATTGGATTTTCACAGAATTTTAGTACTGGATTTTATTGTAAAAGGGCTGGTGTGGTTTACAAGGACAAACAAACAAATGGACCCTGTTACCTCTGCTTCAGCACATACCCAGAAGCACAAAGCTCAGGACTAACCTGACGTGAAGTACAAGCAATTCAACCCAAATGGGAGAGATAAAGGCACCGAGGGAACAAAACTGGGTACTGAGAAGGTACGAGATGAGCACTGCAACACCTGTGGCTTGGGCATGGACATAAACAGAAGAAAATCAAGTGGCTGCCCACAAGGTAGCTGCAGGCTGTGGCTCCCCATGCTGCTGCTGCTCCTGGCAGGAGAAGAGAATTGCCTGTGTCTAGCTGACATTTACATGCAACACTCTCAGGGGATTCCACACCAAACCAAAGCCAATTCCGACACCACAGCTGATGCCTTTCACTGCTGAAGCTCATCTAAGACTCTCACTTGCTCCTCAAGTCTTTAATTTTAATAGCTAACACCAACACCAACAGAAACCACAATGGATCTGCACAGACTATCACAATCTTGTGGATGTTAAAGGCCTGGGTGCAGGGAGATTTTAGTTTTCTGACAGGCGTCTGTGTGAAAGCCTTGCTTTCTCACGGATGCTGTGGGAAAACAGTTCAGAGAAATTGTAAACTATGGTATTGTTACGATACCAAGGAAGAAAATACATGAGGTAAGAGTTACTGGGTCCAGCCAATCCCTCTGGGGGGTGGCTGGTCAGTTAACCAATAACCTTATGTCAGTCCAGCGTGCTAAGGTATATAAGCGAATCTGTAAAATAATAAAGTGTCAGTTTTTTCATCTTATAAAACCGTCTGTGTCGTTTTCACTGGGACTCTGCTCTCTAGCGACACAAGACAAATATTATTGCAGTAACTTCTGCTGCTAGAAAAATTAGACTCCAAGAACTAAGCATGCAAAAATGTATTCATCTGTATTTTGTGGTACTATACTATACTAACATTTTCAAAGCTGTTTCTTTATTTGGTGAATCAAAAAAAGGAAATAAAGTGATTCCAGGTTGTTCAAAGCAACACAAAATTGTCACCTTCCATCCCATTATCCCAAACAAATGCCTTCTGCTATGAAAACCTGCAATTTCACAGTGATTCCAAACTTATTTTAAATGTGTGTAAAGACACTGATGTATTTTTACCGTAGATTTGCTTTGAAGCTTGACAGTTTGCACACCAGCAGTCTTCCCAAGAGCATCCTTCACAGAATTCCTAGGTCTAGGAAGCACATGGACACAATCCTTATGGGAGGTGAGTGCTGGGGGCATACACAGTGTTTTACACACAGCTCAGTGAGACTAGCAGCTCAGGGGAGCTGTTGTAACTTAATTAACTCCGTGCTAGAGACTGCTTGCCCCTAGAGGCAAAGGCTGACAAGCCACAAAGGAGCATTAAAGCAGCTGTAACTTTCTGTGCCTTTCTGTTCCAGAACAGGAAGGTTCTGTACAAACACCACGAGCAAGGGCAACTCTTCATCCCACCCTGTCCAAGGCAACACTGTCCAAGTCCACAGGATTTACCTCGGAAACCTTATGCTGTCTGTGCAACTCTTCAGCTTCCTGACCAGTTGGGTCAAGGTGCCAACTGGAAATTGGTGTACTTATGTGGCAACTGTTGAGTACAAAACAGGCTAAAGTCACCTGCCCTGACAGAGAAGTGACGAAGTACTGCTAAGCTTATACTGGAAAGGATGGGTGAACCTGCTGCAACAACAGTAACTTACACGTTTTTTTCTGTGGCAGTAAACAACACAAAAGCTACCACAGTCTCACACACACAGACACACCCTAAAACCTGTCAAAAATACATTCAGTGGTCCACACTTAAAAAAAAAATCTTTGAACCCTCTAACTGCAAATGCATCCATGTTAGAGGCAGAATTATTTTTTGCAACTCCACGTGTTTAAAATGGAGCAAATGCATTTTCTATAACAAGACTTTCCCTCCACCTCCCATATATGTGGAGCCCTGCTATCTGCATCATGTTTCTCTTTCATTCAAGTTAGGCTCAGGGCAGACTATGGCATGACACACTTGGAAGGTGCCCATTCATCACATCCTCTGCATAGTAACACAGTAGATAGCAGGGAACACATTGAGGCCACTGAAGTTACAGCTCCCACAATGAGAGAACTTCAGGATGGTCCATTTTTGGCAGAACATGCAGAGTTATAGAAGCACATTGTAAGGAAATAATTAGTACTGAAGGTATTTTAGCTATACACAACTTTGTTTTGTGAAAAGCTGTTTTTACTAGAAAAGGTATTTTTAACAGAAGTTTTACTCAAAAACTTGCAAAGCTAAATTGCAGCTGGTCTGGCCACTACTGATTAGCTTTCCTTTTACAGTAACCATTGTTGCACACCTATACTGTTCCACAGCTGGTGTTAAGCACTGTGACATAAAGAAACATTTCTTCTTTGTTCTTGATATTTATTCATTCTATTTCACACATCTTGTCTCTGAAGACACTTTTGGTAAGCATCAATTCAGAATATTTTTACACCTGTAATTTCTCTGTGAACTAGAAAAAGATGAAGCAATTGGATTCAAGTTGATTTTCGCTTTCATTCCAATAATCTGTATATTAACTTTCAAAAAAATCTGAGGGGTTTTTTTTCTTTTTTGAAAGAGACCAAAAGCAATCAAACTGTGAATAATGTAAACTTGCTGACAGCACAGAATCTGAAGACTACAGATTTGTTAATTAGCAGCAAAAAAGCACGAGACAAAACCCCTGTACATAGATCCGTTGTGTACAGCATGCACTTGGGTTACATGCTTTAGTTTTGAAACTGCATGCTTCAGTACAGTACAGTTTGCAGGACATCAAAGCAAAGTAGTTTTGCAACATCAGAAGTGGCCTTCTTTTGTTGTCACATCCCACCAGATCACATAGATGGCTCCTTTTCCTGACGGAGCAAGCCAGCAGCAGCAGGTAGCCACAGAACGCAAAATTCATTGGTGCAAAGACATACACTTCAGAAGAGACTTATTTTTCATTTCAGGAGACTATATTAAAACCTTCAGTCTCTGTTCTTGTCTAATCAGCATTTATATGTTGTAATATTGGCAAGACAGAAAGCTGAGATAAAACAAATCTTTTAGCTGGCAGTTCTTAACACTCTGATATCTTAGGCAACAATGCAAGACTTCCATTTGAACACATATTCCTCTCCGAGGAAACTATGTGTGCTGTCATTTATTTTAACTACCCCCAAATAATCCCCATATAGATTGCAATGTGCACATGCATATAAATATAAAGAGTTGAAATAGTAAGAGAATATGCACTGATACTCTTTGATGGTGAAAAGCCAAATAAAAGATTTGTGAGAGTGCTAAATTAGAAGAAAGCAACCGAAGGGCATAGCTTAACTCTTACCTTGGCTGTTTTTTTCACGAGTTGACATTTTTGCTGGTTATGGGACAGAAATAAAATATCTTAAAACTATTTCTAAAGTCTCACTCACACCTGCTTGGATGAAGACTGGCACATAGGTCAAAACTTTAGATTTTTGTTTTCATAACCGCTCTCTATGCACATACACATTGAGAAAATAATTTTTTAAATGGAGTTTGTTTCACAAAAGTAAATCAAATCCTCCCACCACCCACCTACCAAAAATTTCTGTACTTACTGAAGATCCAATCTGATGAGGTATTTCTCCATAATTTCGAAGATTCATATACGTGTCTGGAGAAACTTTTTTTGCCAAATGAATTCTTGGAGCTGATTAATGCCATTTTACCTCTAAACCCCTGTTTCATACGCATATGTCCCAACATATTCATTTACACGATATACTATTCAATCAAAAGCAAATATTTTCAACTTCATCCAGTATTTAAAAGTAAATGGTTTTGTTTACCTTGGCTGACAATGACATCTTTGTGCCTGGGGAAAAATTCAAAATATTATCATTAATAATATGCAAAATGATTATCAAGGCAATACCATCTAGTTTTTACCCATTATTGCATTTGGCAATCTCATCAGATTCTGCATACAGTGTAACTGTAGTATAGGATGCTCAATAGTTAATCTTGATCATTGTAGTGGATTTTTACTCATATTATTCTATGCAGTTCACCGTATCTTTCAAGTAACTTCAAGTCTTTGGCCCTACGGCAAGCGCTTCTAAGAATTACTCTGATAATTACAAAATACAAAAAGCTTTTAAAAATAAATTACAGAGGGCATGTTTCTTGTGCACGGAAAATTCCATTATGAGAGTAAGAACTTGTAATAACCAAATGTTTTAAGCTGCCAAACATCCTCAGGCCTGCATGCAAAGCATTTAGCAACTGTCAAAATAAGCTGTCAGCATACAACAGCACAAATTTTTCTAGGAATTAACTCTATTGGACACATGGATTAAATGTAAGCAAGTTGCAGTTTCATTTAAACCAGATCCCTGCAGCATTACTGGATGTGCAACACGAAGTCTTCAATGGAGTGTAGTTGAGACATCTCTTCTTACCAGAGCCAGAAATTAGTTACTCATAAAAAAACTCAGTATTTTTTTTTTTTGTGAAGAGGGAAGAAATACTAATTTCCAGCATCAGACCTACTTCTCAATAGAATAACACCCCTTGATAGAATGTGTTGCATAAAACACCCTCTTGAATTTATTTGAAATTCAGCAGAAAGATATGAGTGGCATCCAGTATTTTTAGCTGGATGGAGGTCAAATTTTTCTAACAGTGACAAAGGGTCAAGCATATGCATGAGGAAAGTCATCTCTGGCTGTTGGTGGAATCACCCTTTACCACGCTGCCAAATGAAAAACGTAAAGTGGGTTCCCAGTCTTGCCTGAAAACCACTGAATGATGGGCTGCCGTGGGAACCCTCTTACTTCTTACTGCTTTATCAGACTGATTTACAGCTCAGTGCTGACTTGAAGGCTGAGCTGCGTAAACAAAGTTCATATCCTGGGCTGATAGTGCAAAGCCTATGTAAAACATTTCTGTCCTGGGGCCCACATTAGGGGCTGAATTCTATTCCTTTGCACAAGACTCCCGTAGCTTCAAGCAGATGAGGCCAATGTTTTTTAATTGGGAACAAGAAATGCAGTATAACAATATGCCTTTGCACAATACCAACCAGCTCTTATGGAAATATGGCACGCAGAATGCGAGTAAGAAACGAGTATTAATGTGTGTCCTTGTATGCAAACAGTACCTCTGTTACAAATCTGAGCATAAGAAAAATGTGCAAAACAATAAAACACCCAGTCTTCAACCAGGTGATGGTCTACAGTTCATGTTTGAAGCTTTGTTTTTGCCAAATATAGTTTAGATACAACAGCCTAAAGTTATGAACAGACAATTTTCTCTAACAATAATTAAAACTAATATTTTCTTGTCCACACTTTTGTTATGTACCCAACTTTTTTCTGCATTAGAGACTGTAGAAGGGCAACATTTAACGTCTCTCAGAAATAAGCATACTCACAGAAAAATGAAATAAAATACTGGTCTATTTTGACCATGTCTGAACAAATATATGAAATGTCAGTAAAAGTGAAATTTATTTTTCACTTTTAGTGAATTTGAAATACATATCACACCATGAAAGGTGTTTTAGCAGCATAGCAAAAACCCCAGCAAAAAAATCAAGGCAGAGGGTTTTGTCATTCCAAAATACTATCCAGCAGTACCCCGCTATAATCTAAATTGCCAAAGAGCTTTTAAATTCCAACAGTGAAAACCAATTATAAAAGGAAAGAAAATACTTGCAAAAAATGTAATGCATAATTTCCTCACACACAGCACTTCACTGCTCTGCAGAACTCTTCAGGTTAAGCATAAAGCTTTTAGTAAATGTGCCTATATCTACGCCCAAGATTAGTTTGTTTTTGTTCTTCCCATTCCTAGGGAAGAAGGAATGCACTTGCACCACTCCTGACTATGTATCTGACAGTCTTATATGCAAGCCAAGGAGAGCATTACAGACAAAATCATAAAAAGACTGGCAATGACTCTGAAAGGTCTGAAGTGCTTTGTTTGTCAGAATGGGAGGGGTTTTCAGGTAGTTCTGCCTTGGACCAGTTAAGGGCTATTTGAATGATGATTAACCAGCAGACCTAGGAATCTGCACACAACACCAAGCTGGAAGAAGCTGCCAGCACACTTGGGGGATATTGGCAAATAGGAGGGGTCAGTCAAAAAATCAACACAAAAATTTCAGCAAAATTTCCACCAAATCAGACAGAGAAACTAAGTGTGTGAATACAAAGTGGGGAGCCCAACTGGCAGAGAGTACTGAGGACAAGAGTGAGTGACAAGAGGGGCCAACAATGTTGGTTACAACAAAAAGCAAACTCTTGCCCCTGTGCTGACAGGAGCGGGAGTAACTACTGAGCTATTCACCCCCAGAGGTCTTCACTGGAGACCAAAAACCGAGAAAACCTGCTGCTGCTGAGGAAGGGGATGAGAGGAATGGTTGGCTACAGCACATCACCTGCTGAAGGTGACACTGAAAAGAAGATCCTTGCCTATTGTCTAGAACCTGCCATCAGGAACCTGCTAAACAGTTAAATTGAGAGACCTACCTGAAATCAAAGAAGTATATTCCTACTGTTACAGTCTACTTTGGCAACATACACTATGTGAAATCCAGAAACTGACTCCAAGGAAATATACTTGCATTTTCAAATCAGCTTTAATTAGGAAAAAAAAAAAAACAGTCGGAAGTTTCACATCACTGGCATTAAGCCATAAAATGTCATAATTCTGCTAATCCAATCAGGCAATATTAAAACATATTTACACAAGAATTACTTTATAATAATCTTAAAATTCCATGGGCACCTGGAGCACCAAACTGGCAGGTTGTATAAGTACTCAAAATTTTGTGAAAACAAAGATGCAAAAGGTCCTAGCATATACACCAGTAAGATCACTAGAACTGTAAGATTTCATAATACTTTGACTCTAAAGTTTGCTTGCTTTTATGTACCAAACCAATACATACTTGTCTGCATTCTTTGTCACTTTTGATATTAATTTAGATGTTGATGCTACTCTCATCAGCTTGTTACGACCATCATCTGAACTCTCCCAAGCACTGTGAGGTTTTTCAACAGTCAAGGATTTCTTTATGCTAGAAGAAACAAAAAAATATTTTACGATTACAAGATAATAATGTAACAATAACTGGAACTCCTATGCAACGGACAGATCAAGCAGCAGGAGACAAAAGCAGAGCTAGATCTTTCTTCAAACTGCAGCACGAAACAGGGAAAAAAGATTAGTCAAAAAGTTCTAACTGGATGAATGAAAACAATTGAGCAAGACACTTGCCACATGTTTTATCTATTCTTTTCCATTTCCAAATGCTATTACATAAAGACTTGAACAAAATAATTTTATACTTCATTACTACATCACTAACAAATTACAATAGTGGAAAAAATGAGGCTAAGTATATAAGCCTTAAAGAATAAACTATATTTAAAAAATCAATTAAGTAGATAACAATGTAATTTTTTTTCCCTGATTAACTGTTCACCAGCTTTAGCACACTGATTTCTGAGGCAGAACAGTTCTATCAGATTATAGTTTCATATGGAAGCTTTGCAGTTAGCACCTACTAAATCACAATAATGGCTTTAATTTTTTTGAAACAAATGTCTGCAAACCTCTTGCATGAGTAAGACAAGCTAGATTTGTCCTGCTACTACAGACAATTAAATCCATGAATTCTGATGTAATTTTTCAGCAATCTTATTGCAGCCAATTTACACTAATGGGAACTTGCAAATTTTGCAGTCACTAGATCAATAATTTCACATACACCTTAATCATGGAATGCATGTTCAAAAAGTCATCTAGCCCAAATTATCCTTCAACCAGCTGATTTAGAGTTTGCACATGTCCTGCTAATAGTATCACACTTCATCCCGTCAGAAATGCTTTTTGCAGGAGTTAAGTCCTGAAATGCAACCTTAGAAATGGCAAGCTCCTTCCACAGCACCTCAAGAGGCTTAAAGGTCCTGCGACAAACAAGTTAATCAAACCAAGTTAAACCCTTAGGAGACTAAAGAAGGCATTTATTTTTTCCCCACACTGCAAAAGATTAGTAAGCAAGGCTTCAGACATCTTTACAGTGAGATACCAGGCAAGAGAACAACAGGCCGCAAGTTCAGCTTCAGACAACTTAACAGGTTTGTGCAAGACATGGAGACAGAGCCTTTATGGAGTGTTATAACATGCATCAGTCAAGTGGAAGTTTAAATATTTATTAGAGCTGTGAATTCAAGCAATGCAAGACAACAATCTTGTGAACTACAGTTAATTTTGGAATAATAAATTTCATTTTCATTTTGTTTCAGGCTCTAAATGCCAGAGAGTGAAAAAAAATTTTACATCTTCCAAAACAGTAAGGTGAAAATAAATAAATAAAATAATAAAAAAACCCAAACCAACAACAAAAACAAAAACCCACCAAAAACAAAAAAACCCCAAAAGACCCCAAAAAACCAAAACAATGAAAAACCCCAAAAAGAAACCACGCCAAGTGATCTACATCGTTTTGAAACTCAGAAGATATCACCCAAATCTTAAAATCCATTTTCTTGACTTAAAAAAGCAATCTAGTATCTCTAAAACGTCTTTTTTTTTTCTGTGCCTAATTCCCTCAAAAATGAATGGGAATTTTAAGAGGCAATCCTAAATAAACTTCTGCATTTACTCAAGTCAAGCAGTTCTATGATCTGGGTGTAAAACCAGAACTTCACTCATGTAAAGAATCAAAGAGAGCCATCCTGCAACCCAGCAGGAATTTAAAAGGGAAGGGTCATGAGATAAATAAAAAATCAATGAAAACAAAACTGCAGTCACTTTATAGAATAATTTGAGAGCAAAAATTTCTGAACCAAGGGTTGCAATGATAAATACTAGTGGATTTAAAAAATACTGTTATGAGATGTAATAAATGGCCATGTGGAAAATACACTCCATAATTAAGCTACACAAAACCTATGAAGTGTATTTGAGAAGGATCAAGTCAGAGTGATCATTAAATATTTTAGAATCATGGCTGATTAGAGGTAATCTACTGCATTAGGATTTTAATCTGAGAACAAAAAACCTCTGTAATCTTAAAAATATATTCAAAGAAAAACATGCATTTTTATGTATTTATTCTGCTGCAATGCATATTGAATGCATCTTCTCTAGCAGAAAAAGTATCAAACCTTAAATTGATCATGAGATTAAAACTATTTCACATGACTTGTTGTCAAATATGAACTCAGTATCATTACAATAATTTTCTAGTTCTGTACTGTGGTACTGTGAAAACCTTTTAGCTGGAGCAGAACTCTTGCTTTCTGGAGTTTGCCTGTGTGTTTGGAGAGTCTGTGAGGAGGGCTGGGGAGAAGGTGATGCTTGAGTTTGTGCACTTTGATCATTAGAATGAGAGTCCTCTTTTTTTTCTTTTTGTCCTGGAGGTTTTTCCTTCTTTTTTTCTGTACCGCTGTAAAATAAAGTGTAACATAAGGAGGGAAAAAAGAGAACAAGCAAATAAATTAGCAAGGTGGGAGAAAATGTCCTCTGTGAAAAGAAGGGAGAGGCATTTAACAACTTACTGTAAACAATCACCAAAAGAACACTTTGATTATTTACTCAATCTCTTCACATTAGCATTTTACTGAAATAAGGTTTATCCACTCTAACAGCAAAAAACAGTGAGGGAGGCATGGAAGATTATTTGCATATTTTAGCTGTACTACATTTACTGTGATTTTAAAATGAATACAACTTTGATTTGAGTGTGTCCTTCATTCATGGGTGCTCCTACAGCATGTCCTACAGCATGACACAAATTGATGCTCCACAAGTCTGCAGTCTCTCAGGAAAAAACCATCCTCTGGTTCAGAGCTCACTGACCACCCTGTCGTGCTGCCAGCCAAGGTTCAGTGCAAGTGAAAGGCAGGCCTGTGACTTGTGCTCTCTCCTGTTAGGGTAAGTCCACCATGAAACTGCATTTGTGGACATTTGAGCTGCCACCAAAACCCTGGAATGCCGGTGGTGGTCCCTGGACTCTCCCTGGCTGCACCAGAGTTCAAAGGAAATCATCCCTGAAAGCTCATGGCTGTTTTGATCTGTAGTTGACTAATATCAGATTGTCTCACCACTTCTTTAATGCCTTCAGCCATGACAGCTAAGAACACATCTTTATTTTCATAGTGCTGTATTTATTAGGTTAATATTTGAAATAGATTTAAGTATATATCATTAGCAACCTTAAATCTATTAAGAACCAAACCAAAGGTTCGCTATGTAAACAGAAAGATTAATTAAAAGGCTCTTCTATGAAGTTACATACTTTGTAATATACTGAATCACACAAACAATTCCAGGACCTGAAACAGAAGAGTACTCTCAAGCACATGGCCTGTTTCTTTTTTAAGGTAAAAAAATTAAATCTTCCAAGATAAGATTTCTCAGTGAAGAAATAAAGCAAGATACAAACATCAGCTAAAAATGTAACAGAAAGATTTTTCTCTTAGGGTCAAAGCCACCTGCAAAGTAAAAAAGAAAGAGTATCTTTCTGAACATGAGAATCCAGATTTCTGTTCCCTCACAACAAATTCCCCCCGCCTCAAATCCTTGCATGACCTTAATTATTTGTATTTCCATTTACCTTTTCCCCAAACACAAAGCAAACAGTAAAGCAACATTCAAAATACATAAAAATGGGCATCCAATTTTAACATATGATTCTTAAGAACCTCTTTTTGCTTCTTATGTTATTTCAGTTAAAGTGTATCATCTACCACTGAGACTTAAATGAGTTCAACTTTTCCAACTGCTTTCAGAGAAGAAAAGCATTGAAAAACAGGTCAAAACATGAATATGAAACCCAGACACATTAGCAAGGATCACTCAGGATTTCTACAGTAAAACATACTAACTAGTTTAAAATGTCAATATAATCCATCAGAGTGACATTTTCTTTTCAAAAAAATCAGATGAAAACAAAATAAAGAGCTTTCACATTTCTTGAGGGCATATATGTGATCATAGAGAACAAAGCTTGGAGAACTGTGGGGTTTTGAGTAATAATTTATAGCCAAAAGTCCTTAATTAACTGGTAGCATGGAAATTTATTATTATTTTTTAATCAGAACACTTAGATTGCATTGCTGGATGCAAAGCACACTACATTTTTTGCAGTCTGTTGCAAGAAATACAGTATAGTGAAATAAATTGTTAGAATCTCTTTTCACTGAAGAAAACACAAGTCCTCTCTATTCCTACCATGACAGGTACACTCACCACTTTTTGTAATGTCCTATTTACAATGACACATCAGCAATTCTGCAATTCACCGCTGTGCTCCCCCAGCAGGCTCAGGTGAATGCCACCTGCTGAGAGCAGCTTATCATCTAATTATCAATTCAGTCTCATATTTCCTTGTGAGCTTGTCACTGTGGATTATCCATTTCACTTCTTTGCCATTAGGTTTCCGTTGGGCCATGAGAATCTCTGGACCACTCTGGTTTGACTCTGGGTGGTAGCACAAGGTCTATCTTGGATTTCAACAAAGTGCTTTTATCTACCACCAGGTTGCAAGTGGGCTTCTTTTTTGATTGCCATTTTAATTTGGACGGAAATCATGTAGATATGTGGCAGTCTGAGTACTGAATATCTTTGTTCTGAATTTATTTGGTTTGCTCATTTCTGCTAAAATCTTCAGTTAATTGTATTATGACTGGCTAGTACAGAGTGGCTCTCCCTCTAATACCTCTTCTAGTAGGTCTTGTGTAACTGCTGAAACCAAATCAAAACCAGCACCTTTTCCTGTGGGTTTCTAAAGACTAGTTGTTCTGGGAAGCAGTCATTTAATGCATCCAAAAATTCTTTCCAAAACCCAATTTGATGAGGCATTTCTTCAGTCTACAACTGAGTAGTTGAGAGCTATTACTATCTGTCCTAATTTTGCAGCTTCTCTAATTTCACTTAGTAGGATGTTTCATCCTTTGGACCACAACACACTGGCATCTACTGTGGATGGTGGTCACTCTGAAACATCAAGGCTATTGTTACCAGATGCTGTTTTCAGAAGAATGCTTAGTCCTAAGGAAAATGATCCAACAGGTCTCTGACAGTCATTGTTTGGTTGGTTTTTGTTTGTCTGTAAAAAGTATAAATCTGTTTCTAGTCCAGACTATACGGTTGAAATTTTCTCAACACATCCATGACTTCATCTCTGTTAATGGGACATCATCTACCTGCTGTTCAGGGAACATTCCTGGGCTCTGATTGTAATGATTGCTGGTATTTTAGCATGCCATTATTGAAATGAGACATCCTGCTGCCGTGGAAGTACTGAGGCAGCCCATCATTTCCATGATCTCAAGGTTCAGGTTCATAGAACAAGATTAAACAGTCCAGGAAATGAAACTGCTCATTCATAGAAGAAATTGACACACTAAACTTCAACACCAGTAACAGTTTGGACACAAGTAGGCCTTCTGTTATTTTGGCTAGATGTATGGCTGCATATAGTTAAAACATGAAAAGCCATAGGCAGGCTATGGGGTCCATTCAGAACCTAAAGGTTAATTCTCTGTCAACAGATGACCATACCCACCTGCTGCACCAGTTCAAGCTTCAGCCTGAAGAAAGGCCTGGAGAAGCCAGGGTGAAACATTCCAGTCTCCTTTGGCCTCCCTCCTTTTCACCACAAGTGTTAGAAAAAACCATGGTTACCCTACCTTTGTAAGGAGATGGGACTACTGTTGACATTTACTTACGTTTCCTTTCACCTTTCTTGAGCTGGTAATTTTACAAAAGGGCAAGTTTTATTTCTTCCAAATACCAAACAAATTTAAGGAATAAAGACATGACAGTGAAAGGAACTACTGGAAAAAGAACCCTCCTAGACCTTTCTAAAACATTTCTTAATCAAGGGAGTTGCGTGTCTTCAGTTGCACTGGAAGCGCCAATACTTCCCCCGGACAGTTATTTGGGGGTCCAGGGAGAGCTGCCCCCTGCATATGAAGGTTTTCTCTCTTGGCCTATCCAGGTCTCCTTTTAAAGACCTTAAGTCAGATGAAAGGGATGCCAGCCACTCCACTCTGCTCTTCTTATGTAGTCAAGTGTTGAGCAGCCAATGAATCAAGAAGGTGATTCAGCACAAATGCAAGCTGAACACCACAGGAACCGGACTGGCTCTCATCAAAGTGCCAAGGGCCACAGGGGTAAGATTAATGGAAAAGTGCTAACTAAGAAATACCTTCCTGCAGGAATGTCTTTTGTCCCTGTGCCTGTCACACTAGCAGATAGAGACGTACACGGATCGCTGTCTGATTTATTGTTGAACAGTAAATGTAAGAATTCAATAAAAAGATAGATATGCAATGTTACACAGTGTGGAAGAGCAAAGGGTGGGGCACCATGTTCACTTTCCAAATTCCAAAGGGCACTAAAGCTTCTTCTGGTTTGTTCTCATACAGTTTATATTTGCATGCAGCATTTTTATTCCCTGAAGTATATAATTTCCCTGTCTTGTTGTACAGCACAGTATTTACATCCACTCCAGAAGATACACCAGCCACTGGAGCTACCACAGTACTCTACAGAGGCCAAGAATTTGTTCACATAACTTACCACAGCTACACATTAGAGTATTCTCTGCCCCGTGGCTATATCTGGCAGCCTGTTCTTCACAACAAACAAGGTACAAAACCTACTGCTCAAGAAGCCATGTCTGTCTAACAGACCCACAGAAAAAAGCAGTTAAGCAAATGCTTTGTTTACTGTATGAAGCTGAAAGAGCTACATGGAAGAAAACCATTATTGTTAGGTTCTTAGCTCATTCAACTTACAAATTACTCAAGCAATGTTATTTCTTCACATTTCAGATCTGATACGGATATTCTTCATGAGGACTAAGTAGCCATATTTTGGGTTAGATTTTCTACCCAAAAATGTAAACCTTTATCTTACACAATTCACTATTGTCTCACAGCTATTTTGCTATTGCCTACTATTTACGATCCAGACAATGAAGTCACTTTTGCCCTTTAATTTCCTTGAGGGAAGGAAGGAGGGGGGACAAAAAAAACAACAACAAAAAAAGCATATGAATACCAGAAGGAAAAATTTTCCATTTGTACTGGAAATACATTTTCCTATTCCCTTAGTGAGAATTCATTTTGGACACTACACACTAGAGAAATACTCTCAATTTTTGAATTCTTTTTAGAACTCTTCTTTACACATCCCAACAACACAGTAGATCTCCAAAGTTTATTTGTGATTTACTGGAGTTCAGGCAGCTCTGCTGAGTGTTGTGCAGAGACAAAAGATCAAACTCTTGCTCTGTTTGGTTTTGGGGTTTTTTAATATCTGAAAAATTGAGTTTCAGTAACAATTCGGTACCTTTTTGCAGCAGATGAAAGTGTTTCTTTTCTGGCAACAGAAACAGATGAACTGTGGCTAGTTTTCCTGCTTCCTGTACTCCCGTTAGTTATACATGACATCGAGATAGCTTCTCGGAGGCTTGGCTGACCTAGGAAAAAGCAATATTGAAGAATGTAAGGTTTTATAGCTGCATCCAAAGGTCCACATGAACAACAAAAAGCTCTCAGTTGGTAGCTGGTATCACACAGCACCAGCCTGAGCATTCAGGACAAACGTCCAGTGACATATATTCATGAAACCTTAACCAGCTGGACCCAAGAGACCTGGGACACTAAGGCAGGCAAGAATACACTCTGATAGAGGTCAGTTTCTCTACTGCCATGATGTCATGAAAGAAGTATTAAATTATTTAAGGGTTGTGATTCTACGCATTAAAAAAAAAAAAAAAAAAATCAAGATTTTCAGTTTAATTTTAGCTGCCCCTTCCACCTTAAAATACCTTTCAGTATATGCTCTATGGTACAGCTATTAAGTTTCTGATACTGCTCACTCTGTAGAACATTTGCCACATCCAGTGAACATTACAGACTCTCTGCAGGGATGAATCAAGAGTGTATATGTGAAGAAGGCTGCTGTCTGTCAGATGCCCACTTCACTCACTGCAGAAGTATAAAACTATGCAGTGAATGTGGGAGGGGACTGCAAAGAAGACAACGGGGAGCAAAAGGCTCTTCTATTTTCAGAGCTGAACACTAGCCTGGCCATTAGCTCCCAGACCTGCCTTTTCCGCAGAATGCCAGTGAAATACAAGGCATTTTACTCAAACCTGACGTTTCATCCTTTCCCACTAACTGTGTCTTTTTGTGTGCCTGTTCTATTTCCAAGGTCTTGCTCAGAGGAGAGTTTTGCCCCTTCCTCTTTTAAAGTACTAGACTTGCTCTTTTCCCCTCTTAAGCATGACATGCCCTGAGAAAGATCCCTGGGCTAACCTCACGCTAAGCATCCAAAAACCAGTAGTCACTTTTGAGCCCCTCTGTGTCACATCCCCATTTCACAGACAGCAAGTTGCTATTGCATCTCATAGGGTTGTGATGGCCAGCCACTCTGACTTCAGCAACAAACACAGAGGACACGACTGACAGAAGAATAACAGGCCAGTGTTCATGGCAGGCTTTGAATAGTGTGAGATAGGTAAGGCATGAGGCCACACACTGAAGATAAAAGTGAGGAGTAAAATAGCAGTTGGAGAGAATCGACAGCTCTATGCACAGAGGACAAACGCACACAGATGCCTCATTTGAACAATACCAGCCATGTGTCACAGCACAGCTCTTCCAAGCAGGTTGAGAAGCAAATTAATTCTTATTTTAAAGTACCACATTATATACAAGAGAAACCCATTAAGGGAATATTAGATTTCAGAACTATTTGGATGAAGGCAGAAATGGGCTGGCCTGCACAAACCAAACACTGCTTCAAATGCACCAAGCAGCATGTGGTCATATCTGAAATTCAGAGCAGGAAAGCCAAAAGGAGCATGCAGAACATCCCAGGCAGAAATGAGAATAAAGGAATTCTGAAGAAAGTAAAGACACACTTAAAATCCAGAAACACTTCAAAGATCATTGTTTTTCCTAAATTCTATATATATTAATTTGGCGTGGTTCCTTCCCACTGGTACTTTTTAGAGACTGTTTTATTTGCAACACAAACATTTGAAATACAGAATTTGTTTTAGAAGTTAATATCTGTACAAAACCTCTAAAGCTCAAGAGATTTGTTTACCCTATGTAACTCAGATGCAAGAACAAAAGCGCCTGAGCTTAGAAAGCACGTTTACTATAGAAGCCTAAAAAATTAGCTTCTTTCATTTTCAGTGACAAGGTAAGTCATCATCTTTATGGAGATGCATAATATCAAGGCCTGTGATTCACTCTTGAACTGTATATGACCTTAACATCTCCGTCTGCCCAGTGTAACAGATTAATGTCTCTCCAAGCAGCTCTAGCATGGCTTTCCAGAAACGTGAATCAGGAATAACAGCAGTAATTCCCAGCATGGTGGGTAAGGCATTCAGTGGGATGTGTAAAGGACAACAGTGCTACAGGCACAAGAACTTAATTAGATGGGGAACACACTCTCATGTGCAAGGAGCACACTGCTATTTTGTTTACTGACAACATTTAGAATAATTCCTCCTACTAGGTATGCAAAGTGTTAGTTACTGCTTATGTCCAGGGACAAAATTGATTACAAATAAAACTCTGCATCAGTCTGTACTCATGACAGGAATATGCACTGCTCCATGCAATGATGAGTACAATAAAAATTAAAAAAAGGGATCCAGACAGCAGCTTTGGGATTGTTTTCCAGTAAAATGGATATTGATGGTAGATCGGCAAAGTACTTCCTAACGTCATCAAGTGGCATGCAAAATCACATTTGAGATAAAGATTTTTGAATTGAAGTAAAACCTATTTTTGCAAAATGACTAACAACTAAACATAACCCAGATTAAAAACTGCAGTGATAATTTTTTTTTCAAGTGTCAAAAATATATTGGGCTTTCTTACACTCCAGAACAAAATCTCAGTTGAGTGTGCCACCTTCAATGTGCAATACAATGCAAAAAAGCAACAAAAGCAGCAAAAAGCCCCCCCAACAAACAAAAATCCCCAAATCCCATACTTAATACCCCTAAGAAACAAGACCCCTTCCAAATTCTCTATATATTGCATGTTAACTAGATATTCAAAAGTGACTTTTAGAATACCTACTTTTAAAGGAAAGAAAAAAAATCAATTGATCATCTGCAGCTATACATAAAGCAAATGCATTTCTATTTTAAACCATGAAAAAGAAAGGCAAGTTTAAGTCCTGTGCACATCCCAGGCAGTGAAGCCTGGCTACCCACAGAGACACACAGTGGGAACCTTTCCGAGCTGAGTCAGAAGTCCAAGGAAGCTGACCCACCAGTCCAAACCACACATCTCTCTTAATGACTTCTAACCAGGGCATCTCAAAAGATGCCAAAAATTAACAACACTGTAACCATCTTCACGGCAGAGACAGTCCTTCATTGTGGTCAAGTGCTTTTGCTTCAGAGACCTGGAAATAATGAAGCAGCACAGGAGAACACAAATTCCAGATCAATACACCAAAACAATTGAGTTCTCCCAGCACTGGGCTGCACATCTCTGCCAATACCAGGTCATACGCCACCTGCTAGCACAAACAGTCTGAAATTTTTCAGATTGAATAGCACGTAGCTTCATCTGCTAGTTTGGAACAAAAGCCAGACATAAACTGAACGTAGAATGAAAGCCAGTGTATGGTGACCAGGATTAAACCCAAATTGTCAGAGATCAAAGTGGTAAAAATGTCTTTTATGGATAACAAATTCATCTCTGTTCTGATAAATTTCATAGAACAGTATCTGCAGAGTTCAAAAGGAACATTTTATTAACATCTGTCAAGTATACAAATGTGTGAATGAAAGATAAGTAGGATTAGAGAAAAAAGACCACAATAAACCAAAAATCTATTTCCAATTCTTTATCAGCCTTGATTAGCTAACTGGGGAAAAAACAAAGCCAAGCTGCTAGAGAGAGTGGTAAGTTTGAAAATGTGCGTCCTGTGATAACAAACACTTGTTTCTCTCCACACATACTTACAGGTTGCTAGAGCTGAGAATCAATTAGTAATTAACTTTTCTTTTCAAACCCAAAACTTAGAATATTTTATGCTGAAATGTAGTTTATTGTGTTATCAAATATATTTTCTGAAACAATTTCCTCAGTATATTTGTATTTGCTGATATTCTCACAGGTAAACTGCCTTTCTTACAAAGAAAAACCCAAACACTTGTTTCTCTTCTTCAGGTAATTTCAATTTAAAATAGGTAGCTGCAGTTACATTAAAGTTAGTTCTCTGGACACTTAATTCAAGTGGATTTAAAAGAAAAAGCTCAACAAATGACACCTTACAAAAATTTAAAAGTTGGTTTTTTAAAGGTAGATTTTTTATTTCTTTTTTCCCCCATTAAGGCATACAATATCCAAATCCTTCAACAACCTTTTAATACTTCACTTTCAGCAAAACTTGACAAAGACTTCTATATTTCAAATATTTTACACGTCATGGGGTTTTCTTCAAATAAAACTGATGCCTGGAAGGACAAGAAACCAATTTAGTACTCTTACTAAACAAGTGTACGGTGTGGGTAACTCACCAGAAAGCCCACAGAGTGAGCTGCGGAAAACCAGACAGAAATAGTTATAAGTGTAGCAGAACGTAAGATTTTATCTGCACTTCCTTCCTAATAGAACAACATCAAAACCAATAGAAATTATGACAAATCCTAGACTTAGTTCAAGGTGTCACAATGAATTGTATAAAAGCAGCTAACTGTAGTCACTGCTCTGCTTCCAAACTTTTCAAAGGATGCCAAGTCTCTCAGCCCATGGAAGATGCTGGCAAAGAAATAGCCTGGGAGCACCAAAACTCTTTTCAAAGTGAGTACTGTATTCTGAAGGGTAGGGAAATATTTTCTTCAGCATTCTGTTTTATTCAACTACTTCCCTTACATACTAAGAGTCAAATTTTGATTAAAACTTCTTAAGCAGAAAAAGTGCTCTCTTCTTCTATCACACGAAGACAGGTCAGGGTGACATTAGATCTCAAATAATGAACAAAACAAATCAGGATAAATAGTTCAGTTCACAGCCTATGGGGTTATGCTTCTCCTTGTTTAACAATCAAATTTTAAGACAGAACTAAGTTTCAACAAACCTTATTATTCTTATAGTAATTACAACTAGCTGAAAAAATAAACATTCTTTTTATACTTTTTTTTTAATGGAAGCCCAATCTCACAAATTTCAACAGACAGCTATTAGACGTACATTACTTGTCATTTCCTATTAAAACGAAAAGAACTATCTAAATAGAGGCACGTTAATAGGCAACAGTTTGAGAGTGTATGGCTAATGCATAAACAACCTGAGTTCCAGGTGAATCTCTTCTAGTAGGTAGATAAACTAACTTAGATGTTAGGAGTATTTAAATATTTATTTTGAGACTTCCTACAAGATTTTTATAAATAGTGACTTAACCCATATATTTCTAACTTTAAACGATCCTCACAGGGATATAAAACTAATTTTTCAGGTGTCAGGGGAGCCATGTCTCTGTTCTTTGGGCAGGCATTTTAAAATATGCTACAGGAAACTGAAGACTTCTTTGGCCACTTGCTTATTCAAATCACACAGCCCTTTTCCTTCTCCCTTCTACCTTATTTTGCTATACTTTCCCAGAGGCACCATCTACGTGCTCAACCAACTGCCAAATGGGCTAATTCCAAGCAGAGGAAATAAAATTTTAACTATGGTAATTAGAAACAATTTGATATACTCTCGAAACCAAGTGATGAAAAAGCTACTCAAGTGTTACAAACAATAAGGAGTTTTCATTTGAAAAAGTTAGTGGCAACACCGAACTCTTCCAACACTGCAATTCTTAGTTTGAGAAGCAATATGGAGAACAGCAGAGTATCACTGGAGAAAATTTGCCCACACTGTTCTAAAAAAAGTACACAGATGCACAAAACACACCCATAACTGTGAGAAGCATAAGGAAAAAGAATAAGGATAGCTATCAGCACAACTGAAAATATTCCTCTACAATGAACAAGACTATCAGGTTACAGAACTTTAAAAAAAAAACCTCTGAACTTTGTTCTTCACTTCTCCTTCCTAAACTTGGTTTAGCTAGTTAGTGACTCTTAGTTCATTAATGACCTCCAGATCCAAATTCTTTGAATAAAGGAAAATATACGAAGAACATCAAGAATAGTAACTATAACAGAAGAAAAAGAAAATATTTGGTAAGTCAGAGCAGAAGATAGGAAAAATGGAAAAAAAATGCAGAAAGAACAGATGGCACTTAAACCAATACCTGGGAAATGCATTAAGACCTCAAGAGTATCATTATTTGTTATGTGAGCATGCAGCCTGCAAACTTCAATAGGATTTTTCCCATGAGTAAAATGACCCACATACAAGCTTGCCAGGTTAGTTTTAATATTGTGGATAAAAACCTATATCCTACCACTACCATAAGCATTTTCCTATTTACACTTCTATTTTCTGTTTCTTTAACATCTACTGATTAGACAACAAACATGTACTCAGTTATTAGAATAACTCTGCTTATTGAATAGTGTAAAAACTAAAAAAAAAAAACAAAACTCAAATCTATCTTATGCTTTCATTAATGAAGCTTGTTGAACAGCCTGAAGTCAATTTCTGTTAACATAAAACAAAACTACTTAATGTTATTGAAATGAAACCAATGTTGAGATAAGGTAAAAATTACATCTGAAGTACTTTGCTTACATGAGTGCAATGAGATGGAATTTGATGAGACACACTATTTCATACAAGGGAGCAGGAAAAGAAGGAAAACTCAATGGGCTCCTCTTATAAAAGTCCACTGCACAAACGAAAGAAAAAAAAGTAAAAAAATAAAACCCTACCAACTGCATTTCCAGTTCACACCTGCTTTTGCAGGTCCACAAGATCACTGCTTTAAGTAAAATAAAATGCCTCTCAGTCTGCCACTCTTCATCATCATGGGAAACCCTTTCTGCAGACTGTCATCCACTATTCCAATTTCACTTTGTGAGTTGAATTTGCATATGAGTTATTTGACATCAATTCCTGTCCAAGCAATAGGAAATGTTCCTCCAAAGGTTTAACCTTTGTCAAGTCTCCTCATTATTTCTGAGTCCAGAAAAAGGACATGAACTCTTTGTTTCTCTACAGGCAGACATCAGATGTACTTTTTCAGGCACAAGCTCATACTCCAGTGAAATGATTAGTCTGAGAGATTTTACTGGTGCCATAGTGTGCCACAAACTTGTCTGCACACCCAGAGCCTGAGGGATGAATTCTCCTGTTACACACATTTTGACACCCTGGAAGGTTTTAATAGGTTTACCAGGCACCAGCAGTGAGCCAATCTATCTTGCTAGCAGCCACAAGTACCAGACTGCTTTATGCTTTCCTTTTCTTCAATGTCCAGGTAATCTTTGTTTTTGGAACTTTTTTGTGAATGTTAACAGCATCAATCATGCATCAACAGCAGAGGCATGTGGCAACAAGAGTGCAGAGCTGCCAAATGCAAATAATTTCCCACCAAAGAAATTCTTCTTACCAAGCCATCTATTAAAAAAGAAAAGAGAGAGAAAGAAAAGAAATAAAACCCATGAACTCACCCCTACACTATGATCCCTACAAGCCCTGTAGCTGCTGGGGATCTGATCCCTTACCAAGCCCTTTCACATTTTTAATCCTCAACACTATCTCTAGACCTGGTAATTTCTCCTTTGTGTAGTTATTCTTAGCCGTGTGCAGAGATGGAGAAGCACTATCATAGTCTTTTTATTTTGAAAAGATTTGTTCTGTTTAGAATAACTTTGCATTGAGAAGTTACACATGAACCCTCCCAGCCTGCTTTTCACTGTGAAATACAGACAAGTGCTAATCCTGCTGCAATCCCTACTAGAGGTATTTTCCTTATACAATATCTCCACTTCACGCTTTACTAGGAGACACTAAGGTGCCTAAAAAATCTTGCCCTTTATCTTCTACAGTTCACAAATCCGTGTACAAAGAGCCATTTTCTTCTGAGACAGAGCTTCACACACGAGATCATAGGTAGCAGCCTCCTGACTGAGAGCCCATGAGTTAGAAATAAAAATCTATTTCTGACCATGTGAATTTTTTCACTGGAGACTCGACTAAGTTCAAAATAAGCATGTGACAGAAACGTAGGGAAAAAAAGAAAAACAAAGACTTAAAGGTTAATGAAAAAACTTTATCTTCAGCTACTGTTTCAATCTGTCAATCTAAAATAAAGGAAATTAAGAACAGAATTAGATCACCAGATGTGCAATGCAGACCAACCAGAGAAAGGATGAAGAGATCACTTTTTTCACTAAGTTGAGCCATCAACCTTAGAATAAGAAAAAGCAGTGAAAAAGCGATCGGGATGGATTTGTCCCTTTCAGTGTAATTCACAGTCTGCCCACAACACTTATTTTTAGCCTATGAAAAATCTCTCTTCAAAAGACTCTGCTGAAGTGGCAACAAGGAAAGGTTGTTAGAAAACTCATTTCAGCAAGAAGTAGAAAAGCCGACCTTCAAACTAGGTTAGTTATTGCCTTGTATAAAAACTCCTTTGTTTGATGGAAAGATTCAGGATGGCTTTTTCTGGTACTATTATTCTTGTTAAGTTCAGTTTGTTTTGAAAGTATTTATCTCACTGTGTTGCCATACTTCAGATTAAGCACATCTCTCTCCATGTATTCAGAAGTACATATATACATCTATCCTCTTTACTCATTATTTAGGTCAGAATGTATTTAAAGGCTGCTGCAGAGGAAAACACTTCTGTGATTGAAAGCTTCAGCTTTTTTTTTTTTTAAGAAAATGTACCTATAATATTTTCCATGAAACTGCAATTATTGCAGTGCAAAAATCCAGATTCTTGACAGGATCACAAACACCAAAATGAGTTTTGGAGGAATACAGTTACCTTTGCAGCAATCATGACTTGACTAGTAAGAGTCTGTTATATACATACATAATACTTCAAAGAAAACAATTACTTCTTGGAGTATCATTTTTGTATGGCAATTCAGATCATCTTCTAATCCTACTTATTAAAAAAATAATGCATTTATCTCTTGTTAAAATATTTCAAGAGTTTTTTAGCCATTGAAAAAACTTAAAATACAGAAATCAAAAGTAGAACCCAGGATATTGCAAAAAGCAATGTATGAACTCGTTTTAATCCCATGTTTATCCTTCAAGTCTAATTTTAGACTCCTATAAAATTCCAGTCTCTGTATGTAAACACTTTCTTCTGTGAATTCTATATACAGCTGATTTCATGATTAACAGTGAAGTTAATGTGTTGCCTGGCGGTATTGGGTAACTGAACACAATGGGAACACATTGACCACAAATTAAATACAGTGACAATTAGTCATAATTCATTTTAGTTCAATGAATTAGATCATACATGTACATATCTGTTCCTGTTCCCATCTCTTTTTTCTCAGTTCCCATCTGTTTCTTCACAGTTCCATGCTGTTGCCATTTATTTGTAGAGATATAATATGACTGAGCTGAAGATATTTAGATATTCCACCCTCCCTCTGCTCTGCCTCCCCCAAATCATTAGTTTATTTTTCACTGAAGAAATTGACCTAGAGAATTCAGTATGGTCCCAAGACCCCTGGAAAGGAGATAGCCCCAAGGCATTTTTCAGATCACAGGAAGTTTGCCCTGCCTGTACACAAAGTTTGCTGCGTGTTACACAGCTCCAAGCCAAAGGTTTTCAGCTGTGCTTGTGCACATCCCAGCTACTCTGCATTTAAATAGGAAGAATAATGCACTGTGGTGCACACATTTTGCCCACAATTTTTCACTTGGACATTTTCTCATAATGGACAGAAGACAGCAGAGTGACTTAGTCAAAATAGCTGCTAAAGCTATATTTAAAAAGAGTTTGAAAAGGAAGCTTCAGTCTTGATGAGATCAGACATGTAAATTGGGTAGATAAAAACTGCATTTATAAGCAGAGATGACAACAGCCTACCATCTTGCAAGCAAGACAGAATGGCAGGATTCAGAGCCCAAGCCAATTAAGCATCATGACTTCCTTCCATCTGGCAGAGAGACTGCAAAAACACCTAATTAAGGAATTTGATCTCTCTATCACATCTAAAATAATTCAAACTTTCAGCATTTTCAGCCTGTATAAGGCAGTCACCCAAACAAACAGGCTATATCGTATCAGTTCAGCATTATACTGGCACTGGTGTAATGCGTGCAGGACTGAACACAGGGATTGATCCCAGAGATCTCTGTGCTGCATGGTTTGATGGGGTTACATGCAATTATGGTGAATTAAAACTGTGAATTATTGGAAATATGACCTAACCTTTTATATAATCAGAGACCTGATATATGCCAGAAACATACAAAGCCATAATTCTTTTCAAATACACAACTTTAAGTTGGAGTAAGTTCAAAACTCAATTCAAATACTTCTCCAGAACAGAACATGAAATGTCCACAGGGGGTGGGGGGCAGGAAAAGCATATAAAAATTAGTGCAAAAAGCATCTAGTTTCTTTACTTTCAAACAATCGTACATATTTCAGTGCTGCAATATAAAAGTTACCAGTGACTAACCAAAAGAGAGATTGCTGATACATGGCCGTTTCTTACATGAGATCTACTGGTGGTGAGTTATCTCTGCACTGGAACAAAAATTAATTATATTCAGAAAGCCTTCTTATTTGGCGGTAATGTATTTTGCTTTTTGTTTTGGTTAAAATTTAGGAACAAGAGGAAATGTAACCTCTAATATACTCTTTCAGTTGAATAATTTCTAGGCAAAGTCAAAGCTGAGACTCAAAACTGTCCATAAGCCCCAGAAACCTCAGCAGCAGGTTAACATTCCACCACTGAAATTAAAACAGGAACTTCTTTTAGCAAGAAGTAAGGACAATTTTCAGGGATGTCAAGAACATAAAAACGTTAGCAAACAGCAGAATTAATAAGCATATTTCAGATATGCTTTGGCCATATATATTTAAGCCACTATTATAAACCTAACCTCTCCAGATCAAAATAGATCAGCCTTTCCAAATGAGACAGAAAAGGGAAAAAACAAGTGACCAATGGAGAACATTCTAACATGATAACACAGTCTGACTCTAGAAAGAGTTTACCAAATTTGGGTTTACCTTTACTTGGTGCTGATTTTCTCACAGAAGCTACATGGTCTTCAGAGATAGCAAGACGCCTTAGCACATCAGCCAATGCTGCTTTTAGCACAGTGATTTCATCTTCTTGTTGCTGCACTCTCAGCTCCAGGGCTGAAAGACGGTCCTGGACATCGGAGGTGCTCGCAGCTGAGATGCTGTCATCTGTACAGAGGCAAAGCAGGGCAGAAAGAGGCATTTAAATGCTTTGTTCTGAATTAAAAGCCACAGAAAGAGGCATGTACAACATGAGTATGTCTGTCCCATAATTTTGAAGTACTGAAGACATTCTAACAAACGTGTTCAGGCAAATAAGGAATGGATATTACAGCAAACATCAAATTAATGCTTCAAGACAGAAATCATTACTAATCATTAGCTAAGACAAGGCTTAAGGAGCACAGCTCTATTAAAATCACAAGAGGCAATGTGCTTCCAGTGAAAAACACGCTCACAAGTACAAGGAAGACTGCAATTAATCTTATTTAAACACCCAGTTGACTTAACCAAAAAGGTATAAAACTGCAGTAAAATTCTGCAATATATTCTTGTGGAACTGTTGAAGAATTTTAACTATGACCCTTAATATTAAAGCAAGTTTCAAAGTTAAAAAAACAAGTCCACAGTTGAGCAAACAAGTGCTGTTAACAATGACCTAATTGCATCAAGTGGCAATCTCAATTTAAATGGTCTAGATCAGAGTTCTTAATTTCAATGCCTTCTCTTTAACTTTTTTCACATCACCGCCCTGTATGTGCCAAAAAACATACAACCTTATAACATTTGGCCTGTAGCATAGAGAAAATAAATGCACTACAAAAAGGTTCCAAAAATCTGTTTGGCCACACAGAGATAGATTAGCATTGAAGGCCTAACCCAGCCAAATCTATTCTTCAGTGGTAAAAAGGAAATTACAGCTTCTGCTTACTCTTTGCCTTTGACAGTTCTTTGCATTATTTCTGCCAAGCCAAAATAACACGTAACAGATTTTTGTATTTGGCTGTCCTAATAAATCACAGGCCAGTCACTTAAAAAAAAAAAGAAAATCTGTAAAAGAATATGTTGCTCAATCACAAGGTACTGAATTCCTTATCCATCCTGTTTAAGGCTTCCTAAAAACTCAGTAAGGAACTTCTAATACAGGTTTACAAAAATTCACCTGTATTATACAGTACATTTAAGTTCATATTCTACAAAATAAATACAGCAAATTTAAATGTAAGAGCAAATAGCTGGTATTATTACTGTGATTCTACTCAATCTAAACTTTAGTTTTCACTAATCTTAGGAAGACATATCAAGGAGAAAAAAGTTAACATAAGCCACAATCCTAAAACTCTGATTTTCCAAAAAAAAAAAAAGCCTTAATCTTTGAAATACTTGCATAGGGGCACTTTCAAAATACATGTAAACAAGAACTACTGAGCCAAATTCCTCCAATGAATTCACTATGAAAGAGATTAAGGAGTTTAATGCCAACTTCATTCAGTTAAAATATGATACTCACTACTGAAGGACCAAGAATTGAACCAATCAAAACAAAGCATCGTAGTTAATACTTTCACAACACAAACAAAATTCCTACAATAAATTAGTTTAAAAACCCCTAAAAACCCTTTAGTAATGAAATGTATCCACAATTATTACTGAACTGAAAGGATCAGTTAAGGTTACAATAATAAAACAGCCCCTAGATGACAGTTTTGCATATTGTTTTAATTCGCTATTTGGTTAAAGTAAAAGCAGAAGTGCGCACTTCATGGTTAGTACTATATTCATTCAGGCTGACAAAAAGAAATGCAGGGGAATTAATTAATTAATAAGGCACATAATCAAATCGAGATCCAGAGGCAACAGATTAGATCTCAACACAAATTCCTTTAATACCACCGTAACTGTACCTCTCTATCTGCAGAAAATTTATTTTAATGACTCCACAGCCCAGCAAATCCAATGATCTCTCAGCAGGACTTTACAAACCCAGACCTGTGACAGCCACCCTGGGCTGGGAAGGACTGTGTAAGATTCTTTTATTAAAACCCTCACATTCAAAACATAAACCCCCATCTGTTTTAAGGAGCTGGTAAAAGCTCCTACATGCACACATACCTATGCGGCACATAAAAAGGAACCAAGGTAAATGTGCATTAATCCATGAAGAAAAGCTTTTACTTCAGTTAAGTAAATGGGCCTAAAGTACCATCTAATTCATATTTCTACTATCCTTAAATTATTAGCCTTGAAACAGACGCAGTGGACCAGTCAGAATGAACACTCCAGAAAACAATTATTTTCAAAATATTATTAACTTTATAACTTCTCTTACACTTGGTACCAGTCCAAACAGAAAAGAGCAGTTTGATCTCTCCTTAAAAAAAGAGGAGAAAAAAAAAAAGGGGGAACCCCCCAAACTTAATTTTTTTCCTTGTTTGTCAAATACTTCAATTAACAGATATTATCCATTATAATAGATAAAATTATGGATACATTCCTAGGCTGCATAAATATACAGCAGATCACTATAAAACATTTGTAAAAGGAAGAAGTAACTGTGTCAAATCATCATTTTAGAAGCCAAATATTACTGTGTTCCCTGTGTAGAGTCCAAATAATAGTAATTACCAAACCAGGAAAGGCTCCACTGTCAATCAGTCTCTCTGATGAGCACAGAAGCAAGTGCTCTGCACACCTCTGGACATCTTTATTTCCCATGAACTACTAACATTGACCAGACTGTTGCTGTTGAACCTCAACACCCCAAAACTGGGGCACATTAGCTGGCTGCTGCTGCTCCCAAATCCACAATTATGTCACGAATTAGAAACTTCAAAGAACAACAGGAGAGCAAATCTTCCTTCCCTGTGAGGGTGAGCTGCAAGGCTTTGACCCCCTCAGCATATCCGATGAGATGGCAGAGGAGTGGCTTGGTGCTCTCCTCTAGGAGCTGTGCCATGGAGGTTCAAGCCTTGACTGAGCACACAGAGGCAGAAGGACCCTCAAACTCAACTCCAACCCAACAGCTCGTCAGAGGGCACAGCTGAAGAAATGGGGCATGAGGAGAAGGCCAAGAAGCTTCAGCCATTCAGCTGATTCAAAGCCAGGCAAAGCAATGTGCCCTGTTGTACAACAGGAGGTTTCAAACCACCAGCAGCTGCTTTGCCTTGCAGAGAGAGGGCACAGAAGCCACAGAGACTGAAAGCAGCTGGAGAGAAGGATATCACTGGGAAACCAAGAATGCTTTGGTTGAACAAAGAATACAGTAGCACACCGGGAAGATGTTTCATTGTTCTTTATCATTCTACAGAAGTGGCGTCTGTTTCAAGCGATGACAATCATATATTACCCTGGCAACTTTTAGAGAATTAAAATGAATTATTCCCAACCCAAATACCTTGCCCATTACAGCGAATATTCAACTGAATTCCAACATGCCCTTCTTGGCAGTGTCTTGAAAAGTAACTCAACAGGGATTATCTTAAAAGAAGATGCCCTAAAAGTAAACAAAGCTGGAACCCGTGAGATCATTCTGACAAATCTGCACAATTACACCTTTTCTTCACAGAAGTTTTCAAAATCTCTTCCAGATTTCTTCCTTCATTTAAAACACATTTTAGAATCTAAAGAACTACTTCAAAAGAAGTTCGAACAAAAAAAACCCCTTCCACAAGGACATGCCCTCTCCCTTCAGAGAGGAAACAGCTCTTATGCAAGAACAAAGTCAGTCAATGTGAAGCAAAATTCCATGTCCTTCCTTCCCCTTTTCCCACTCCCAAACACCTATCCTTTCCCGCATGCTGACACAGACATACATCTATCCAGACCTTCCATAAGCTGCTCTTATTTTATTAAACCAGAGGGAAATTTATTTAAAGACAGAAATCAGTTAAGCAAATAGAGCAAGAAATTTGTAAGTGCAGTTGACTATTGATTAATTAATTTGATTTATTTTAAAAATACATTTTTAGTTATCCGGTTATTCTTACTATAACCAAACAGCACCATTTCTGATGTGTTGATCATGTTTCCCAAGCTGTTGATGACCTATGCCTTTAAGAGAGCCACTGGGAACAAGATCCATTGGAGAAAAAAAAGCACCATCTACAGTGCTCGCTGGTAGTGAGGAGACATCCACCCAGATGCGAACCTAAGGTAT
This sequence comes from Ifrita kowaldi, assembly GCA_013398055.1. NCBI lineage: Eukaryota > Metazoa > Chordata > Aves > Passeriformes > Cinclosomatidae > Ifrita > Ifrita kowaldi. The sequence continues at coordinate 1,392,044 of VZRS01007674.1, forward strand.
TTCAGTCTTAAAAACTGGTTTAAGGTAAGAGTACTGGTACTCAAATGACAGCAAAAACATGCTAGGTCTAACCATACAGCACTATAACTTCCAAAATAAGATGTTACCTTATTTTTCATAGTTCATCAGTTTGATTTTTAATTTTAGCCAGGAAAACAACAATTCTTCCCTTGCTTTTGGAGTAAGAAGAGATATACATGGGATGCTTGTATTCGGTACCCATGAGACACAAGGATGACCCTAATAATGGGGGTTCATTTTTCAATGTACAGCATTGAATAGACAGGTTACGCTGTGTGGGACTCCTCAGAACCACAGACATCAAACCATTCCTAGCAGATCAAACCGGGCAGCAATTCAAACTGCCCCTTAGACTTGGGCCGGGAACGCCAACAGGGTTATACAGGACACAGCGATGGTACTTAACAAACCTCCCAAGCCACATACCACTCCTCTCCTCACATGTCCTCGAGCAGGCACGTGAGGGTAACAGCATTTGAAAAGCATCACCCTTCATCACTCACTGCCTAGGAGAAATTGGAACTGGCTACATTTGAAAAAATATATCTTACTACTGAACTGGCTATTCTGGGCCCCCTCAACAAATCCAATGCAACCATTATCACTCCTCTGAGTCAATTCCTCCCGGCTTTGACTAAACCTAAGTAAGGAATTCATTTCAGACATAAGCAGCACTTCAGAAAAACAAATTTTACAAACTCCAGCACATGGAAATTTAAACCACAGGGTGGAAAATCCTATGTTTTATCCAATAAAGCCACATAACCCACAGGTAATTTTAAACCACTGGCTGTTAAGGCACCCACAGAATTTTCTGTATTTTCCCCAGTGGTAAGAGTCTTTTATTAGAGAAAAGCAACAGGAATTACTGGGACTGGTATAAAGACCTGGCTGACAAGTTCAGGAGATAACTGTCCCCAAAGAGCCCTTTCTCACCAGGACAGTGATCTGCTCATGTGTGAAGGAAAGTATGTATTTGTATAACTTTCAATTTTTGCTCTAAAGACCACTGAAAAAATTGACTCTGGATGAGGCTTGTATTTCCAGAGAGAGATACCTGACAAATTTATTTTTCCTACCATGTTATGAGAAAAAAAACCTCTCTGCATTTTTCTGCAGATCACCTGTCTTAAGAGTAGCTTATAAAAGGTGCAAAGATCAATAATTAGGTTCCATATCTGTAATTTGTAATTTTCAACAACAACAAAAATAGTAGAATTAAGATTCCACACTTTTGCTCACGGTATCTCCTCCAAATGACAGCACAGGCACAAATTATCTCCGTTTTGTAAAGGATGTGAGTCATGGAAAGAACACAAGAATGGGAATTAAAGCACGCAACATGAACACAGAGGATTCAAAGAGCTCCCCCCAACCCAAATGATACTTAACTATCAAGTATTAAGTTCTAACTTGCCCCTAGAACCTAGAGCTAATGGCATGGAAGTGGAGTGGGAAGTTCTCCCCAAGCTCTCCCTTCCTGCAAGACTTTGGCCTTTAACTCTCTCAATCACCCCACATCTTTGGCTTCCTTTGCTAGTTTTTCATTCTTTTCCCTAATCAAATGAAAGAATTGTTCTGACATGTAAGATGATTTACCACTTCATGACTAATAATTAGTAGCTCTATTTGTATATGCTAAACAGATTTGTGCATATAGGCTTTCATATATTTTTTTCCTGACACGAAAAAGCAAAAGAAGGAGAAAGATTAAAAGATGACACAAAAACATCCTGACAAAAAAACCCAAATAATAACCACAAAGTACAGAAAAAAAAATTTTTTGTAATAAGCTTGTGTATCTGCTGCTGTAAACACTCAGTTTTAATGCAGATAATCTAGAAACACATCAGCATGAGACTCACAGGGCACAGCTGTATTTGACCAACATGAGTGTTCTGCTTGCCTAACTTTCCACTAACTGTATAACTTATTAGGCAAAAAGATTTTATATTTCATACTTGCTGATACTAGCTTTGATAGGCAGAGTGCAAAAACAGAACAAACACTTACAGACACTTGTCATATCTGACACTGGTATCCATATGATTGCTTGAGGAAGCAGATAATTATGCAGGCACTGTCTCACATCCTTCCCCAACTGCATACTTCCTACCAGCTCCACCTCCACTGAGATGCATCTCAAGAGTAAGACCATTCACGGGTTTTTCCCCACCCACCGCTTAAAAAGCCTTGTGGTTTTCAAGTACTTTCCTTCTCCCAGCATTGCTCGGCTCTTGATGCTCCTGATGTTGCTCTTCAACGCTTGGCCTACAACCAGCAACACAAGTCCTTGCCCTTCCAAAATACTGCTTCTGCTACAAATCAGCGTCCTCTACACACCACAGACAGAATTCACAGTGGCTAAGAGCACCTACTTGGGATCACCAACTGGCTCAGCAGCAATCCCAGCCATCTCAAGCTCTTATCAATATCTGGTGCCACCCCATTTCCGTTGTCACAGTAAGGAGAGGGGCAGGGAGCATCTTTTCTAACACAGAGGCTTGGAAATTCACACAGCAACCAGAGACAGCTGCAATAAAGTGCTCTACTGTAAGTTACACGTGCATTAACACTTTAGCACACATAGATTAGTATTCCTTTGCTGGAAATATTTCAGGTTGTGCTAGAAGCGTTAGAACATTTCCATGCTAAAATGCTAATTTAAAAGTAACAAATTAAGCAAGCATGAAACAATGTAGGTTAATCCCCTGTTCTCCCTAATGCCCAAATTGATCTAGCTAAAATTTTCTAAGGAAACAACTTTTCCTATGCTGAAGAGGGACTGCATCCCTGAGGTTTTCCTCTTCACCGAGGGCTCAGCCACCACTCACCTCCCTGCACCAAAAGCAGAGGGCACCCAAGCCATGCTATGGAGAAACTCAACAGGCTTTAGCTCTGCGGGACAGGGGCAAAGCCAGGCACTGCCTGGGGCTCCAGGATAGCCACAGGAGGACACCCAGAGTAGGAAAGCACCTCTCCCGCACTCCCAAAGCCTCACAGAGGAGGAGCCTGCATGCGGTGCCTAACCCAAAACACCAGACATCAGTGTGGAAAAGAGCTCAGCTTTCACAGGTACCCACCAGAAGCAATCAGGCTTTTGACATGTACAGGGCAGCCCTTCCTATGCACTTCGACAATCAAGCCTTCCTAGTTTCAAATTAGGCAACTACTTAATTAGAAAACTAGGTAATTAGCAGATGCTTTTGACCTTAATCTCTTTTTAACTTCACTCCTCATCTGTTAAATGAAATGAAAGTCATCATCCCACACTGCATAAAGGTTAATTAACACTTGTGGGCTACCAATGAACTACCCTAAGTGCTGCAGCAAGGTCAGTGTTTAAATGCACGCATTTTCTTGAGAAGCAAGATTAAGAGCCTTCCCATAAAAACAACAGAAAGATACACAAAGAAAATAAAGGTAATTCAAAATACCAACCAACTGCTTTATAGGAAGAATCACCTTTTCAGAGTTCTAACTTGGAGGAGACTATGACCAAGTAATTAAAAGCTGCATCTTAACACTTATATGATCCAGAAAATTCAATACAGTCTCGAAGGACAACCCCAATTCTGACTTTTAAGTTCAGTCTGATTTCCCACTTAGAACACTCTTCTTTAACCTTCTGTCTTTAATGCACAAATCTACAAAAAGACAGCACCATTAATTGTCACTGATCTGCTCAACACAATGAATGATGATAACCACAGTCAGGCTCAGACAAAAGTACTGCTATCCAAAACATCACAAAGTCCAGTGAACGCACAGAGTTCATGGAGAAACATGGGACTATCTGAAACACTGGTTTTCCTGGAATATTCTGCAAACTCATTTGGACAGACAGGTACCAGCAGTTTTGTGCCAGGCAAGGAAGTTGGTGTGGAGGCTTGTAAATGGAAAGGGGGGGGAGAGGAAGGAGGGGAGAAGAGGGGGGAAAAAATACAAAAGAGCACTCACAATCATCTCAGATTCTCCATCTCTCTCTGCATTCTCCCCTCCCTTCACCCAGGACCACTTATTTTTTAACTGCTCTTGCCAGAGTGATGGTGCTAACTCATGTTCAAAGTAGTGTCCATAAACTTACAGAATTCTTTTTTCAGAATTTAAGCCCCAATTCATACAGGTTACCTCTGGTTATCCAAGCTCTATTTCCAAAACATATTTCCAAAATACATACTTTCCTAGTAACACGTGAATAAAATCCAAGTTTGCAAAACATTCAATCTTTATATTGCAAAAACAAAGGGACGTCCAACATTCCCCATCACTGGCAGTGCATCTCCTCTGCTGCAAAGCATTTCAATTCAGTAGTACCAACATACTTTCAACCTGACACCTATGGAAACCTTCCAAAACCTTAAATATTTATTGCTTATTTGGGCAACTAACTTAACTGGGTTTTTGTTCGTGGTATGCTTTTAACACATATGTTTTTGCCCCAAAGGAAGGAAGTTTCTACTCTAAGGATTGCCACATTCTCATCAATTCTAGAGCATCATTTCAGCAGCAAAACAAAAAAGCACTGAAATCATTAAGTGAATAACATCAGGTAAAGCAAAATAGCCTCTTCTTTTATGGATACATTTTATTTTGTGCCATGCAATGCTTACTTACAAAATTCTACTCACCTCAAATCCTGGCACACAAATGAATAATCTCTAGTTTCTGTTATCTAACAATCAAGATAGACATTATCTCTGTAAATAAGTGTTGGAACATTTCTGAAATTTTTTGTACTGGCTGCTTCATTGTGCTGCACATTTCTTTCCCCCAGGACTCATAAATATCTAATTTGTAACATCAAAAATACCACTTTACAAACCAAGTTTCTTTGATCTCATTTTGTGCTATTCTAAGCCAACCTATCATAAATGCCACTATGCAAAACTCCATCAAGAAAAACAGAATCCTGACCTATAGTATTAATTTCCTTTCCCAAAGAAATACGGACCTCCTTCTCTTGGAACACTCATCTACCGTGCAGGGAAAGCCTTCCCTTTCAGCTCTGCTGGAAAAAGCAGGATCTGAGCACTTTTGTGCTCAGCAGAAATGTACTTACACCAGAGCAGGGGGAGGCACCAGCACTGGCATACACAGCGTGTATTTCACGGCTCTTATCGCACCAAGTCACAGGACAGGGTGATTTCAGATAAAGGGAACCACGTTTTGAAACAGACTTACCGACCCACTGCCTTATCTTAGTTTTCTGGTATTTCAGGTATAGGAATTCCTTCCACTTACTCACAGCCCTATGTGGCTGCTGCTTTATTAACTCTCCATGCCAGAGCCCATTCAGTAAGTGACAACTTTCAACTTCCTCTCTGACAAGCTCAAGTGACCTTGAAGAGTTATTGTCCTTCTTCACATCTTCTTATCCAAAACCTAAGGATGACAATACACTCTCTCCCTTGTAAAAAATAACCTCTAAGAGACAAGCCTTCTGGTGGGACATTCCAGTGTTAGTTTTTCTCTCGTTGCCATCCACCCACAGCTCTGTCGCAGCGGAGCCGGAGCAGCCGGTTGTGCCTGCAAGCCCATCATGCTCCATCCATCCCACTGGGCAGCATCTCCTGTAGAAGGCACCCCTTATCCCAGCTCTGAGATACAAACGTTACCCTTGCTGCTGCAGGGGATGCCATCTCTCAGTCCTTCAATCTGCCCTGTGTCTCGTAGGCAAGAACAGACATAAGGTTTGGGTTTGGTATTTTTAAAAGTCTGCTGCTTCTTGGGAATGCAAGACAAAGCTCCCTAACCACAAGCTCGCTCCAACTCAACACTTGCAACAGCAGCAGTCAAATTCCTGCTTTTGTTTGCCTCCACCAAGATGTTTCCACAGCTTCTGCACCTGCTTGCAGCTTTGGTACTATAAGAACACCTCTACAACAGCTCATGTTTACTCCACGTGGAACCAAATCCACAGCAGTTTTGGTTGGTTGGTTGGGGTATTTTTGCATAGAAAAAACCTAACCTGTCTCCATACCAATCATATTATAGACACAGCTAAGCTATCTGCTTGATTCCAAGGATAAAGCACATGGCTCCCACACAGCCAACCTGGAAGGTGGTATCTGCAACTACTCATCACACATTAGTCACAGTCTCCAATTCGGTTACTACACAGGAGGAACTATTGAGAAATAAATGGAATAAGTGCACATTGTGTGTCATAGAAAACATGGGCCAGAGAGCAATAAGAAGTATCTATGCTGCTGAAAGTCAACAGCCACTCTCAAAAACGGGGACTGAGTAAAAATGCGATTAATCTGACTGGTTCTTTAGTTAAGCTCTTTTCGTTTTGTTACGTTAGCAGTTAAACAGCCTCGGTGAAGTAACAGCTGTAAACAAGGTGTGGGTGGAAAGCACTGCTCACACCTTTCCTGCTGCTGTGGCTGTTGCTGCCTGACAGAAGACTGACTGTCCTGCAACACGCTGCTTCTCAAGAGCTGTAGAAACATTTAATATTAATGTTTGTTATAGTCTTTTAAACAATTCAGACTGCAGATCTATCATCAAGTGCTGTCACACTCTCCTTAGCAAGGACACTATCAACAACTTTCCACAAATGCTCTAAAAACAAATGAGGTAATTGTGAAATGAAACGGATTTAATTCATGAAAAAGAAGAACTCTTGAACAGCATGGCAGACATCTGTATGTATGACTGCAGGTATATTTCATAAAGCTGCAGTTAGGTAGCTTCCACAGAAATGCATACATTAAAATGAAGCCAGTTTCAATCATAATTCCAGTTGTTAATCCTGCCACTATTACACCTAAAATGGAAAATTCCCCAGAAAAGGGAGGAATTAGGTCTCACCTTTATTTACGTCAAACCACAAAGCAGGTTTCAGAATTGAAGCAAAGCAAACACAAACACTTGGAAACAATGTTACATGATGCTACAACTTCCCAGACAACAATCAATCACTGAACAGAACACTTTGGTTGACATAGGCAGGTTAAGATCTTCTAATATTTCACCTTGAAAGTATTTTATGTAGAAGTGCTACACAAAATTGAACTATCACGATCGCTGTTGATAAATCACATGAATGTGTGCATGGAATTTGCTTACATGGGAAAAACGCCTTTTTGTAGGGATCCTTCTTCCTTTCTTCTCAAATGATCCCATAGGAAAACACACTTCTGTGTGGAACGTGTGCCAAATTTCATCCACTCAAAAGTGATATGCCTCTCAAAGTTGCTTAAATATAATCACATTTTGTATCATAACCTGGTTACCTATCTGATCTTTCTATAGATGGGGTCCCTGAAGCATAAAAAAATCTTCAGCTTTCTTTTACCACTACTTGCTACAAAGCAACAGTTTTTAGGTAAAAAAAATAGCAAGGGAGATGTGACTGATCATGGATATGCCCAGTATTACAGATACTACAAGTGCTACAAATACTTGATAAGAAAACAAAACTTGAATATCGTTGGGACTAAGTAACAGCAGTGTCACAAACTACAAATAAGTTGCATTTTTTCCAACTGACTTCCTTCTTCCTCAAAATTAAAGCATTAACTAATCAAGAACTGATAACAATCAAAGCCTCCTCAGAAAGAGAAATTTTTATTTGCTAAAGTACACGATTTCAAAAAAAAGCAGGAACATTTTGCTGCAAAAGTACACGAGCACCAGTGCAACCAGAAAGCCTCTGAATTGCCATTCAACCCACCACTGCCACATCAGGTGTCAGTCCCTTGCAGACCTCAAAGCTCTTCTCTGGCTACCACTGAGTAACACTTTCAGCTTTTCATAATAGATCAGAATCAGCAATGCTAGGTTAGGCCTGCCCACAGAAATAAAGTTTACAGATTTTTTTACTAATATACTCCCATTCCAAAAGCGAAAAGTATACTGGAAAAAGCTACATATTGTAGGTCTCTAGTGTTTGCAATTCAGTTTTATTCTCTTTTTTAAATCCTGGAGATTTCTATTTGTTTGATAACTGTGGGGGGAACAATCTAAAGCCAAAAAGATAATAGTTACTCTGAAAGCAGCTATTATCTTAAACCACTGAATTATCTAGTTTATTCCACTAATGCTTATGGTTTAGAACTGATTAATTCCACATACACTTACTAAGCATTAGCTATGCTAATTCAGCTATTTATACATATAAAAGAACCATCCAGGAGCATACTATTTCCGCATAATACGGCCAGCCAAAATAACAGGATCCTTCATGCATGAAAAATATTCCTCCCACCACAACACAATACATCAACAGGAACAAAATTATTTCGTCACTTTTCAGCATCTTCTAACCTTTCCAATAATCTTACCTGATGACTTTTTTTTTTTTAACAAAATGTGTTTTTTGGGCTGCAACCTGGGGTATGCCCAAATAACCAGCAGGGAGCAAGCCTAAGAGAGAGTTAACAGCATCACAGCTTCCATGCAGTAACTACTCAAGCACACTGCTCTTACTCAAGACTGAATGCCAGCTTGTTTAACCTACTAATCCACATTTACTAACCCACTGTGTCAACATGCTCCAAGTTTCCGCCTTCACTTAGCCCTCTGCAACTCCTGTGCAAGCCCACGCTCTAACTAGGTGTGACCATTCTTGCAGCCTGCAAGTTGCACGGGATAAAGTTCTCATGCCAGAGCGCTCCGTGACACGCAACCTGTACACCTGGGAGAGCTGGGGAAGACCTCCCAGAAAGGTGGAAAGGACAAGTGACCGTGCCACAGCAGGGCCAGGAGCACAGCCCTGCCCCCGCCAGCTCCTACTCAACCCCTGCCCAGTCTCAGGGCCACTCTGCCACCACTCACACAATGTAACCCCAGTACAGGCACTGTGCCATCAGTGCAAGCCACTCAGGGCAACACCTGAAGCTCTGATTTTTTTCACCTCTATCATCTAAGAAAAGCAACCTCAAAAACTACCTTAATGTTCAAGACACTGTGCCATTTATTTAGTGAATAAGTAAAATCATGCAAAAACCTGAAGGGTCAACTCAAATCAGGTTCTTGTGAAAGCGAACGCTCCCTTTGATGCATTTCATAGGTATCAAAAATTAGACTCTGGGTATTACCATGGTTTTAAATGCTTCTGAAGAGCTTCACAGGCAAATAAGGCCAAACCCCAACAAATTCATGCATTTTTAGAACATACAAAGAACAGAAAAGGTGCTGGAAGAGAAGAGCAAAGCAAGAAGACGTCAGCTAAATCCTGTTTTTATGATGCATAAGGGTTTCTCATCACACAATAAAGAACTGTGACTAATGGCTGTCATGTCTGGTTATTCCTTCTTCCCTGCTCACAGGGCAGGATCTGCATGTCCAGCACTTTTTCTGTATTTCTTTGCAAGTTCTGCTCTCAAAGCTGCTCTGGCTCTCTGCAGAAGGAGCAGGTTGAAGAAGCCTTTTAGCTGTGCAAGCTGCAAGAGGGAAGTTTCCAACACCACCTCTTTCCTGCTGAATTTACTTCTCTCCGTGAAGCAGGGGTGTGATGTAGGGTTCATAAAGATACTTTCTTAATCGCGGCATTACTCAAAATTTGAGAGCAAAGACTAGGTGCTGAGTAAGTGTGTGCAGACTGAACCTTTCTATCTGACCTTTAATGACAAGCTTGCTGTGTCAACTCCACCTCTGACATTTCACCAATTTTGATACTTCAGCAACTCCAAGTGTGGCTTGCAGTTGCTTCAACTCGCGATTACTTTCTGCAACTGCTAAAAAACATTAACCATTACCCTGCACAAGTCACTATTATCTCCTCAACCCCCTTCTGATGACTAATACATGTTCCTAGAACTGCTAGGAGCCAGCCAGAGACCTGAACTGGCAAAACAGAAAAAACGTTACCCAAAAATGATACAACAGTTTTAAAAAGTAACTATGAAGTTAAAGAAAGAAGACTTCCACTGAGTCAAGGTATTAACCTTCTAAGTAGTGTGAGATGAAAATCCCTCCTGACTTTTACAGTATTTGCAATTTTATGCTGCATACACACAGCACTGCAAGCACTAGAAAGAAAAAGGCTCTTGTAACACCCAAATACTTACAGCACAGTCTCTTCTGTCAGATACTAATTCAAATTAAGTACTTTTGCACCAGCACCTGTGCAGGGAAGCACGGCAGCAGGAACAGCAGTATGTGCCAGCCACTGTCACTGCCTGCCAGCGAGGCAGGTGGCAAAGCCACTGCCAGTCGAAGTGCCCTCCAAGCACAGGGACAGCCCCTTGCCAGAGGCACCAAGCCCAAGGCAGACTCAGTGTCACCCCCAGAGAAACCCTGCACAGCCACGGCCACAACCCCGCCTTTACCATCTCCAGCAACTGGCGAACCCCCGCTGTGACAAACCCTAAGCAAACTCTCCCCTACTCATAACACTAAAGACAAATGCATACAAATCTAGAGCCTGAAAGCAACCAAGCTTAAAAATACCGGGTTTTGGTATTTTTGTTTGGTTTTTTCTCCTTTCATAAATACCAACTTCAATGCCAAGTGTCACTGGAGGCAAATATTTAATCTAGAAGCATGCCAACTGAAGATTTGCTTGCAGGTAAGTATTTCCCTTGGTCAAACTCAAAATTTCTATCCTGATCTGTATTGTTTGAGATAAATTCTAGCCCATATCCAATATGATAGCTATGCTCTTCCTAAGGGACATGCCCTTGCCTTAGCTTTAATTATAAAAGGCTGATTAGAAAAGGTAAAAAAAAAGAATTCTTTCCTACTGACAAGCAGACAAGCTTTTTTAAAAAATTTGATTAAGCTGCCTAGCAGCACTTGTACCCCATAAATTAAAAGGAAATGCTATTTCTTTACTGCTGAATTAGGAATTAATTTTTAGCTTTGGCAAGAAATGGGCAATTAGAGGTATGTACAATGACATCTTTGCACAAGACAAATTACAATTAAAGGTAGAAAAGTTCCTACAGAGAAGTATATCACTATAGGATACTTATTTTTAAAAATATTAAGTTATACCCAAAAGCCTCACCTGAAATACTTTAGTACAAAGCCTTAAGCTCCTTTAAATAAAGGAAGAATGAGCATGTATGGCCCAACAAATAGAAGAAAAAAAAAAACTTTCTACATCTTAATCTCAGGCTTTTCCATACTTGTTACCAGTGCAAAGCTGCTAAAAGCCCTCAAGGCTGAAGTTAGAAATTTCACAGGAACAAAGCACTTGTTGATTCTCCATCATACCAGTTTCTTATCACACTAACTTTACAAGCAAGTCAACACACAGTCATTGGAAAACTTGATATAAAGGCATATTAGGTTTAACTGTACAAGTAGGAATCAAGTTTTAAATCAACAAAACACACTACCCTGCTAGGAATATCCAAAGCCACATGTTCTTTTAATTACAAATGCTAACTCTTATCCAGCAAAATGCTCAGTCTTTTATCAAGATTTTAGTCAAAATAATTTCCTAAGACGCGGAAAAAAATCAAAATAGAACATATGCATCAAGAAAAGAATGCATTTCTTGCATCTTATTTTGTTGGATTTCTATACAAACCTCAAGTCACACCCCCTTTAGAACTTCAAGGTATGCCTCAAGCTGAAGTTTGACACTGCTACATTTTTTACAGACAATCACAGAAACTCTTGTAAAGTCATTAAAGTCAGTGGAAATGTTGGTCACATACACCTGTTCATATTGGTAACAAAGCTCCAAGCTATAGCCATAAAAATCGCTGTTCTTTTGAATTTTATTCTGAAGACAAACAGCTAAACATTAGCTTTTCTTTTTCTACAGTAAAAATCCTTGCAAGCCTGCAAAAAAATCATACAAAGCACTCACAGCGTTAACATTTTCAATTTACCCTCCCCTCTTTCTTGAGGGTTGCAACATCTTGAATTCTAAACCAAATGCTTTGCATTCTGAAGCAGATAAAGTACAGTGCGCATTGCTCTCTTTAACAAAGTACACTGTAGCAAGGTCATTCCTTTCCTCCACTAAATGCCCGTAGAAATCTATGTGTTAAGCACTTGCCCTTTTATTTTTTTTAGCAAACTTTCCTGTGGACCATCGTATTTTCGGCCACAATTGTAAGGTTTTACATGCGAGATGCTGCATTTGTATCCCAACTGCATGGCATGAATCAGCAAACAAAGAACGGGTGCTCGGTGACGTCTGTTTCATTCGCAGTAAAACACCTTCACACCGTGTACAAGAGGAACACGCTTTATCTCTGATAGGATTTCTTGGTTAGGGTTATTTGGCTGGTCGGTCTTTTTAAGACCATATACTTTTGATAGCTACAGGCAGAATGATGCAATTAATTACCTAATTTGCACTCAAGAGAGACTGTTTTGACAGCTGCTGTTTAAAGAAAGGAAATATGCACTGAAATGTTTCATTTTTACTATGACACTGGTAAAAATAAAGGGAGAAGAGGAAAAAACCCTTCGTTCTGTAGTGCAAATACAGGTTCCACAGATAGAGAAAGCTGCAGCAGGCGCAGTTCTGAGCTCCCCACGCTGAACGAGCCTTTACTGCCGCCTGCCTGAGGCCCCACGAGTCCCATCGGGGCTTGCTCCGACTTTTCCTTTGGAGAGCGTCAAACCGCGAGGTCCAAAGGAAAGGCTGGACACGCAAGAGCCGCCCTTTCACGAGGGCTGCGAAAGGTCCCTTGCACGAAACTCTTTCCTGTCCCAGCCCCCGGCCGTCGGGACCCACGCTGCTCCGCGCCTTCTGTGCAGCGAGCATTAACTTCATCATTATCGCCGCTATCCACACACGTCCCGATTTTATTTAGTTGTTTTTTGTTTTTGTTTTTTTTTGTTAGTTTTGTGGCGGTGCGGATGCCGCACGGCAGCGAGCCCCTCAGCCCCTGGGCAGGCACACCTTGCGGGCTGCTGACGGGGGCGCGGAGCCACCCTGGCACCTCGCAGGGCAGAGTGTACCCCGGCACGGACCGGCTTGCCCTTCTCCCCTGCAGGGATGGGAAACGCGGAGCGGAGAGCGCTGGGGTCACTCCGAGCGAGCCCTGCCGGCGCGGAGCAGCGCGGTACTTTACCNGCGCTCGCTGCGGCTCCGGCCGGGGCCGCGGCCCCCCGGGGCCTGCTCGGGAGGGAAGCGGAGCTGCTCCCGAACGGGAAACCGGCAGCTGCTCGCACAAGGGCAGGGCGCTGCACCCTCCGCACAGGGAACGGCAGAAAGCGGGAACCGAGACCCCCGGCCCGGTGCCACCGCGCCGCACGGTGCTCACGGCCGGGGGCACCACGGTGCATGGGCTATAAACAGCGCACAGCCATCCGTCTGTCCGCGCTTTGGGCATAAGGAACCGCCACACACGACTAACGGCAATACCCTCGGCCGATGCACATAAACCATTACTGTCTCAAAGCATGTCTGTCTGTCTGTCAGGAACGGCACAGATCTATCGTCAGTCACAGCGCGACATGAGGAGCGACAGGAGCAGTGACACGGGGAGTTCACACGTGGGGGAAGAAGGGGGCAGCAGTTTGCTCAGTATTATATTGGAATATTTTTCACATGACATCGTTTCGAGACGAAAAAGCAATGACATCACTGGCAATATACTCACATCCATTATATGAAAACTAAGCAAAATATCATGGCTTAAAAGCAGCAGCTTTGCAAAGCTATCATTCTGTTCAGCAGAAGGGAACTCGTATTACAAATGCATTACAATCTATTTAATGTGATCATGATTTTGTCTGTCTTGCAAGACGAAGCACAGCCAGATGAGAACTAATGAATGCAACATGTGTTCATTCTTTTGGTAGCCGTGCCTGAAGCCAATTGGCAGAATGACTACAGCAAGATAAATGTCAAAACAAAACTATTTGTGAATATGTACTGCATGTATTTTGACTCTTCTATCATACCTGAAATAGTTTATTATTTTCAAGATTTGCAAGCATATTAAATAACTCTGGGTTAAAGTTTAGATTTCCAGACAACAGCGGGATAGAAAAAAAAAAAAAAAAAAAAAAAAAAA
>VZRS01007674.1:1407338-1468085 GCA_013398055.1 Ifrita kowaldi
CAAAAAAAGATGGGGAAAAAAAAAAAAAAAAAAAAGAAAAAAAAAAGAAAAAAAAAAGGGGGGAGGAGGAGACGTCTGTATCTCCATTCAAAAAAAAAAGGAGGGCAGCACTTTTTTTCCACCATCAGAAATGGCTGATGAGAAAGTTAATAGGTTCATAAGAATGCATATAATTAAGACAGTGCACAACTAGTTTTGTGTGTTTTCCCCAGGATTAACAATCTACATAACTACAGTAGTATATTTCTTTTCCAGCAGCTCCTGATCGACTGGAGGAATCGACCTCTGCAGTGATCTAAAAAAAGAGATGGCAGTCAGCTGAACACAGCTCTGCAGTATGAAGTCAGCCAGACAACTACTGTGATTAATAAAAGGGGAAAGGACTAGGAAACTGACTGGAGGAAGATGATAAAGTGTAAAAGGCAAGGGCACACAATTAAGGACCCTAATGAAGCCATGGGCCTCAACACACAGCTGCACCACTGGGATTGACCAAGAACGCATGTTCCCAACTTGTCCCAACCCCTATGCTGCATCACGTCATTAAACAATCTTAATTGCAAGATGAAACACTGAGTCTTATCTTGGGTGGGTTGGGCAGACAATAATTTAACACACACACTTTGGTATCCTTTCAAACTGAACATTCTTCCCAATACGACTACGAAGCCTTGGAAGAAATGACAGGCAAAATGCCCCATGAGGCCAAACGGACGTTGTATGTAGATCAGTGCCAAGAGCAGAAAGAGGCTTGATTTGCAATCTTAAGTGGCCATTAGTGCTCTGAACAATGGCAGATTACATGCAACTGGCAAGAAGCACACAATGTAGTTCACACCAATACATTTCTTTTTGAATATATCAATTTTAAAGTAAGTTAAGCACATCATATTAAAAAAGTTAGTATCTCCTACCGTAAAATGACTATCAAGCATTGCTATTTCTGGGCATCTTAAACAGAGCTTAGTGTCTGCTCAATCAAAAGCACACAGGATGAGGCAGAAGGAACCAAAGAAAATGTTAAGAGCATCATCAGAATGATCCTCTGAACTCTAACTTTTGAAACAAGATTTCAGAAGGCCCAGTGTATACAGCTCACCCTGAAAACAGCAGAAGCCCTCCCAACCCATCCATCTCCTGTTCCCTGCTCAGCTGAAGACTCAATCAAAATTCCTCGAGTTGCCTTTAAATCTCTCATGAAAACCTTACCTCCTTGTTAGGATTTTTCACTACCCTTCTATCATACCTGTCCTTCTAAGAAGGAACCTATCTTCAATAGCTGCCTACCTCTACGCTTTTCAAGCTTAAACACCATCTCAGCTCCCCCTTCCCTGCTGTTACTTAACATGAAGGGTGGGTGATGAGGAGGTGTGCTTTTTAAGTATTTTAGACAGGCACGAATAATGAAAAAATACTTAAAATATGGTACGGACCAAAATAAAACACATACATAATGTAAATCTTTGCTTAGGAAAAAACTCCCAGGTAATTAGCAGTGTAAAGTACATTGCTACACCATAAAAAAACCTAACAAACACTCTTCCATCTAACAAAGCCTGTTAAAGATCAGGAACGGAGCTCTGTACACTGTACAAGTACAGATTCGTTCACCGCTTGTTTATCCCTAACACAGATATTTAGGAACACCACACATCTGGTGACGTTCAGAACAGTGAATGTCTCAAAGGCTGCACCAGTATCAGATTATGACTGCACAAAAGGAATGGTTTTAGAAATACTTCAGATTTTTGTGAGTCAAAAAACACTCCAGTGTCCCTTTTCTTCAGAGGTGGGAGCAAATGGCTCCTCCAGCTTTTGAAGGCAGCCACAGGAAGGCATGAACTCTTTGGAGTCACCACTTTCATATGAAGAGGAGGACGAAGCAGGTCCCCATGTCCCATACCTGAAAAATTGCCTTCCAGTCACCCAGAGCTAACTGAGGAAACTAGGGGTGCCCCCACCAAAGCCACCATGTCCCCAGCTGCAGAACAGACACTCATCCCAGGACACCTTTAGTACTTTAAAAAAAAAAAAAAAAAAAAAAAAAGAAGAAGATTATTTATTGAGCTTCCTTGGCAAGTGACACTGCTCCTAAGAAAATACCTGCCATTTGAAATTTGGAAATTGGTTCTCACAGAACTAGGTTTTCTCAATTTCCTTCAGGTTTAGGAGATTTCAGATGCAAGAGCTGCTGCATGAGGCAATCACAGTGTTATATTCCATCCAGAAGATTACTGGAAACTCTCCCTATCTACCTTTTCTTCATGAAACCTGTAACTGTACCTAAACATCGCAAAGAGGTAACTGTACTGACACAAGTTTAATGCCTGTCTTGCTGTTGAACTGCAAGAGGGCAGCACTAGTTAATTTTGTTTCCTCATATGTATGAAATCAATCATGTTTCCACTAGCAAATGACCCTTCAATTACTTTGCTTTCTTCTTTCCGGAAAGAAACTGCAGCAATGTTTCAGTTGGCAATTAACCTCACTGCCAAAGAGTATCACCCTTCAGCAGCTGCATTCATTAGCTTTATTCCATGGAAAAAAGAGAATAAAAGTAATTTCTTTAATGACTACCCAATTCCTAAAGACCTAAAGCCTTTTATTACTTTTTTTTGGGGGGGTGAAAATTTTCTTTCAGTTTGTTTTTAAACCTGTATTATATTTGCCATGACCCAGCAAGCACAGCAGACCAAAACCATCTCAGCAGCAGAGACAAAGTAATGAAACAGAGTTTTAGAAGACACACTTTGGTTAAGGATGCACATTGCATCAAGCCTGTGTCCAGCAGGACTTGTGAGGTGTACAGAGGTTAGTGAGGCATGAAGGACAACTCCAGCAGGATCCAGTGCTCCCACTAACACCTGCGGGATGTAGCAGCCTCTGCTCGCTCCTCTTCACTCCAGGTGCTGAGCACTGTAATAAACCCTAATAAAGTCCCATTCTCTGAAGGATTAATTCCAAGAGTGATGAAAGGCAGGACCTTCGGCTAGGATTAAGGTCACTTAGAGTTGGCATATGGCAGCACTACTGCTAAAATAAGCATCCCTGCCCTTCTCCTGCATCCTTCACACTGTCACCCTGCTCCTGCCAACACAGCTCATGGGGGTGGTGCACAAGGAAGCACACCAGGAGACTGAACAGCGTGAAACTTAACTCATCAACACCAAAACAGGGAAACTCACCAGGCCAGTCACATGGTGTATGGCACAATGAGCCATGCTGCAGCAGCAGGGAGGTGGCAGCACCCTCTGGAAAGAGTGGTGGGAATCGTGTCTGCCAACAGCAGCTCAGCCCGTGGGTGACTTAAGGAGACTGTGAAACAGCTACACTTGTAAGTCACATTTCATTGCCAGAAAAACCGAGCAAAATAAGAACTGATACAGAAGAGAGTGAAGTGCCCAGCCAAGCAGTGCCAGGGCAGGATGCGGCAGAGAGCACATGGCAGTGCCTGAGGCCCTTCCCTTATCAACCCCCTCCTAGACCATAAATGAGCTCCTTCATCCTATGGCATTCTTCTCAAATGGAGACAGCATACAGAAAACATGAGAAACAAGAAGCGTACATTGGATCTTAAAAATTGTCCTGGGGCTGTCCTCCACAACTAAACCGTACCCAGGTTTGAACTAAACTATACTAAACCTAGGTCAACCAGCCTAGGAAAGTGATCTGAATGGGAAAATTTATTTCATTTGTTTTCCAAAAACACATCGCCTAATTCGAAAAAGAAAGCCTGCAAACAACACAAAGCCCTCCAAATGCAAATGCAGATTTTAAGAACAACCACAGGAATGCCTATTTTTGTCAGGTGGCTTTCTGCTGCAGCAGCTGCACCAACACGACGGAGGTGCCAGCAGGCTGATGTGGAGCGTAGGAAGGGTGGCAGTGGGTAAGGCTGGTATTTCACTGAGCATAACATCAAACCACAGCTGTAGCATGCCTTCCGCTGCCTGCCTGGAGCACTTGCACAGCCGACTGCTTGCAGCTGCCTTCCTGCCTATCCAGCAGACAAGATGAAAAAGCGTTAAATCTAAAACACAGACACAAAAAGGTTTTTTTCCTGCAAATTTCATGTTGAGCATATGTTCCAAACCACAGTCCAGACCACACAACCTAGGTGGTGGCCCATGAAAAAGTGTCCTGTCCGTGAGGAAAGGAAGAGTCTGAACAGTAGCATCCTTGTTAGACACAGTCTGTATCTTCATGGAGATAATCACAGTTTGATCTCTGGTCAAGAACTGAGCTCCAAACACACAAGATTTGCATAAGTGGTATTTTTAAAAGTACAGGTAAATTGGACAAGGTTGTTCAATATGACACATTTCCATTCTCTGAAAGTGATCACCAAAACTTTGATTATTAATAGTAACAATTAACTGATGGTCTTAGTCATACCAAATCTATGGTTATAGAGTAGCTATGGTGAAAATACTGCTTTTGCCATGCAGCAGCAGGAAACAGCAGTGCAGAGGCCATCTACAAACTGTTTTCTAATAAAGCACTTTCAAAATAAAATACCTACTTCTAGAAATAGGACACTGCTTAAGAGTTGTGTATTCTTTCAGAAAATGATTAAATGTCGTTCTTGCATGTCAAAACATCTCCAGATGCTGGCTGTTTCCATTAACATATTGCTGCAATGGTGAGTATTTTTACTACTTTTAAAAGTAGTAAAAAATAAACTAAGAGCAAAAAACACAAGAGAATTTGAAAGAGCACACTATTTATGACAGAGACAACAACTTTCTCATTTACTATCCATTTTGAGATGCTGAGGAGGTAGAAAAGCTTTTACAAAAAAAAACCCACCAAAAAGCACAACCCTTCCCACAAAACTAGTTCTTATTGAGGACGTGCAGCACAAGACTCGTGGATGCACAGAGGGCTGGCACAGTGGGTGACCAGCTCAGCTGTGCACTGGAGTGACGTGTGACTGCACTGCAATCACCCCAAAGGGTGGCTCAGACATACAGCAAGGCACGAGGATGAGGAACAAACCTCACAGATGCCAGTCTGGCTTCATCTAGACTGACAGGAACACCTTTTGGCTTCCAGACTTCTGTATATGCCAGCATAACCCAAACCTTCCACATGAGGGGTGCGGTGATCATCTGCATTTGTGACCACGCAGCAGAAACACAGCATCTCTGATTTAAATATTACCTAGCACATGCAAACATGATGTAGGTGTCAGACCTTATGCTACTACTCCACTTCAGAGTCTGACCTTATCAAAAGATCATTTACAGCCACACACTTTTGACATATTATATACAGCAGCTGTACAGTCCATAAATTAATTACCCTTCTGATGGCACAGACTACTAAACAAAGTGGTTTAAAGGGAATCTGTAGAAACAGCTTTATATCCATGTCATTCCTTTAAATTTAGTTGACGGCAGATCTTTGTACTCTTAAGGAAAATGGGTCACAATAATTAATGTCATGGTTTATTTACAAATATAGGATTGAATTATTGTGAAATCCTCAGGCAGGGTTTAGGACCTATGCTACTGGAACAATACCCAAGATATACATTTGTGTTTTTTAAAAAGACAAATACAGAAATTCTTGTTTACTTCTCTTGATTTACAGTAGTGTTCTCAATATCCTAAAACTTGGTGAATATAAAATGGGAAGAAAACACTATTTCCACAAATTTCTTGATAAAAAACTGTCTTTAGAAGGAATCACTTTGATCCACACACAGAAATCAAAAGAGACCTTTCACCTAAGTTAAAAATAAAATCTGCCAGACTAGAAGTCATGCTTATTTGAAAGTGTGAGTAACATTATGGACATTAACACATGGACATTAACATTTTTTCTTCCTGTAGGAATAGCAGTATTACAAAAAACCTGGCACAACTGATACCTTTGCCAGGCTGCCTCTCTGGAGAATAACCCAAGGACAGTAAGAAATAAGCACCATTTTAACTGGTAGCTCTTTCACAAGAGTCGAGACCAAGGTCAACTTTTGACTAGAGAAGTGTGTTGGTATTGCCAGAAAATAAACATTCTATAGGTCAGAAAAAATAATTTCTTCCTCTGGATCACCAATACTGTCATGACAGCTAAAGGTCAAAGCAAGGAACAAACAGGCTAATGTGAAAGAGGGAGAAAGAGAGAGGGAACTGTGATGTGCAGTAGAGGTCTAATGGAACTGACAGGCTAAACAGCTGTGTGAAGACAAGGACACACCATTCCACAGGGGAAAAACACCACACACGAAAAAATGAAGAAGATTCTTGGTGGCTTTAAGAAATGCAGTTGTATTTTTCAAGAATCCAGCTTACCAAAGATTCAGAGACTGACTAAAGGTCAGAAGCAGCAGCAACTTGATGGTATCACATTACCTAAGAGGCATTTCCATACACTGTAGAACCACCAGGCCTAAGAGATGGGGATGGTTATGGCAACATATGATCAAGCTCACTATGTCCTTACTTCACCACAAGAAACTCCTGTACTCCAGATCTGCCTAGTTATCTTCAAGTAGTAAGAGCTGAATAACAAGGGAACAATCTAGAACACACTGAAATCACAAGTTTTAAAGGAATTCAATCAAGCCTCAAATGAAGAGTTTACCCATTTGTTCCTTGAGAAGGATAAAGTCCATGAGCTAAGTGAATAAAATACCAGGGGTGATAGGGCTACAACTAAAAACAACTTCTTTGCTAGCAAAAGACACAACAGTACGGACTGCTCTAAGCTCCCAGCATCTTAGGATAAGGAATAAACTCTATATATTTGCATGCAAAGTAAACTAAAATAATAAAAACTATTTTCATGCCCTGCTCTTTTTTTTTTTGTTTTAATACGGACTACAGAAGCATTTGTATTTTTTTTTTTTTTAATACATAAGAGTATGAAGTTAGCAGGTTTTGTCTAACCCGCTGCTAACATGCAGGTTTACACAATGAATCACAGAATGGCCTGGGTTGGAAGGGATTTTAAAGTTCATTTAATTCCAACCCCCTGTCATGGGCAGGACACCTGCCACTAAACCAGGCTGCCCAGAGCTCCATCCAACCTGGCCTTGAACACTTCCAGGGATGGGGCATCCACAACTTCTCTGGACAACCTGTACCAGTGCCTCATCACACTCACAGCGAAAAATTTCTTCCTAATACTGAATCTATACCTACTCTCAATCACTGAATCTATACCTACTCTCAATCTGAATCCATATCCCCTTGTCCTGTCACTGCATGTTCTTGTAAAAAGTCCCTCTCCATCATTTTTGTAGGTTCCCTTCAGGTACTGGAAGGCCACAATTAGGGCACCCCAAAAATTTCTCATTTCTATGCTGAACAATCCTAAATCATTTAGCCTTTTCTCATAGGGGAGTAATGAGCACAATTCTACCACAAGATATTTAGACAGAAACCTGACAAACACCTTTACATAAAGCTCCTTTTAACCCAAGTTTTGGGGATTGTGTGTGTGTGTTTCTTTCTTAACACTAGGTTCTGAACATAAAACTTCCATCTGAAATACATATTAGTTATGACAGGGACTGCAAACACTTTCTCTCATATCAGTTTGTACCATGTTTAAAGCACTCCACAAAGCCAAACGGAGAATTACGGAACTCTTAAATGCACATGGTTACACAGATTTTAAATTATGGATAATAATAAAGCATCATTACATTTACAATCTATGATGCTCTCCAGTATTCAAAATTTGTAAAGTAAGTGACACTTGATCTCAAGACAGTCTTGAGATAGAAAAGATGTCCAAATCCTAGTGAAGTGATCTAAATTGGTTAACAGAAATATTTCTTTAAATCATGCACACCAGAGGTTACATTTGACCATTGAAATAGTCAGTCCAATATACAAGTTCACAAAAAAACGTACATTCTTATCCTTTTTCTGTCCTCAGGCCAAAAGAAGTTACAGTATGTTCAAGAAGTTTTAGCCAAAACAAGACAAGAAGACAAACAGTAACAGTGATTTATTTGTCTGTAAGTCTGTAATCACCATAGAAGCTGATAGGACACTGAGCACCAGACAATGTTACAATTTCAGTGTAAGTTTTATTTAGTAGCAATGTTTTGCTTGCTATCTATATAAACAGGAAGACTCAGCTATTTCCTTCAACCAACTGCTAGTGTCTTACTATGTTAACACAGCCCACAGGAAAATCTACTTGAAAGTAACAAACCTGCAATGCTGGACATTTTATTTTATTTCTCCATGGGCTGTATTTACAGCATGAATACGTGTTGGTTTGCTGGGTTGTTTATGAGGCTTTTTTCCAGCATTAATGAAGGCTTCTATAGGAAAGCATGCACTACCAAATTATATTGAAGGACACCAGAACCAAAGGAATGGTATTACATAGCAATGACCAGACTGGCTTAAATACCACGACAATTCCAGTCCCTGTTCCTGAAGTTTTCACTAAATGTTACATGTTTCTTCAAGCATCATTTGAGGATGAACCCCACTGGCAATGTAACAGATTTGAAGCAACATTAAGCATGTTCATCCCCATCAGAAACACAGTTTTTCACTCTTCTGTCAAACTGCTCAATATTCTGCCAGCCCATATGAAAATAAAGTGCAAAATTTTACTACAGCAATCAGGAATTAATGAATTGTTGCAAGTCACTTGTGCATCTTTCCTACACTCACATAGCTCAGATATGAACAAATTTACATAGACACACTTGTATTGCAAAACTAACCCTCAAAACCACCTTGTTCAGTCTGTCACCCTGCAAGGTGGCTCACAAGGAGGCAGCTCCTCCCAGCTCCTTTAAAACAAAGTTAAGAGAGAGCAGCTGAGGACTGCAAATGACTATACTTCATATCTTTCAAGATTTTCTTAACAGAAGATTTATCCCTCAGTATTTTCCTTTGCTATGCTCTTGACAGAATTCAAATCACTCGCTTTGTCTCACCACAGGAGAATTGCTGGATTTAATGAGCAACTCATTTGATGGGTAATCAGGCAACTGATTTTATCTGCTTCATTGCTATCCAAGAGGTCAGCACTACCTTCCATTAAGGCAAATTACAGGTTTTCAAGCATACCTGCAATCAGATGAAATCAAGTTTGTTCTTGCAGCATCCTCAAAGCCCATAGAGGATATGTGCATTGGAGGAACGTGGGGAGAAGTGGAAAGAGGAGAATTAAATTAAACAACCATTTGGAGGAAGCATCTTACTGTTTTCACTGATGAAATCAGATCCATGGCATTAAAAAAAGGACATGAGAGAACATGGCTTATTTGCATTGTCTCCTTCCTTTTCTCATTCATAAACCAATTGCTATTCTTAGGCAGGATATGTATTGGAAGGAACGTACTAGCAAACAGTAAACTGAGTTTGTAATTCAATCTTAATCACCCATCTCAAGAGCCATACAAAATGGTCTGGAATTACGCTACATCTGAGACCATGAGCAAGGGCATCACATGTAAACATCAACATACAATGAGAACTTGGTCTACTTAAAAAAAACCTTTTTTTTTTAAATAAAAATTGTGTTAATTAATAGTCACAATAATTGTTAAATGACAAATAGCTGTTTATTTCCGTGAAGCCCTCCAGCCTGCAAGAACACAACTCAAAGCAATACCTTGGGTTGTCTGTACCCCATGCACACGTGTGGAGCACCTTGATGCAGGTGAGGACAGCACAGTGGCTTTCCAGCACAGGTCCACTCCCCTGCAGACAGGATGAAGTCAGGCAGCAAGAATGGAGCCGGCCATTCCTGAAAACAGGCCAGAAAACACTTGCAGATAACTGCTTGCAAGGTACCACTCTCCACTAAAAAGATTAAGAGTGGAAATAGCATGTACTTGGCACAAACCTCTGAGTCAGGAGTTTGGTTTCGATCATCAGCAAATTAGCAGTTTAAACTGGATTCGCCGCTGGAAGATTTGATTTGGTAAGAAAGTTTTAGATCCTGCTGCACAATTTAGCAGGGTGGCTGGCAGCTGTGCATGGGGAGGAAGGGGGACACAGCTCTGAACACAGACCACCTCACAAGTGAGGCTAAAAACCTGGGAGGAGCTCCAGCTGACTGAAAAGGGAACAAGGACTCACCTCCAGACTATCGTACCCTATGGTCTGATACCATTTAATGTAACATGGCAAATTTCAACAACTTATTACAAGGTATCCTCATAGATACAAAAGTCTTTTGAAAAACAACATTTTATCCAAAATACACCCTAATAGCATTTGGACAACTTGGGCTATATTAAATATACTGTCACTGCTTCATACAAGGCATCCAAGGCATCCTGCTCCCAGTGACTGAGTATCAGAGCTACTTCTGTAAAAAGAATGGCTATTAATATTGTTTATCTGTCAGTTAAAAAAATTGCTTTTGCAAATTATTCAAGTACTTTGATTACCCATACTGTTTTGCTAGGAAAAAAAAAAGTTTAATAAAGATGACACAAGCAGTAGTATGCTGACTTAATTGAATTACAGACAAAAAATCTGCTCTAGAGTATAGTACAGGAGACTGTAAACCTAAGAAGTGGTCCATTATTAAAATTTGAAACAGACTAACTACTAACAGACATTTTCCTTAGGAAGACAACAACACTGATTCGACATTTGTGTTTTAGCTTAAACAGAAAAAGACAGTTTAATTGTAGCTTTAAAAATAAGTGTCTTTGTAGGTAATAACAAAGTCATCTTTTCCCCCATAGGCTGCTGCCCTAGTACTGCTGTAGATACCACTCTTCATGCTATGGAATAATATCAACTCACTTCTTAAGCAAGGCATTCCATTTTAATTTTTTTTTTTTCAAATGTTCCATTGCTTACTGTTCCTTTGCGATCTAACCTCGAGCAGCACAGGCAAGACAGGGCAGCATCCTACAAGGAGCATTAACTGACTCCAAGCCTTCTGCTGACTTCCCAAAGCATGGAAGTGGTGCAGGAGAATCAGTGTTTGAGGTTCACCTGAACTGAACACAGCCACATAAATCACTGATACATCCAGTATTCTGGATTTGCTTTTGAAATGGCCTGATGGTAAAAGAGAAGGGGTAGGGGAGGAATATCAGCCTCCTATCGAGAGGTGCTGATGAGAGTTTATTCTACAATTGCAAAAGTATTTTTCAGTATTTGGGGTAGCTGGACGAGAGTGAAGCCTCCCACAGGTGAGTGAGGTTGTCTGCTGGGCAGAGCCACTGGGTAGGCAGGATCTGTCCACAGAGATGCAATTTGAACAGGACAGGACAGATACAGCATCAGGTTAAATTAACTATCTTTGTTAATAGATAGTTTTCAGCCTCAGAACCTGACTTGCTGGGAGAAGGGCAATTTTTTAACCTTGTCCCAGTTAGTCCAGGATTACTTCCTCCCCACTCACTGTATCTCACATATGTCTGATTTTCACGCTTTTTCCTTTTGCAACTTCGAGGGCTGCTAAATTCCCAGTTTTGTTAAACACAGAAATTCTCTTCCTTATATTTCACAGCTTCAGCAAGTGTGGCGTTGAAGAAAACCAAACTCTTAAACTATTCCCAATGAAATCACATCCATTAGCAGTAGAGCTGATTATGTTTAAAAAAAAAAAAAAGAAAACAAACCAAAAAAAACCACCAACATACCTGGCGCTGTACAAAGCCTCCTCTACCAGGAGGATTGCAGAGTTCAATTCCTGGATATGCATCTCTTGGTAATGTTCACATCACTTTGGCTTACTTGAGCATTCATGACAAAAATTAACAAAAGCCTCTTATTTTTATGGGCCATATCGATTGTTCCAATGCGTGCTGATCCTATCTTCTACAAACAAGGCCAGGATTTAATTGCACTGGAGCATTAAGCAGAAAGTCTTTGAAACTCTTTTCTGTTTAACCTATCTGAACTGCAAGTGGCTGTACCAGAAAGGGCTGAAGCATGTGCCGTTCTGAAGAATAACCTGCAGTGACAGATATGGGCAGGTGCGGTACCAAAGTCACTTCAAAACACATTAAAAGAAGAATTCTTTAAAAGAATTACAAGCTTGCCTTTCTAACCTTCCCAGAAATTAACACAACTTTAGGTTCATAAAAAAATAACCACATACCTTGCTCTAGGCATTGCTGACATTGCTGGATTATTCCCAGAACATTTAGGAGGGGCTGCACAATGACAGCAAATCCACACGTCCGAATTATCAACGCGAAATTCCTAAAGTTCCAGTTTAAGCCAGACAAGACTGTGTATTTTTTGCTTCTATTCATTCTTCTAGATGTAAGCTGAAATTCTGTGCCCATTACAGTTTTATAATTCCTTTGTAGATTATGAAAACAAAGCAGTAAAGCATATCAATGAAAACAAACTCATGCTTTTTCCATAGTAAGAGTTGTATTTCCAATCCACCGGAAAATCCAGCAAAGTAGCAATTTATTAGCCATGCTGAACGAATCAGAGGTACACAACAGGATTCCAGACACACAAAGCAAAAACCAAAACACAAGCCACATGAATACAGACCACCTTGCAAACCCTCCCAGTGATGGCATGGATTCCTTTACTTCAGCCAGTATTTTATTTCCCAAAGCTGGCACTGAACAAGACCCTTCCCAAGGAACCCTAGGCTGCACCGATTTTCCAGCCAGAACAACACAAGAGCTGCTTCCAGCTCGGTGCCAGACATGACACACCAGCCCCATAGTGTCTCCAAAGCAAGGATGATCTCCTGGGGGAACCTGGGAAGGAGAAGCCACAAACTCCCAGAAGTGCTTGCACAAAGGGTCTGTTTCCAAATTCCTCCAGGGACTACCTTTATATAATGACATTAAAACTGTTTGCTCCTCTTCGACAACATGCACAAATGTGCAGGTTTGGGAATAGAGAAGGTGTAATATCAGCATGTTTGACACTAAGGACCAAGCAGGAAAAAAAATTGAGGGGATGTTAGCAAAGAGGGGGGAACAGATGGCCAACAAAATACCTTTATTTCCTTTAAATATTTCCTTTTATCCTGTTTTTGCTTTTCTTGCCTATTTAAAGCATGAATTGATGATGACAAGAACTGTTCTGAGGCACTTACTGTGCTAAAAGAGGTACTTAGATGTATTATGAAAGGACTTTTTTACTTTTTAATCTAGTGAGTTTCTCTTCATATTTGTGCCTAGAAACAAATAACCTTAGTGCAGGATTTTTCACAACATACACAATTCCAGTCCCATCTGCACATCAAAAGAACAGGAAAAAAAAAAAAAAGATTTAAAATTTACACTTCATTTCACTCTCCAAAAGGACCTTGACAAAAATGAAACCTGCCCCTGCAACAGCAAAGATTAAAAACATTTATTTCAAATCCTTATTTCTTGTTTTTCTCTCTCTTCCTTAGTCTAAAAACAGCTGAAAGATCTGGCAACTAACCCTTTTTTTGCCGAGTGGCAAATAATAGAACCCAACAAGATTTGCACTTCTCCAAAGAAAGGCTAAAGGCTCCCTTTCCTGACAAAACAGGACTTGATCACAATACTCCTTGGATCTCAACCTGAAATCATCTTACAACCGACCTGCTGGTGGGGTTAAGCAGTTTCCTTGGTGATAGGAGCAAACAAGATCCCACCTGAACACAGGACCAAAAAGTGGCCTTGAAGATTGATTTGCAGCTGTGACCCACAGAGCCAAGCACTGACCTGGCCCCTCGGGGCAGCTCACTGAGGGTGATAAAGGACAAAGCAGCACCAAGGCAGAGGGTGATTACTGTAAAATTCAACTGAGTTACAACACGTGCCACACCTATTCAGTGACCATAGAGGAAAGGAATTACCGTGTCAGGTGAGACCACAAAATTATATTTATTAATGAGTTGGTTTGGGGTTCAAAACTTTTGAGATCCTTTCTCTGGCATAGGAATATTACACTGACATTAAAAACATGTTCACCTGTTAAGGGAGCAGCAGCAACAATGTCTGGGGCTACTTGAATACTTAAGTCTACAGACAGTATGAGGCAGAAGTCTCAACAGCTGACAGTACTGACCATTTTTCACATAGAAAATAATCTGAACAGTCTTATTGCACATGCTGCAAAGACAAATCGTGGAGCATTAAAAGAATTTGTTAGACAGGATGTGTCCCACTTCCTCTTCCTTCTCATTGAAAACTAAACAACATAAATCCCAACTAGTTATTTCAAATGTAATCAACTCCTGCCAGGCATCACTACTTGCTAATGCTTTCCTTCTGCCCATCTCTCCTCACCATTAACTCAGAAGAATTTAAAAAAAAAAAAAAATCAAGCAGAAAAATCCCCCAACCCTCTGCACACCCTCACCTACAGACCCATAACCAGCAGACCTGATGATGTCTTCCCCTCCTGGAGCTTAAGAAAAGGTAAACAAAAACAAAATTCAGACAAAAATTAGAGGGGGGGAAAAAAACAATAAGGGGAGAAAAAAAAAGGGGGGGAAAAAAGCAAGAGAAAAGGGGAAAAAGAAAGCAAACACACAGAACAAAGCCACAAAAACCCACCAAGCATGGAAGAGGGTCTGGGCAATTAATTGAATTAATTAACTCTCCACAATACAATATATGTAGCAGATCCAGACATACAATTAAAATGTAACTATTCAAAGCTTACACGGTTTCACATCACCATTAACATCTCTCATCCCTCTTTTGGAGGGAGGAGCCATGCAAAGCTTACACAGTTTCACATCACCATTAACATCTGTCATCCCACTTTTACAGGGAGAAACCACAACACCTGCCTATACAGCACAAGCACCTTCAAGCAGATGCATGACTGTGCACACAGAATTAGAAAACAACCTGAGTCAATAACTGGTGTCATCAGACATTTTATATCAGTCTTTCCATTCCTAAACCTTCTCAAATCCTAAAATTGCAATTAAAGGTAAAGGGATCACATCTGGAAAAAGATTTGTACAACTTCCTGCTTTTAGACAGCCACATTTCTCATACGGCAGTTAAAAACCTGCCAGAATTTCCCCTATAAACATGTTTCCAGCAATTTCAGCTCTCCCACGCAGTCTTGAGTCCTGAAGTAACAGTCTCCTGCAGAAAAGGTTGTTTTTCATAAACACACACACACACACAAATAATCTGGCCACACATTTCTCTTGCATGATGCATTGTTTTCCACATGCTAGTACCAGACTGTCCTACCACAACTGACAATTAAGACACTCAAAAGAAAAAGCGTTAGCCTCACAAGAAAACAAGTCTTTGCCACATTATGAAACACAAGAAGTAGGTTAACAGTAACATAACCTTTGAGAGGTGGCCAATACTGACACACAGAGGGCAAAATTGCTAGGTAGGGTAGTGGATGAGGGAGAGAAAGAATGAAAGAAAGGAAGTAAGGAAGAAAGGAAGAAAGGAAGATAAGTCCTGAAACCTAACAGGCTTCTGTCAATTATCACTTCGGAGAGCAACTGGGATCCTACAGAGATTTACACCTGTGGTCCACAGATTCTCTCTCATAAAATGTCAAAGGGAAGGGTGAACTCCTGAGAAACTAAAAATTTTTTCAAAAATCCAAACAAACACGAATGATAGCAATGACACAGACATAAGAGCTGAAGGATTCCTTTGGTCAGTGGTCATGATCAGTCACAGGTCAATAGGGATGCTGTCCTAGTCAGTTCATGCTGTTGGACAAGAGAGATGACCAGCAGCACACACAATCACAACCCAACCCTGACCATTCCTGATCACTTCCCAGAGACACCATCAAGCAGTCTAGCAGAGGGTATTCCGTTTCTTTTCCAAGCTAAGGAACAAATCTGTTCAGAAACCCAGACTACCTGGATGAATAAAAACCTGACCTGTGATGCTAAAAATAAACAGGAAACAATTTTTTTCCATAAATGAAAAGAAGTTCAAGAATGAAAAGCATGCTTAAGAGGTTACAGGGCACCCACAGAAAAGTAAAACCAACTGGGAGCCTGCTTGAGCTGAACCATGCAGAAGAAATACTGGGGCATCACTGTTACTACGCACTGCAGCTTCAAAGGAGGGGGAGAAACCCAGCTACTACACACTGAGGTGTAAGGGATTATTTAAGAAAAAAACAAGCAGGAACAGACAGCAAAGAAAATGTTTTGCCTTCTGTTTCAATAAAGATTGACAAAATGACACACTGAAAATGAGGATAGGGTAATGGTTATTGCCATGTACAATGTGGAGACAAAATGAGACCATTTACAAATAAAGAAATAAGGGGATCTGGATAATCCCCATTTCACTGAAATAACTGGAACTTGCAACAGTGACAGATATGCCAAAAATCACTACAAGAGGGAGGGGGAAAGGAAGCAGTTTGGGAGAGTAGGAAAAGCATGACCTTGAATAATACAAGATCTGAACAAAAGAAATCTGAGTAATGTAATTGAGTAGTGAAATGAAGACAAGGCAGATCGGATTTTACCTGAGTAATTTATTCCTCAAAAAAGGAACCAAAGAACTTACACCAGTGAATTTAATCCAGAATTAAAAAAAGAACTGATGTGATAAACAGTAGTATTTAAGGTATAGACATAAAACATTTTAAAGATGAATGAAGCCCTGGCTGAAAGACAGGCAACAGACAGATAAGAAACCCAAACTAAGAGAAGATGTGTTCCTTAGGTTTTGTGACATCAGGGTTATACAAAAGTTACATACATAGTGACCATACAAAAAAAGCAGGTATATAATAACAAATTCTGGGAGACCAAAGTTTGGAGAATTAGCTGTTCCCAAAGGGATCTCTCAGAAGCTGGACAGTCTTTTGGGCTAGCTGGGGCAACAGTAGTGCAATGAAATTTAAACATACAAAGTGAAAGGCAACTCTGAGTAATAATTTCTGCTATGACCCAGTAGGAGGAGGTGAAAGGGAGAAGGGAGCCATCAGAGCATCAAGGGCTGTTTGAGACTGATGCTTTGCAGTAGCTCTACACACTCACAATAAATGGGCATTTTCAACAGAAAACCAGAACGACCAGTTATATAAGGTGTTGGCAAACCACTAGTTGTAGTTTTATAGACATAGTTGTGGCTACCAAGTCAAAAGCAAAACAAAACCAAATCACCTGCTTTTCCTGAAACCAATTTAACTGAAACAGGTGCAGAGAAGACAACCCAGAAGACAGAGTACAAAAAACCTGTTTTATAAGGGAAGCTAAAGCATTTGGGATCCTCCAGCTTAACAATTAAGTGCTGAAAGCAACAGAGCTCTGTAGGTATGTTTATGTAAGGCAGGATAGACCTCACAGGAAAAGGAAGGCTTGTTCTGGGCATGGGGGGGAAGCATGGGCTGCTGGAAGGGCTCCCACTGCCCCAAAGCTTGAGGTATTACTCCATCTGGACTGGCAAGCTGTACTTCAACAAACTTGAAGACAAACTTCAGCAGGGTCTGCACAGCACCTCGTTTATATATTCACTATTGTTTGAGTGAATTTTTCCTGGGTGGGACTTGTGTAGCTTAGGTATGGTGTGTTCCCCCACTCAGCCTGGCATTTACATTTAGTACATTCCCTGCTGTAACAGAGATGTAGGAAAAAAGTCTCTGAACTTCTCTGCTGCCTCCCTAGGGCACACTATGCTTTATTCACGCTTTGTCATTTCATAAAGGCTTTAAATGTGTTAGAACACACAGAGAATGGGAGCAACAGGCCCATCCAGATTTAAACTTTTCTTTTTTACATGATTGTTTGGGGAAATGGTCCTCTTCAGCCCTCCATTCCCGAGTCAGCTGTACTTTAATAGTCCATTACAAGTGAAGAAACAAATCTCAATATTTACTTTCTGTTGAACTATCAGATAAACGCTGGGTCTATTTCTGTTCTATTCACATTCTCCCACAATTTCCATTACAAGGTATGCACTAAGCATTCTGACAAGAAGTTCCCCACTGCTAAAAATCTCAGTGCTAAAAGAAAACGGAAATGTTTATTTAGGTTTTGGTTTCAAACTCAAATAAATTTTCAAAATTAAACTGAAATTCCCTCCAGCTTATCCCACTGCAGAACAGGCTCACACAGCCTAAGAGCTCACAGAGCTCTAATGTTGGAAAGTGAACTTCAATCCCATTTTACTGGCAACATCCTTCGGCTTGTCTGTCCTGGAATACCAACAAAATGTACACATCTTTTGGATTCCTTTGATTAGAAATGCCTCATGATGCCTTTTGTTCTCTTCCCAAGTCTGCAAGGCATCCAGCAAACAGGACTGCCTGCACTGGGTGTAATACAAAATACAGTACCATTTAAAATTCATTTTTAATCATTAAATTACTAGGATATGCACATATGCTGTTACTTGCTTTAATATTCTGGGTAAGGCAGGCATTAAAACCTAAATAGGGTATCTGCATGATACTTCAACAGAAATCATATGCATGCCCAAAATAATTTGTTTTCAGCAAATTTACATATTCCTTTGCATGTATCACACCTCAAGTCTCTCTCATTACTCGAAAGCGTGACACTATTCTGGCAAATCAGCCATCTTGCCCCCAACCCCCCTTCTGCAGCCTTTCTTTGCCCTTCTTTTTTTTAAATACAAGATCAGCTTGCCATACCCTATAATGTTTTGGAGTAACTACCTTTGAAAAAAGTTACCTTCTCCAACTGGCAAACACGCCCCATTTAAAAAGCAGCAGCCTACTCCCAAATCTACAGCAGCAAGATGAGCTATGAAAGGAAGAAAGTGCTCTCGATTTGAACAACTGATTATGATTTTTATCCCTGCTAAACGGTGAGTTCACAGTCAATTAAAAAAAAAAAAGCTAAGTGAAAGGGCAAAAGTCATATTAAGCCTATTTCAACTTCTAAAAAAAATTTTTATTCTTTCTTATGCATGAATGATGAGCTCTAAATATCACTGAAAAGTTTTGTCAAGACTGGTATATAAGAAAAGATAACATGTGCATATGAGAACCTGAAACTACAGTCCTAGAGTTAACATCTTCTTACATTTCAGTTTATGTTCAAGTGTTGCTGTTTGCAGGTCATCTACCTCTGTCACACTTCTGAGCAAAGACACAAAGAAAAGTAGTTGTGTAGAACAGACAACTTAAAAAAAATACACCAAGACTTTCTGACTGCAGGAATTAGGGGTTTTTTTTCTTGCCTTTTAGTAGAAGCACTATAAATGTTTCACAGAAAGTTATTTGCACAGCAGTGGTGCTACTTTGCTGATTTTTTATTAGGAAAAGCATAAATAAGGACAATATACAATCTAATCAAAACTCTTCAGAGTATTTAATATTTTTCTCTAACCAGCTTTCTCTGCCTTATAAGAAAGTAGTTAGTCCTGCTAACAACAACTTTGTCTTTTCTTTTCTTTCTTCGAAGGAGCATGTGGCTATTTTGGAGAGCATGTTAACATGTTCTGTCTGCTGTAAACCAGCTTTGAAAATATCCTACCATAAGGTAATTTTGTTTGAGGATTATATGTAGGCAATTACACAAACCCCAGCCCCCCTACCCCCCAAAAAGACTCATCCTGAACAAAGCTGTTAGTTTCACATAGCTGTAGGAAAAGAAAAAAATTCACCTAATTCTCTGAAAGCTTTCACAGAAAACTGATATATAAATTTTGTTGGAATGCAAGAGGCTAAATATGGGGTTTATTAACACCACTGTTTAAGTAACAATGACATCTAAACTCACTCCAAGCCAGCATTCCCACAATTTCTTACATCAACATAATGAAGCATCCTTCAATTGATGGATAGGCAGACAGAGTTAAGGAAATTGAGTTGCAAAAAGCACCACTTCAAATCCAGCAAGCTCACGGAGGATCCTCTACCTTCCAGCCTGAACCCTGGGGGATGCACAGGTCCTTGGCTCCTGGCAAACAGCCCCACCAGACAAAAAGAAAGCTCAGTCAGAGCTCTCGTGTGCCACCTAGGAAAGTCAAATAACACCAGGAAGCCCCCAGTTAGTGGACTTGGGAGACAGTATTGACAGAAGAGTCAACATCCTATTAGTGAAGGTGCTGAGCACCTCCCTCTCAGCCTGATTAGTGTCATCGTTTTAACTAAATTATTCTCTCCAAGGTTTCCTGGAGCCAGGCCCATAAACCAATGACCCAATGGCCCATTAGGATTATTTCCCTTTCACAAATTATGTACACAACAGAGATTCTATCAGTCAGGACTAGAAAAAACAAATCAAATTTTTTTTTCTTTCCTTTTATTCACCTCCCTCCGCTTCTCAAATACATAAGCCCTCAATAATTGAGAGTAGTTTTCCTGCTTTTCTGTATTTGGCACATACTAGCCTGGCCATGCTAAACAGAATGCTTGCTCATGCATAAAGCAACAATTCTCTCCTCCTCGTGCTTATGCAAGCTCTATCCAAACAACCTGAAGAGACAGGATGTTTAAATTCAAAAATCACTCCCTGGAAGGCATAGAAAAAGGAGCTTTTTCAAGAGCATCACCTGTGTCTGAAAAGTAACCCAAAGCATTATGCTAGCTTCGCCTTTCATGACCCTGTGTAGCATTTCAGTGTAACACTCATCCTAAGCAACTTTCATTTAGGGCTGTGGCGATAACACAGCAAACCCTCAAAAGAAATTCTTCTAGAAAATACTTCTGACAGCAACAACATACTAAGACATAACAACTATTCCAGGAGTTCCCCCATTCTCCTCGCTAGAAATCAAGGGTAAAACTCCAAAAAGGGCAGGACCTCTCAGTTTTTAGCCTCAAGTCTAACACTATTACTGAAACTGATGCAGATTTCACCACTGGCGCTACAACAACCTGGTGAACCAAATGGCACCATGTGTTTGTGTTTGATGGTGGTGTTTCCTTCTTCCCTGTGCACTGCTCAGACAGAGCATCTCTGCTCCCTACCACAGCTTCCTCAAAGCTAGAGGCAAACCTAATGCTCCTTCTCTTCAAATTTTACAAAAATGGTTTAACACCAGTAAAAAGCATTCTTAATTGCTACTGAAGTAAGCTGGCAAAACAATCGTGTATATAAATATTTATCTTTTAAAACTTATTTATCTTTTTATTTATCTTTTAATAGATACACTTATATGCATCTATATATAATATGTACAGATTTTATATGTGTATTATATATTTCTCATATGTATTACTATAAAGAACCAAACAAGGTCTCACCTTAAAATAATCTCTTCCTATTCCTGCCTCAACTTGTGCGTTTTTGGAAGTTCAAGATTTTCAAGTGAAAAGTTACATCATGGAATGCAACAGTCCAGAGGGCAAAAACATTTGTAAAAAGGAAGCATATTATTCTTATTAAAGCACAGAACCCATAGTAAAGTAAAAAATTATCTGTTCCAAATTTTTTTATTTACTATGCAAGTAAAGGAGAAATGACGTTTTCCAGAAGCCCTACAGTAAAGGGACACGAATCTAGCACGTGAATTCATAAAAACTGGGCATTAGTCTGCTTGAGCCTTCAAAAGCCTGAGACCACAGATAAAATAAAGAAAAAATTTTTAAAAGGGGGGACAAAATGGTACTTGCTACTCCTTGACTCATGACCTACACAGGTCAGCTTATCACAGCCAAGGCTTTCCTCCCTCTCTCCCATCCTCACCTTCCAGCTAAAAAATATGATAAAAATATGCTGTTCCTCCAAATACTAAATTCAACCCACAGTCAAGTTTTCTTTAAATTTTGCAAAAGACTATTTTGCATCTTGACACATGTAATGCCAGCAGACAAACATCCCTGAGAAGGTATATTGATCAGAACAGATCTTCCTGTTGAGCACTTCTGGACATGATACACTACAGCCACTTCAGAACTGTGCACTAAGTCTTTAATAAAGGCCCAGTTTTGTACTGACACAGACACAAACTGTGACGATCTCTAAAGTGCTTTTTCAGGCCTCACAAACACAGACTTATATGCTATTAACAAAAATGTCATGAATTCCCAGTATAGAGTATATGTAAAGCACTTCCTTGGCATTGTGTTTTGTGTGCCCGAGCACCAAGCCTCAGTGCATCACAACAAGCAGCAGAACAATGTGTCACAGTCCCAATGCCACAGAGTACATTCTTCTCCTTGTACACACATTGTAAAACGACCCAATTCTTTTGATCACGATGAAAAGGTGACTACTTAAATTATTAGATGCTTAGCATTGCCCTAGCAGCCCAAACACACACCAGCATCATTTTTATCGAGACGCACGGAACAATATTGATTCATGGAAATGTTCACCCTGTAGAAGCAGCAGACACACGTTTACACAGACTCCTCCAAATGTATACACACATGTGCTCTCAAGCAACCTGCCCTCCCCAGCAGAGGAGCTGACAAGATGCTCCTGGAAACGTTGTCTCTTTGCCATTTTACACATTGAAATGTACATGTTGAAGTAAATGCTTCTTTCCCTGGAAAAACAGAAAATAGTTGTTCTAATTAACTCAGTACCTTAGAAATCCCGTTCACTAGCAGCAAAACAGAATAAATTCAGCTTTTCACCCATGATCGGTCAGTGAAAAAAAGCTTTATTTAAAAGTCAGGTATATTGTTCCAGCAAAGTGCAAGCCAATGACTTCAAGTGACATTTACTTTGGCAACCTCACACAAATCAAGATCACCCATTCTGCCTTCAAAAAGGGATTTTGGATCGACCACAATAATGAGACATTGTGCATTCCAAGTATGCCAGTTCACACAAATCTGGTTTTCAATAGAAAAAGTCACAGACTAAAACTATTTCAATCCTCCTTGGAAGAAAATAAGCTTTTTGTGAAAGTTGGCAGCGTCCCTTGCCTTTTCTTCAGTTAAGAGAACAAAGTCGAGGCAGGAGAGGTGGAACTCACCATGCAAGAAATACCATGATAGCATAGAACAAACTGTTTTGCAAGGATCTGTGATTGCATGGACACAACCACCTTTTTTAGACAAAGCACAAGGAACTGGGCAAATTGCAAACAAAGAAGACATGACAAAATAAAACTACGAAGCTCTGAATTGCCTCAGCCTAGAGTTAAGACGGGGGAAGGTTCTATACAGAGTGTACAGAAAACTGCTGCTGAAGAGGAAAACTAACAAATAGCAGAATTGCCCAGGAGAGCAGAGCTACTTGGGTGAGCGATGCAGCATCCTGCCTTTCCATTACCCCCTGAAACAGAGCCCGACCAGCTCCAGCTCATGCCACACTGGCTCTCTCAAATCCTCCTCCCTCCTAAGCCCAAAACGCTGTGTGCTGCACTTCTCCATTTCTGAGGAGCTGTTTCACCACCGATCACAACTCTGAGTTTCAGGATTAGAAACATTTCAAAGGCAGTTGGGTTAAATCTTCCTATCCTCTCGTATTTAAAAATCAGCCCTAATCACTGCTTACACACAGTAAGCTTTGGTAATCCTCATGCAAATATATTTGGGTGTTAATTCCTGGGGCAGGTAATAAAGATGGATGTTCTTTGGGTAACTAGAGAATTTTCCTTGAGCTAATTGAAAACACGCATATTTTGAGAAATGCATTCTACTGCCAATAGTCTAGCAGGGAGGCAGTGCAAGAATGATTTATGAGCTGTGAATATCATGTAAATCTGTCTTCAAGTAAAAGGTTCATCTCTGCATAGAATAACTTCAAGTACTCAATTATCAAC
Source organism: Ifrita kowaldi (assembly GCA_013398055.1). Lineage (NCBI taxonomy): Eukaryota > Metazoa > Chordata > Aves > Passeriformes > Cinclosomatidae > Ifrita > Ifrita kowaldi. The sequence goes on from VZRS01007674.1 coordinate 1,430,887, forward strand.
ACTCTTAATTTTACATATTCCCTAACAAAGCAAAAAAACCCACTGCATACCCCAGCCCTTTCACAGAGGTTATCACATACCAAATGAATGAGTATCACTTATATCTAAATGCAGCCAGAAAACCAAGGCGCAATTAAAACATTCTTAAATTAGATTATTTCATGTTTTCTCCAGGTCTTTTACCATCCCATTTTCACATTACTTTAGCATTCACCACTTACTTTGTGGCCCAAGGGAAAGGCAACAGTTAGTCAATCCTGGAAGCCAAAAGAGCTTTTTCATCTATAACAGCTGTTGTATACCTCCTCTTTTTACTGCCTTTTCCAGCAAGCTTTTTAAAATTCATTTCAATTTGAGGCCTGCATATTACAGAGACGAGAAAAAAATTTGTTCTAGGAAACTTTCAAAAAATGTCAAACACTTGAACAACTATCCTGATTCTTGACGGAATTACATTCCCCAACTTCTTCTGAGGCACGCACAGTTTTCTTTTGTTCATCATTTAGGAGAAACTGCCCTTGAGCATCTGGATCTCTCAGGTATCTTGTGTCTATCACAACTTTACTTCGAGTAAAGCTGAAGCTATTCTCTCTGCACATACTCAGTGTCCTAGCCAGATGCAAGCTGTGACCACACCGAACACAGCAGATGTGTATTGGTCTTGCAGCAGGCAAGTCTGCATATATCAATGGCTGAAAATGCATTCAATGAGGAAATGCAATTTTTTTTCCCTAATGAAAAACCACATTAAATACTTTAGTATCCATATTAAAATCTTTAATTAAAAAAAAAAAAAAAGTTTTGGTATTTGGTGACCACTGAATTGGCTGGACAGCGCTGCCCATGAAAAAAACCTGGGCTTGCAAGTTCATTTTCCTTGTCTGTGCCTAGTGGAAAGTACAGTTTAATCTCTCAAGGTACAGAATATGCCGAAATCCTTCACCAGCACCTCCAAGAGACTTAGGAAAGGAGTGGCGCTGATTAGCTCTGGAAGTCAGAAAGCAGGCACAGAAGAGCAAGTATTAGCAAGCTGAGGGGGAAAAGAAAGTCTGTTTTCATAAATGATGAGTTTTGCATGCCCATTTTAACTCATAAACAGTGGGCTGTGATGATGAATGTGGTACTGTACCCAACATGGTAGGAGATTACAAACTGCTTTCAGTGAGGGTCTTTGGGAGTTGTCCCATCATTTGGCAGTAAATCAGGCAGGACAAAGATGAGGCATGGCTGCATGCAGCAACAAACGGGCTAGAGAGGCTCCACACGCTCCTACTATCATTTCTTCACAAGTCATTTGTAAAATGACTGCTTCATTTACTTCTGCTGTAAACAAAGATTTGACCCCTGGCATCGTATCTGCCTGAAGAGCAGCATTAACAAAGCTCTGAATGCTCTCCAAGACCGTGACTCTTGATTTCAGCCCTCTACACTCAGCAAACATTCAAACATGATGCCTAAAGCACTTCAGAGCTTGACAAGAATTTGCATCCAAGGGTCAAATTTCAGAAATCTCAGTACAAAACGTTGGTATTTGATAATTAAAAGCCACATGTGTATGCACGCGCATAAATATGGATGGCTCCAGGCAGAAATGGACGGATCTGCTTTTGAAATCCTGATCCTTCAGGATTTGATTTCAAAACTCTGTTGGGTTTTTTTCCCCCAAAGCAGTTAAAACAGCGAATTTGTAATTAAATGCTCGCTTGCAGTTTGATAGTGGTGAGAAGTTACACCCGCCAGAGACTCGGTCCTGAGAAGAGGTCAGTGTATGCAGCCAGTACAGCACAGGGACCAACTCAGCAACTCGGCACATTAACAGCAATATACACTTCAGAACTGTAATTGCTATCCAAAACCTATTAATTTTGAAGGGATTCTTACAAATCCGTAATTACAGAAAGGCAAATCCTCATCATAAAGCAGTGAAAACTATATTCACACAGTCCTAGAGGGAGCACTTTCAGCAGCTTGGCTCATTAGAAATGTATTCTTGCATTAAACACGAATATCAAAGACAAATGTTAATGCAATACCTCAGAGCCAGGCTGAAAACTGCATTACAGCAGGGAAGACATAGGTATTTAATTGGATCCTCTATCCCTGCACAATGGAAGGCAACTGGAGCCCAGTGATGGTGCTCTGCATTGCTTTTCAGGTATCAAGCATAGCTCATTATGAAATCCTATTCTCCAAAACCCACACCATCTGTACCATGCAACACCTGAGAATATTGTGTGTCAACCTTACCACAATGATCAGGAAGAGAATCCATTTATTCTTCTACCATCCAGTCGCCTCAGCCCAAGAGGACTGGAAACCTCAACAGTACTCGCTGCTGCTTTTCCTTCTAACTTGGCATTTCTTTAGCACAGCTTCAGTGCAAAAGGAAGAAAGCAAACCACCTCAGATGTTTTGCTGGAAAAGGAATACGACTATGAACAAAGGTTAAAACTGAGAACTTGAAACTGCTCAGCAGAGGTGTGGCTGCTGAAACCTGACATAGCTGCGTCACCAGGATTTTACTTTGGCAAACACGGCTTCCTGAATTCAAACAAATCATAGACAGAACTATCTTTTGTTCCAGCAATAAGCAATTATTGCACAGACGTGCTTTCAAGGTCACTAGCGGGAAGAGTAAACTACACCAGGATGCATCAGTCATAAGTAATGCTTTAAAAAAGTTAACACCAAGCAATACATATTTAAAGCCTTCCACGCTTAGCAGGAGACAAAGTGCTTACTTCCTTCCAACTGCCCATGCATAAACATGAACAAAAATACCCTTAAAAAGGCAATTAATATTTCATAGGCTCATATTCTTCTCTATTACACCTCATTTTTAACATTCATTAGAACCAAAATTACTTTTTATTACTCTGGCAAAATATAACAAAATTAAATGTATCTTGTTTTAATGACTTTGGTAGAAGAAAATGTTGCCTTCAGAACCATTTTAAGAAGAGCAAAATATTAAACAGGGACTTATTTTTCTTCAGAACTCTACTACAAAAGAAGCATTTTTGCATTTGTTAGTGTAAGGCTATATAAGCTATATCAGTACACTTAAAAACACAACAGCACTTTAATTACAACTATTGCTGTATTTACATTAATAAAAACATTTACTTCTAAAAAACGTAATCTCAAAGGTTTCAACCACTCCGAAAAATGTCACTTATTCTTTTCAGGAGGGCAATAAATGCATTCAGATTACCATTGACAAAAATAGGCCTAGAGAAAAAAAAACACAAAGAAAAGCCAGTTTTAAAAACAGACATAGCACATGGAATATAAAGAAAAGAAACACAAGAGCTTTAGAAGAGATACAAAGCATCCTTCTTAAGATGTTAAATGTTAAAACGACTTCATTAAGAATGAGGAGGAAGATCATCCCACTTTTGTCTGGCAGGTAGGTTTTACAGCCTTCTTGAAGTAGGCTGCTGATGCCTGAGGTTAGATAAAAGACACTGGACTGGACAGACAACAGCATGTTCTCACGCTGAAGGTCACTAGGTGTGTGGAAACTATTACTATGAGCATAGCATTAACATAATGGTTATTAACATATTATTAACATAATGGTTAAAAACAGCAGTTTCTTTTAACTCACCTGCCTTGCATCCTTCAGTTACGACAAATTGAATATTGTCAACTGAATACTTTGTGAAAATGAAGAAAATTATGTGATTCCTAGGGCCTTTTTGCCTTTGACCAATGCACGAGTTGTCATGTCTAATGCTTTGATAGATGTAACTATATTTCAGAATGTACAGCCATACATCAGCTTTACTGTGCCTCAGACTACATGTGGGAACATATATAAATCACAGTAACGTGATAACTATACACCACTGCCCAAACATTACAGGAGCATTTTTTAAAGACACTGTTCACCCGTGACTGCTATATTTAAAAATGCTTTCAAAGCACCTAACACGGGAAAACCATTACTGAATATCTCACTGAGAGTACCAAGCAGAAGGAAACACCTTGAACAGTTAGATTTACTGCCTTCAGTGAACACATTCTCTCTCAATGCACACACACGTGAGCAATGATTAACTCCCCTAACTCAGCGCAAACAGTAATAAAAGACAGGTTTCTTCCCCCAAGCAGAAAAGTCCAAGTTAAAGCACCTTCCTTTCGCAAGCCTCAGAAACATGTACTGAGATAACACTTTGACACGGGGCCTCGCCTTGCCCCAAGTACTTTACATCCATAACATACAGACTTTGAAGTGTGGGGTTTCTACTTGAACACATCTGCAGAAGCAATTCACACATCAAGGATTTACACATACCCCTCTAGGTAAAGAAACATCACTAATCCACTATAAATGCAATAGGCATGTAAACTGCTTTGCAGATGTGCTCGGTAACACACAGTGAATGAGAGAAGAATCCTTGTTAAGTGCATTACCAAGTTTAAAGCCTCTCTGAAAAAGTATCTCATAGCATTTGATGCTTACTAATAGGATTTAACCTGACCATCAGATATAAAAAAAAAAAAAGGTTTATTTCATAAGCATGAATTACAGAGCTCCCTGTGCCACAGGAGGGAGACACGATCACCAGCCACCATCTGCCCCAGATTAGATGGAAATCTCAAAGAGTGACAAGGAAATCCAACATGCCCAACCTGATTTCAACTAACTTACATTTCTCTTTAGTAAGAGAAGAAAAAAGCCAGCAGCTGTATTTGACAACTTCAGGACTGACTCTCGTACACCAGACTGTGCTCAGCCCTCAGATTTTTATTTGCATATTTGAGATGGAAATTCATGTGCTACAGAGCAGATCTCAACTCCTGACAAGTCTTTTCCCTGGTGACAGCAGTGGCTGCAAAGCAGGCAGAATTGGGCAGATGCAGGCATTGTGGCTCTGACAGACACCGGTGCTTGGAAGCACTTGAACAGCTAAGGCAGTTCAGTTTCCAGCCAGAGCAATCCCTTTTTAATTCTGTTTATATTCACAGAGATAACAGCCCAGATCATCTCCATCGATGCTACAGCCTCAGAGCAGCTTCTTAAACATTGGAGAGATATACTCATACATTTGTAAGACAAATAGTCCCTAATGATTTCCCCAAGCACAAGTCAAACAAGATACAAGTCAAAGCATTTGATTGGGGCATTGTGTTTGTCTGTTTGTTGTAGGGGGCATGGTTGGTTGTTTTTATTGTTGGCTTCTTTAAAAGGAAGTAAATGAATGTTCGTCCCATCACCCCTGACACACACTGAGGTCACAAGTTGCCCATGAGGTAGGGCTGTACCTCAGAAAACCATTAAATCTGGTGAGACTACTGGTGAATCTACCCGACAGCATGTATCAGAAAAGGTAACACATTCAGACATACCTTTTTCTGGAGGGGGGTGAGAGGCAAGAATCACAAAAACTAAAAGCCACGCCTCTGAAATTGGCCGATGCCCAAACCCATGATAATTCTACACTTTTCTAAAAACAAAAAGTTGTTTACTGTAACATCTCCTACTTGCCACTCATACAAATGTCTAAATCATCTGAATTCTCAGAAGAGTTCTCAGCTTCAGTGGCCTCTGAAAGTGGCCTTGTTCAATGTAAACACTGATTCTGTAAGAACAAGGATAAGGGAAAAAGAGTGGGTGGGAGTATTTCCTCTTCCTTGGATTTAGTTTCGCTGAGTGTTCATTGTTCACAGGAGATGCTCTACCTTTCCATTGTCTCATACATTTCTCCCACTCCTTTTTTTTTTTTTTTGATACATTGGAGACAAGCACTAAGATAAAGCATTCCATTTTCTTCCATGTACTTAAAATTTGGCTGCCCAATTCAGGATTTAGAATCTGCATCAAGGTCCTCTTTTATCTGTAAACTCATGTTTGTCCTGCCCCCTTGCTTCACAAGTTAAGACAGTAATTAAGCCTCTGTAAATCCTCTTAGTCCAACATGCTGTCCTTGTCTCCTCGTTGCTCACTCACACTGCTTTGTCAGGTTACTCTGTATTTTCTCATAAGCTTGCCTAGCTTTAGCCAAATAACTAACTTTTCTTATTCTTTTTGTCCTTTCACCATGTTGCTCACACTGACAGCAAAATGGACGTTTGGAACAGAACAATCTCATCATCCCTGACTTCTACCAGAATTCTTTGGCATATCCAAATTGGTCACAACACTTGGCTGTGTTTCAATGCACCAGCCTGAGTATCATTTTATTCAACAGCCTAAAGTATGACAGAGATTCCCTCTCATTGACAAAAAAAACCCCACCACACCATCAAACAGAGCAAAACAAGACACCTCCACAAAATTAGAGCACTTATCACCACAGCCCCACATAACTTTTTCCTTTAACTATCTATTGGAGAAGGAACTATTTCACTTCCTATTTTTGTACAGTGACACATTACAAAGCAGACCATCTGCCTCATAGACTTCTCACCCTTCTGATTTCCTTCCCATGCATTTGCCTGATGTATTTTACGGCCTTCTGTATTGGTTTCACTAGGGCTGAATTCCCCTTTTCCGAAGGGCCTCTGTTGACTCAGCCTTGGTGTGCTGCTCTCTCTTCCTGCTTCCCTTTTGTCTTTTTTTTTTTTACCCCCTCCAGACATATGTATCCTTTCTGAGACCGGATGTTACTTAAATTTTTATGACCTAAATTTAATTATTCATGGTTCTTTGCTTCCCAAGTCAAACTGTTGATGGCACACTTCTATCTGAAGGGGTAGGCAGACAGGAATTAAGCTCCTTCCTCCACAAATTCACAGGGCTTGTTTGGGCAGGGCAGGGCAGAGTTACCAGCCCAGGGTGATCACTTTAGCAGTACTCTTTTATCTTATATTTAGGAAAATATCTAGAAAAACTTCTCACATGTTAAAAACACAAACATCATGGCTTAATTTCCTCTAACACAAAGAATTTAGAAATATTTTTGACTCAGAGCTAATCTGCTTTTACTTTAAATAAGGGACAGAAGATAGAAGAGGAAGACCTTCCTAATATTTTCTCATCACAGCTGTCACGTCTAAGTTTAGGTAATTACAATTGATGTAGCAGAACTTGGCCAACCCCAATCAGCAGCCTCTGTACTTACTGCATATGAAAGGGAGGCATTCCAAACTGCAGGAACCTGTTAAAGCAGGTTGTGCAGTCCAGCTCATCTTTCCAGATAAGTACATACTGCTGAAATTCCCTAAATACCTTTTAATGCAGGATTGTATAAAACAGTTCTTATACCAGCAAAAAAATACTGCTCCTTCATACTCAGTGTTGTAAGGAACACAGAGCAGCAGAACACAAAAAAAGGAAAAGTGTCATGCCAAATTAACAGTTCTATGGCTAATCAGAATTAAGTATGAGAAAATGTTCCATTAACCATAAACAAAACCAAAAAACCAAATAAAACCCAACAGAAGCAAAAAAACCCCACCCCAAACTCTAAGATACACAACTCTAATTATACCTCTGATACTCTATGCTTCAGTAACTAGTTAAGGCTGGAAACATTCATTTTGTAGATTAAGGCTATTTACTTTTAAAAGACCCTGCACTTATACATTAAAAAATTGAGGTAAAGAGCAATGGGCTCATGATTAAGCTCCTTGTAATATAATTTGATGCAAAATTCAAACCACAAAAAAAAAAATTTAAATAAATATGAATCAACATTTGGTTAACTGTAGACCAGTAAAGTTTATGAGAATATCAAAAGCCAATTAGATGCATCATTTCTACTCTGCACATTTATAAATTAATTTGGTTTTAATACAGTTTAACAGAGTACTAATAGTAATTTCAGGCTCCTGTACATGGCAGTATCCAGATACCTTAAATTATTTAGAGACAAAAATCTATTTTGCACTTTTGAATCTATTCTGCGGACTACATTTAAGTTGAAATTTTGATTCGAGTAAAGAAAATAATTATCATGAAATACCCGCAATTCTTTGTCTCAATTCACTTTGGTAGATGTGCCAGACTTTTACAAATGCGCAAACAGAAATGTCAGCTCTCTATGCGAGTTTTGAAAGCACACGCACATCTTCCTTAAAACAAACAAACAAAATCCCAATACCAAACAAACAAAAAACCAACACACACACAAAAAATTATCTTATTCAGAATTAGTTTCTGTTTAACATCTCAGAGGGTGAAGACTACCTGTTTCATGGCTGCCTACTCCCTGATTCCAAGACAGAATAAACCACCTGGGTGAAACTGCAACTGTGCCTCTTCTGTAGTACTAGAATCGAACTCAAACACTTCATTTGGCCGCTTCTTCTTTTTCTTCCAAGTTAAATGTAGTCCTGTTTATTCAAGCACACATATTTCACAGTTCAGTACCTTTTCAACAAAGTAACATCCAGTAAGGCCTACCACTGCTATCTACTGATGCTTTTTAAAGCAATCCTACTCTGCAACTTGTGTTTGCAGTGTATTTCCAACAGCTGGGTCACTCAGGTTGGAGTTCAGATATTTGTACACATTTCTAAACCCACTTCTGTCATCCCAAGAAATGCCAGACGAAGATCACAGCAGTAAGTACTGGACAGACAAAAGGACACAGGAACGTCACAGATAAGGTTCAGAAGAAATGAGAGAAGCACAGGAATGAGCAGGGATGCTCCACACTAGACAAGGTCCAACCAAGGGGATGAATGCCTCAAAGGCAATACGTGCACAAAGCAGCACAAGCAAACTTACAATCTTAATAGGTATGAATGACATTTTCATTGCTTTCTCTTCTTTTAATTTACACCTAAAAAAACCCCACAGTGAGAAACAGAGCAGAAAATAAATAGAAGTCTCAAACACCGAAGCTGACAGTTCATTTATGGAAGTTATACTTTCATCTCGCACCTCTAAGCTAAGCTTTAAACACTCAGGTCAATAGCTACTTAGCCTACTGGAAACCCCATTCATGCTCTCTTTTTAAGTATTAACTATATTAAGGCAGCACACAAAATTCACCCAAGCAGAGAACAAAAACATTATTCTGCAACTAACGTGAAAGGGAAAAGAGGAATGTATAGTTATTTCTAAGCACCTCTGTGGAAATTGTACAAAATATTACATACATTACTGAAGTCCTTTAGTCAACGTATGAGCAAGCACAAGCAGTAATGCATAATTGGGATTTGGGATGCATTTATTGCCGATTCTCCAAGAGTTGCAATCAAGAGATTGTCTCTAGTACACAGAATTAAAGAGACTAATTAATACAGATTAGTCCTGTTATAGTAAGTTAAAATGAAAAATATCTCAGTGAGTCTTTCCATGAAATGGGCTCATTTTGCTCCAGTGCCAATATAAAAAATATTAGAAGCTGTATCTCAGCATTGATTCAAACATCAACAAGTGCAACAACCCCTTCAACTTGGGAAAGTTACAGTAACACCTTTTTTACAAGGTCTCTCCTCCCTAAACAGCAAACTTTAGTGTCACAGCAATCTTTCCCCCACCCTGTACCAAATTCCTTTTTTTTTTTGTCCTGCCCAGTAAACAGGTAATAAGACTGCATCATGTCCAAAGTAAGCAATAAAATAAGCTTTGACTTTCAAAAACTCCAAAACATCTATATACAATTTCACTTGTAAAAAAAATCCAAATACACACACAAAAAAAAGGCATCAATGCACACCCATTAAAAAAAAAACGTTTCACATGACACATTCATTCCCCAATTCCCTTCCCTGGGAAACAGAGAAACCCAAGAAAGTAGATGGACACATAAATAATCTTTTCAGAAAGCACTTATTTAATTAGACCAGCACTCGTGCCAAATCAATCAAAGTACTATATTTTAGTTAAAGCTTCTCCTCCACACAAACAATCCAAATTCCCCCTGAATTTAGATCAATGCATAAAAATAGATGTGTCAATTTATAAACTGAATGGTATTATTTGTGTGTCCATACATGGCAGGGTGTGTGTGGCTCAAAGAAGTTAAACTCGTCAATAGTCTTTAGGGAATCAGCTGAAGGACATGTTCTTGCACAATGCATTATTTTAAGCTTGCTGAAAGCTGATGCAACACATGAAACGAGCATCTTCCTTTCTTATTTTTAGCATGGGGATCCAACTGCTGCCCCACGCTACACCAAGGGAACATTAAAATAATCTTCTAGCAAGGAAGAATTCTGCATGCTCACTGGACAGGATAATTACACTGCCCGTACAGGACATGCTAATTGTACTTGGCTACAGACAATTAAACAAATACACTCAGAGGCTCTCCATCTGACTTTCAAGCCACATACAGTGAAATGCACATTTTATAAATATTTAACTGGAAGTAAAAATGGTAAGGCTTATCACAGCTTCATGCAACCAAATCATTAACAATAGAAACCCTTAAGAAAATACAGATAAGGGAAGCTTGCAATTACTCACAAAAACCTAACTGGAACAGACTGCAACGCAATTTCCCAGCTCCTGGAGCAAGTGCCCACATGATCTCACTGCATCTCGCCAACAAAGAGGAAGAAGCTGCTAGTCCCTGCCAGGAGCTTGTTTTAAGTACCTGCCTGCACCTGGGGAAATAAAAAGATTCAGCAGCCAAGCCACGGGAGGAGAAGGATGGAGTAGAGCAAGAAACAATGGTGGAGAAAATGCCAGCACAACATGGAAGATTTCCAGCTCTTCAGTTCTGATGCTACAAAGTATTACTTGCAGTCTGAACTTTATTTATACGTAGTCACACAAATGCTCAAACTTCAGTCAGCACTTAAAAAACACTGGGGAAAGTAGTGGGAACTTGTGTGTTTCTCCTTTGCTCTGCGGTAAAAGCGACTGCAGTGTCAGCTGGATGAATCTCAGGGACTGAAGCTGAATTGTTTTGCGTCTACTCAACCCCACCAACTCCACCTAACAAACTCACAGACCAGGATCAGATTTTTATCACAAGCTTTTTGTGCTTATTTCTAACAGCACAAAAGACAAATTAACCAAAAGCTCGATATGAGTGCTCCTCAAACTGATGCAGCTACACAGTAATGACCAGATGACTAGTAATTATTGTAATAGCAATTATATTCTCCAAAATTAATTTGATTTTGAAATTTCACCCAGACTGACAGACCAAGATGTTGGAAACACTTTTATAACTGCAAATCTAAGGTCGTACCCAGGGGCACAGATGGACATCATAACTACCTGAAAATTAGTGGTTTTCTCCAACCTAAAGTTACCGACTTGTGTCGGAAACTCAAAGATAGCATTTGATCTTTACTAGGTCACCACAAAGACCAAGATCTCCAACGATTATGTACAGTGAAAACAGAACACCTGATTTCTCCCAGGGGCATCATAAGGGAAATTCTCAACTCCACACAAGGTTTTCCCTCTCAAAACCCTGCCCCAATTTTCCCCAACACCAAAGTTCTCTCTCACTGAAACTACAGTTTAAGGTGAACTTGCAGCTCCTTCCCACAGATACACCTTGCTGCTCAATTTCATATTCAACTACTGCAAGGTGAGTTTCAGGCAACATGTACTGAAAGGGGAAAAAAAAACCAAACCCAAAAAGCACCACAACCCAAAAATAAAACAAAGAATAAAACCAAACAACAACAAAAAAGAACAAACAAACAAAAAAAAAAAAAAACAACAAAAACCAAAAAAAAGCAAACAAAAAAAAAAGGAAAAAAATAAAAACCCACCCACTTTCCACTGTCAAAAATGAAAAAAGTTTTAAAAAGACAAACGTCTTCCTTTAGGTTACACTAGATTGCAAGTTGACAGCTGTCACTTTTTCCCTGTATTTGACAGCAGATCATTTTCAGAAGCATGACTACTCCTCAAGGTATGGTGAACAGGCTTCTACTCAAAACTGAAAGTGTTCTTTTTACTGTAAGCACTCCTGCTGGCATCAATCCAGCACCTTAAGCAATTGATCCAGCATCTATACATCCAGCACCTTAAGCAACTGATCATTATTTTCTGTGCTTCCAGCAAACTTGAGTGTTTAAGAATAAAAGGTCAGTAATGCATGTCCACTTGCATTTATATTTTTTTTTTACATTTGACAAGTCAATGTCTCTAGTACCATGCACAGCTGTACAAATTCATACCTGGAATTTTTTCCACATTCATTCCAATAATTCTTAGGTTTTTATTTTGCTTACAAAAAAAAAAACCAAAAAACCAAAAAACACACACACAAAAAAAAAAAACCCAGGCTATTTGGAAAGAAAGTGTTGCACAGTTCTTTACAACCTTCAAAAACATTGAAGCAACACTCAGGACAAAAACAATCACATGCCAATTGTCAAGAATAGTTTTTTGCTCATTTCTAGCACACTAGTTCTGATCTCTGCCACCAAAGTTTCTTCTGCAGGTCATGTTCTGACCATTACATTTGCTCCTATAAGTCACTTATGGCATACTGAAAATGCATGTTCATTCATCAGGGTGCCTCATGGAAGATACTTTTCTTTCTGTAGATTTTGTGGAATTTAAGTCATCTACCAAACATTTGTCCACTAGCAAAGTCAACATACTCATGTATTTGTTGACAATCAAAGCTGCTTGGCTTAATTAAAAGGCAAGTAAACGCACCCCTTTGGTTGTGCAAACCTTCTCAAGTTCAAAACAAACAAGAAAAGGAAAGAACATGTAAGTAATAATGGAGTGAGATTAGCAAAATCAATGCACTAAGGCATGATGTAAGGTTCACCTAACGCAGAGCTATGGGTATATATTTTAAATACAATACACCTGTTTGAACACACATCTGCCAATGCAGCAGATTGTGGTGGGCACTGGGGGAGCTTGACAAGGAGGGGAAGCAGGTGGAGAGGGAAGTGTCGGTGGGAAGAGCAGGAAAAGAGGTATAAAATCTGTGCAATCACCACGACACAGGACTATGATACTAATCCTCCCTTAAGACAGGAGTGTTGGACTGAAGTATTTCTGCCTTAAGCTGCTGTGCAAAACTGGATGCCCTGCCTGTGCCCACACAGCGTTCTCCCCTATTTGCAACTCCATTCCTCATGCTTACACGGTGGGAAACTCTCTCCAAAGCTCAGACATCCCTTGTTCCCGAGCTGGAAACACGCTCTCCCGTCCCTGTTTTCTCCCTAGCAAGTTCACAGCTCCATAGTGTTCAGCTGTGACTTCCCAACACTCCCCCAAGTTGTCTCACTGCCCTGTAAAACAGGACCCCTGCCCCCTGTCTCTGCCAAACCCTGCCCAGAGCCAGATCTCGCAGCTCGGATGACCCCATGTGTTTCGGGACAGTTGTGCTTATAGACCTTGGGCTTATCCAAGCCAAACACAAGCTCCTTTTCAGAGGAAGAACAGTTTACAAAACAAATTCTGAATAACAAACAATAATTTGCCATCATGTCCAGAAAAGAGTCCCACAAAGCATAAAGAAAACAAAAAAGATAAAAAGAAAAAAGTCATACATTTAACAATTTTAAAACTTCAGTGACTATAAAGCAAAAATAATCTAAAAATAGTTCCAATATGCTGAATCCTCCTGATACTTTGTGGTTTTACTGTCGTGCATTCTCCTTAAAACCTCTCTTCCTCAACTGCTTTTCCTATCCAGGGCCTCCACAAACAGCCAGTGCAATAAAGCTTAAACAATGTAAATTAGTACTGAAAAATTAACTCAAACCAATTGCAATTCTCCCTTTAGTTTCTTTTCAGTTCAAATCACTTTGAATATACCACTTTCACAAATCTATACTGGTTGAACACAAACAAAAAGATTCCTCTGCTGGACTGTAGGCTTACGACAACCAACTCCCAATTCCTTCTTAAATGCAGTGATGCATTTTTAGAAGTCTACAGTATTAACAATTTCCATTCCACTGTTAAGCCTTCCACTAATCTGTTTATTAAATCTGCATTGCTCAAATGTAAGGATTGGGTGAGAGAAGAAGATATGTGCTTATTTTTAGACATGGGACAAAAACTGGCTGGGTCATCAGGCTCTAAATGCAGTGGTTGTGGTCCAATGGTCCTACTGGCAGCTGAATCCAAGTGACCTCATGGGTCACTACCCAGGTCAATACTGCTCCATCTGGCAAAGGCAATGGACACACCCTCACCCCATTTAAAAGAAATCAATACCCCACTACCAATGCAGTTTAAGGGAAAAATTCAGGTCACACACTACATAAATAACTTCTGGGTTGAGTCACCACCCCTGGAGGTATTTAAATGCCATGCAGATGTGGCACTAAGGGACATGGTCTAGGGGTGGACCTGGCAGTGCTGGATCAATGGCTGGACTCAACCTTAGAGGTCTTTTCCTACCTAAACAATTCTATGAATCCATGACATCAACCTTGGGGAAGACTGAAATGTTGGGCTGTAGGGCTGCTGCTCCTCAGCATCAGGACAAACTAGAAAACTGGTTTGACAGAGGTCAAAAACTGGTCTGACAGAAGTCTCACAATATTCAGCAAAGACAAACACAGATGCAGCAGAGCAGGAAAACCCCAATGCAGATGCAGCCCTCAGGAGTGCAGGCTGGTATGACCAGCACAAAGAAGCTGAAGATCCAGGTAAATGAACTGGGAGGAGTCAGCAGGGGACCCTTGCAGCAGCCAGGGCTGCCCACACACTGGGCTGTCTGAGCAGGATTGCAGCCAACACGTTGGCAGAAAGGATTATTCCCATCTGGTGGCAGCTAGGCACATGTCCAGTTTGGTATCTCCCAGTACAGAGATTGCCCAGCTGGAGAGAGCCAATGGTAAGGAGGCTGCAGCACATCATGCAAGACCAGAGGCTGTGAGAAAAGTCAAAGCAGGATCCAATTTCATTCTTCACTACACTGGGGAGCAGGGGCTACAGGAAAAAAGTGCCTCAAACTCTCTTCAGAGGTGTAAAGGGAAGGGGCAACAAAGCAAACTCCAACTCAGCCACCTGTTTTAGCTTTTAAACACCCTCAATCAATTTTTTTTTTCCTTTGTACCTGGGTAAAGTCGTAACCTTTATTTTCTTCTAGATATTCAAAACTCAACTGGAGCAAGACCCAGGGTAACACTGTCTTTGAAGCCATCACTGCTGGAGCTGGAGGATGTTGGACCAGATGACCTCCAGTGGTTCCAACCGACATTTTTCAGTGATTCTACGATCTATTCTAGGACAGTATGCATGGTATAGGATTACAAATGTAATATACCAGCAAGCCAAAACACACTGCCAGCCAAAATGCAAGAATAGAAGATACTACTCTACACTCTTTTGACATACCCTTGTCAGCAGATGCTCCAAAATGCTGTGTCAAAACTCATGGGAAATGGGAAAAAAAGGAAAAAAAAATCCAGAAACACAAACACACAGTTGCTTTGACATATCTTTACATAAGGACTGCTACCTTAAATATGGCAGAGCATATCTTTCTGTGGCTCACCTTTGAGCAAGAACACAGGTAACACAGATGCTGGTAGCACTGATCTGGCTTGAAGGGGAAAAAACATCTGGGACAAAAGGTAAGTGTCTTGAAAATGGAAACTTTTAGAGATTCCAGTTGCTGTTTTACTGCCACTAGAACCTACCCTGAAGTCACAATTCAATGACTGCTTTATTGATGTGTTTGAACAAATTCTGATGTCACTTATTAAATACATATGTATCACTCATTTTGTCTCAGTCAGAGGTACTTCACTGCAGGACATCTTGAGGAAAACTAGGAGAAGGAATTTGTTTGTTTAAATAGAAGCATCTGATAGCCAGCCAAAGTCACAATGAACAGTCTGTACCAAACAGCCCAGGGAAAACAGATTTTCTGTAACACAGCTGATACAACAAGCTCCCCTCCAATATAAATGTGGCAGTGGCATCTTGCAGAGCCAGTATGGCTGTGTTTGAGAATTGAGACCACTGGACATGCTGGGCCAGAAATTCAGCTGATGTTAATCAACAGAACCCCACCAAGGAGAGGGGATCTGGCGTGCTGTGCTTTGGTTGCAGATGTTGAAAAAACTCAAGAAGAGTCTGATGTGATAACTTCGATTAATGTGGACGGACAATCCTCCCGACAGAGTCTGCTAAGAACAGGGTAAGGGATTACTCGTTTCAATAACTGATAGTTTAAGCCAGAAGCTGACAGAATTTACCACCTCTCTGAAAAATGTGAAACCAGTCCACTCTACACACATAGAATACAGAAGTAAAATATACTTTTTGCTAATAAAAATAATTAAGATACTCTGGGTCTAAGTTTAAGTTAGCTTTAGAAGTCTAACCGAAATTTACTATGAAGGCTGGAACCTGGCCATAGTTCAGGTGGAACAAGAGGAACCCACACTGCTGAAAAGTAGAACCCAACAACAAAATAAAAGCCATTAAAAAGTTGTCTCTTACACACACATCGATCTTCCTTCTTCCTGTAGTCACAAAAACATCTCTCCTCTACTCACTGAAAAGGCAATTTTCATCTGAAAACTATTATTTAGAAGAATTTAATTTTCACTGATGGCCTGTGGGGACGAATGGAGACAAAAGAAAACAGGCTCATCCAGCACTACACCTCCAAAAAAAAAAAATTCACTCACTCCATATTGCTTAAAGTTGTGAGCATTTACAAACCAGTCCCCAAGCAAATCAATGAGACTGAGGTGAATGGACTTGGGTGAAAATAACTTCAGAAGTTAAAATACTGGAGAATTTATGCATTAATATGTAATTAAAGAATAGAGGTTGAGACGTTGCAGACACTCGACAATTACTAAGAGCATTCTGAACACTTGGAAAACAGCCTGTACTGTAAGAGTTTCTGCGTGAGCTGTACAAATAGTTATTGAACAGAGTGCAATTTATACAAGCATACATGTGAAAAGAAGGAAAAGAAAAAAAAATCATAAAGAGAATGGAACAGAAGGGGGAAATTATTTCAGTAGAAGATTCCCTGTTTTGCTGGCCCAAACATTAAGTCTCCAGAAGACTTCTTATGAAAGGAGTACATTCAAACATGTTGAATAGCTACTGCAAGAATGCTGGTAAAAACATGGCAAAGACACTAAATGCTGAACTCCTCACCACTCCTGCCAGGCTGCAAATTACCATTCTGAGTATGCACAGCATTGCTGCAAAGCAAAGCCGCCTACACCGATAGCTACACTAGGTGCAAATACACATCCACTCCGACAGCTTTGGTTAGCCCCCTGATTGCAAAGAAATGCAGCACAAAAATAACTCAACTAACATGGGTCTGCAAATCAGCCAACAAGCAAAGAATAAGCCCTGTGTGAACAGATGCGAGGGGAGGAAAAAAAAACCCCATATCGAAAAACCCTTTGTGAGGGCACGTGTGGCAGAATGCCATCAGTTACTAAAGATGCCAACACTTACCAGTTTCTAAATTCCTGTCTGCTGGCTTGTCAAGTGTCATTTACAAAAATGCAGCCTGAGCGAATGAGACTTTATGACTCAAGATAGCGTAGCATCAGAAATACAGGATTCAAATTGGTACATCTGGTTAATTCATTTATAAAACAGAGAAAAACTAAATA
This sequence comes from Ifrita kowaldi, assembly GCA_013398055.1. NCBI lineage: Eukaryota > Metazoa > Chordata > Aves > Passeriformes > Cinclosomatidae > Ifrita > Ifrita kowaldi. The sequence continues at coordinate 1,448,335 of VZRS01007674.1, forward strand.
ACCACTCAGACATTTGAAGAAAGTATGCAGTTGCGTCTAATATTGGTACCACTTTTCATTAAACTAGGAAGGTTATACAAATAAGAGGTTTAGACACATCTACTAAAAATATCAAAAAAACTTAACCGTAAAATTGCACTTTTTCGACCCCCAGTCGTCTCCACGTCACTGTAGATGTGCTTGTTTGGACAACTAAAGCAAGCAGATTAGACCACCAAAAAGAGCTGGAGAAACCATTATCTATCCAGTCACAGAAACATAAACCTGAAACGTTTATATTTACACATTTTAACCAGAGAACACCTGTACAGGTAATTTTTAAACAGTTACAACTCCTCATTAGCAGTTTTACTAGGGACCATCAATGTTTGCAGAACCAAGAACGCGCCTATAATTTTCTTCTTCACTCATCTCACACTAAAAACTTCAAACATACCCATAAAGAAAGAGCAAAGTGATCAAAAGGTGCCTTTCAGACCAAAAAGTATCCATTTATAAACATATCCATGCCAAAAGCCATAGCACGTTTTTTCAAGTAATGCGGAGGAACTTCTCTATGAAGAAATTAACTGTATCACAGAGTTTTAACACTCAACAATACTCTAGATTTTTATGCAATGTATCACCTTATCTTTCAAGACATTTTGGTTATTGCAATTGCCAGTGCTCCTAAGGCATCCTCTCTTCCCCACATCTTCTGTTTTTAATTAAAGGTTTATGTGTTTACCACAAGACATAATGCTGTCTCCTGTCTTCTGCTAGCCCGCATTTCACCTGAGAAAACAACATTAGCTTATTGTGAAAGGATATCCTAGGGGATATCCCTCTTCAAATCTTAAATCTTCATACTTGCAGCAAATGACTTCCATGTGGACCTGTGCTCTTCATGCCTGATTTCTACTCAGAGGCAATTCCTGCTGAAAGACTGAACATAACCAATTCAGCCGTGTTTTAAGATGATTATGCACCCACCCCACAACACGTTCTTCATGCTCTGCACAGAAAATTGGTGCTGATATAACTGAGTGATCTACACATTTCTGCTCCAAAACACGGTTTCTGTAGTAAGTAACTCCGAGATCTCACACACACACACACCCACACACACCCCTCCAGCCTTACATCCCTTGCAAGGGCACAGGTGGGCAGGCTTTGCCAGCTTGCAGTGGTTTTTCTCATGGGCTTCTGACTCCCGAGCAAAATCTGACCACCTCGTAGAACAATTGAAACAAATGCTTCTGAACGGCTGAATCTCACAGGCACCGTAAGAAATACCAGGAAAAGGAGTCCCCAGAGAAGAGGGAGCTGTTGGTGGGTGTGGTGACAGTGTCTTCCTGAAACCCTGGTGCAGAGGAATGATCACAAACCTTAAAAAATGCCAGATGGTGCCTCACTGCTGCTACATCAGCTATGTAAATATAAAGAAATGCAAGCGAAGAACACCACACTATGCACGCTAATAAGCCTTGCACGTCTGGCAAGTTTTCCAGGTTAAATGCTCACCAAATAAAATTCATTCTAGAATTAAAAATAATTAACAGTAGGTAGGGTGTCATAAAGCAGCATTTCTGGGGGAGGTTGTTATAACAGCAACTGAGCAAACAAGCCTGATACTGCAAAAACTCATTCATTCCCCTGTTTTCTCAAAGCAACTGCAAGGAAATACCCTCCTCCTTACACACAAAGGCTTGTGAATACGTTTAAAATAACTCTGTGTCAGAAGCCAGTTAATGGGAATTTCTAGCTGCAAAGGACTGTTTTCATCTAAAATGATAAAGGACAAGGGCAAAGGTTTCACAGAAAAGTGGTAAAACCCTTCAAAATATAGAATTTGAACCAAAAAAAGCCTAAACCACAGATAAAGATGACCACAGAAGTACTTGAGCCTAGGAGAAATATCACAATATCTCTCTTTAAAAGACTCCTGCATAAAAATGGTACAGTCACAAGCATGAGAAAAAGCTTACCATTAGCAATCCCAGTCCTCCATCCTACTAAATTTTGTTCCCCTGGCCTCTTTCCTAGCAGTATTTCAGAAATAGCACTGTACAGTAGGTCCTGTACTCCAGAAACTATTTTACTCGAGTTGCACTTTTCAGCAAAGATGATGCTTCTTGAGAAATCAAGATGATTTCTCTTAAGTCACACATACTCGTAACATCTTTGAAACTGATCTGATTTTTTAAAAAAACTACTCACATTTACACTTACTGTAAAAAGGACACATCACTTTTCCTGCATTACAAAAGAAAACCCCCGTTTTGCAGACACAAACAGTTAATACCTCAGCAAAGCACATGAAGAACCTCTTTAATTATATGACCAATTGAAAGGCATTGGGGCAAGCTTCTAAAGGCTTAAAACCACAAGGCTCTGAAGCATTTTGTATTTCACATGACTCCTGAATAATCAGTAATTTAATCAATATTTAGCCCCAACTAATAGCAAAACAAGGTTAAAGTTTCCACACACAGAAATAAGTTTCACAGATATTCTTTGCAACTGCCATGGCCAAAACTAAATGTCATACCTTCCTCTGCCATGAAGCAAATACAGTACATAGCCTTTCTCAAAGCCCTGAAATTTGATTGTGGCAACAGAAATAAAACAAGGGAGGATGTAGATGAAAAAACAACTTGGAACAGGCACTTTTTACGCCAGGCTCATCACCTGTGTTAACACATTGCACATGGACCCCACGTAATATTTTGAGAGAAATTAAACATAATTAATCTATTGACATGGGTACAGTTATTATTTCCTACAACAGGGACTTATAAAATACTGTTAAAACTGTGTGAGAAGTTAGTATACAAAAAGATCCAAGGAAAACACTATAAATAGTCACAAATAGTAAGAACTGAAATGATCACCCTGAATGAACTTGGGACATCCTAGTGCTCTATCATAAAGAGTAAGCAAGCAAGGAATAACAAAGACCAGAAACACAATTCAGGCATTCCATGTGGGGATCAAGAATGATCAAGTTGTCCAGGGCAGGAGGGTAAGAGGATTACTACAACCCACGCCTGAAGCAAGGCAGTCCCAAATGACCTCCCATACAAGAACAATTACAACTTCATTAACTATAACCTAAAATTACATTTTTCTCACCTTGCCATGAAAGTGCAGTTGCAATTACTGAGACAAAATATTTAACCACTGCCTTTGATGACATGAACCAAGTTTATGTTTATTTCTAAGGTTCTTTTTGTAAAACAAGGCTGCTTTAAAAGGGGACTCATAAAAGAGAATAAGCTGACAAGCTCTCAAGAGTATGTTTCTCTCAAAAGGAGTTGCATGCTGCACTATTGTCGGCAAACAGAGGCAAGGTTGCAAAACCACTTCCATTATAACACTGTTTGCGTGTTTTCCGTATGTAACTTTTGTGCATATGGTCTGTAACTTTCTCAAGTTTTTCCCTTTTTGTTTGAAAGGCTTCACATTCACTCTGGGAACTCTCTCAATAAGCATCTGAATGGGCTTCTTAAAATACATATTAAAAAAGAATTTTGCTCTAAAATGTGATCACTTAGGGACTACATAACAGTGTTTGAAAAAGCCTGTATGACCAATCCAGACCTGACATTGCTGTTAGCTCAGGTGCGCAACCAAAATGTTGGGGAATGGGATTACACACCTAGCAAGTGGAACAGAATCGTTAGGGTTGGAAATGACCTTTGAGATCATCAAGTATGACCACCAACCCCACACCATACTCACCACTAAACCATGTCCTCAAGTGCCATATGCCTTTGTTAAACACTTTCAGGGATGGTAACTCCACCACTTCCCTGGCCAGACTGTTCCAATGCTTTACAACCCTTTCTGTGACAAAATTTTTCATAATGTCCAACCTAAAGCTCTGCTGGCATAAACTATTATTTTGCACTCCTTATTTTTTTCTGCTTGCAATGTATCTCTGGATTCGCAATCTATGTTCACAACAACAACAAAATTTTAAAAAGAAGCAAAGAATTCTGAAGAAATGTAATCTAAACCAACAAATTATAAACCAGCAGCCTTCCATCTGGAATTATTCAGAGGCACATATGGTCATATTTTTAACGTAGAAAAGTTTTGTAATCTGATACTTATTTGCCTTTCCTATGATTAGCTGCTCCACAACACACTAGTTTTAGCATATGAAACTCAAAACCAAGTCTTATAAAAGAAGTATTAAGTTAAAATCATTGACTCCTTAATTTCAGATATTTCCATAAAATATACATTCTAAGGGAATATACATTTTCCATAAAATATACATTCTAAGGGAATTAGGTTGGCTTATTTTTTCATTTAGCATACAGCAACAGTAAAACCAAATTGAAACACATTTTTCTCATCTGGAACATATGCATAACTGCCTTAATAAGGACAACAAGACAAACAATGATAATTAAAAGGGATAATTATGTCATTAGCCGATTTCAAGTTTGGGGGTAGTCTGGTTGAGAAAACAGTACTGTGTATGTTTGATTTTTGAGAAGACACAATGACATAGGTGGATGTGTAACGTTAGGGTTTCTCAGAAGGCTTTGAAAAGGAAAATCCATACTGTCTTTTCACCCACCATTTCTGAGGATGGCAGGAGAAGGACAGGAAGAAGTGGAGGAAAAGCAGCAGAGGGAGAAGAAAGTTGCTGGGATTTGGAGAGTACTGGGATGTTCAACGGCATCCAAGTGTCTCCCCAACTGCTCTACTACCACACCTGGTTGTTGTTCCTCCCTCACAGCATCTGCCCTGCAGCCATGCATCAAGGAGATATTTACACCTCTGGGGTGGGCAGTGAACCACCTCCACCCACAGTGCTGGCAGACAGGAGCTCCACAACAGAGACAGACAGGTCTTTGCAAAGGGGAACTGGACCACAGGCTGGCCATACGGGGCAGCACACACCAGCCAGGCACCTTCTTTAATTTCTTCACCCTCAATTCACGAGCTGTTCAAAGGGGCAGAGGCACAGCATTATCTTTAGTTTCCAAACCAAGTTTTCAGACCACGATCTGCCCACTCATTTGCCCACATCTTCCGTCCTCCAGAGGCACAGTGACAAATTGATCCTCCCAGTAACCTCCCATGCAGCCAACTAACAGTGACCCATCAAAATCAAAGGCAGACATGACACTGGTGCAGCCTCCTGCCCCTCTGGGCTCCTTAGGGATGGCAAAGCTGAGCCTACAATGCTCAGCACCTCAAAACACCTCAAAGGGTTTCTCCAACGTGAGTGAAAGAATAGAGTTTCTGCTGTCACCCCTGGACATTCGAGAAAGTGGTTACGATGAGATAAACCATCTAGCCTGGCACCTCAGATCAGGAATTAGCTGATTTTCTGCAGAAACATACCCATTATCATGCTGATGGGCACACAGCTATTCCTAAATATTTTATACAAGAAATCATTTGGCTTTCAAGTGCTCACCTTTTGTTTTTCTCACCCTCCTACCCTCAAATACAGTCAGTATTCACCTGAAGAAGGGTTATAAAAGCAGACTAAAATAAAACTAAATAAAAAATTCTTTGCTTCCCAAGACAGAAGAGTCACACTCAGAGCCTGCTGTCCTGTACTGCCAGAGCTGTCTCCCACCAGCCCCCTGCAGCCCTCCAACACAGCTTCATGCACCGCATGGTTCGAGCCATGAGATGGGTCCAGCTCTTCCCCCAGCACAGCACGGTACCAAGCAGATCAGTTTACATGCACAGAGCAAAGCACACTCCCCAAGGCAGCAGTGCATTGTCCTTCCTCCAAGCAGGGAATGCAGTGAAAACACCACCAGAGCCTGAATCCATCTGGTTCGCTCTTCGCACTTTCAGAAATGTTTTTACACAAACAGGAACACTGACCTACTAAAGGACTACAAATTAATGCCTCAAAACTAAAACTGAGGGGTTTTTATGGTAGCTAGAAAGTAGCTGAACTGCTCAACACGCAGAAAAGGGAGTAGGAAAGTGAAATGCAACATGAGAAAAGAACACCACATATGGCAATAAAAAGATCACAATATGTAATAGAAGAGCTGCAGTACCTCTTGGTAATTACAACTACTCTAAATGACTGCTACAAGTCACTTGCTAGATCAATAAAAGAGGCAGCACTAGAAAGCAACTAAATACAACTGTGTGCTCAATTACAAAACCGAAGATAAGTTTCCTACTAATTACATTGACGCATGTGAGTTCAAAAAAATACTCTCAGTAATAAAGCAGATACAATATACACTATGCATCCGAAACAGTGTGCACAGCAAGAAATCATTAACTTTAACACCACAAGGCACAAAAAATAGCTGTAAAAGCAGCAGAGAATCTCCAGTGATCTGATGCTGCACTTCCTTCTAAGTTCCATGTTGAACATGTGTAATTGCTGCAATAAAAGTCCTTGGAAAAATGAGTTACGTCAAACAAAACAATCAAACCATAATGATTAACAAATAAGTGGAACGTACCTCAGAGTATAAAAACTCTAATATAAATGCCTTTATGATTATTTGCTATACGTTAAAAAAGTGTAGCTCTATTTTGCAAAAACAAGTTGTTTCCTATTCCCATGGTAGGTTACCTTAAAATGCATTAACCATTCTGCAAACAAAAGAAAAATAATCACAAAAATACAAATATCAAAACAACTCCACACACGTATGAGTCTTCAGGAACTCTAGGAGTCTATCTTACAAATGTCAACAAAACATTTTCTTAATTCATAAAACTAGGAGTAAATAAACTGTCCCTAAAAAGAAGTAGAAACTCACCTACTTTCAGTGTTTTACTAGCATGGAAGATGGTCCCCCTGATGCTTTTAGTACATAAGCACACATGAAAAACTATACAAAGAGAAGAGGGTAATGAAGAAAACCATATGGCAGCCATTATCTTATTAAATAAGAAGGATGGTTCTTGTTAGAAGACAACTGAGGAGCAGATCCCAGTTGGACTGAACAGCCAGTATAGTGCAACAGCAGCAGCACCCTCCTGCTCCAAGATCCCTGGAAGTGGACCAGCAACACATCAGGTTAGCAGAACATCAACGTGATTGAGTTTTCCATTTTGAGAATGTGAATGGTTCACGCAGCACTAAAGGTAAATGACTAAAACCTATTCTAACACCTGTTTCCAAGAGACAGAAAATTGTTTCTACAACGCTGAAACCACTAGAAGTCAGCATCTGAGGAGAGCACAGATTAGAAAAAGGGTGACATGACATCAAGTAGCCCATGACAAGCATGGTGTACATGGCAAGCATGTTATACACCGCCTCAAGAGTTTTCTAGCAAAAACTTGAAGTGAAAAACAGAAAATAATATTCCACATAGAATAAAAGTTTTTTAAAAACCCAAATAATCACAAGTCATCCACAGAGATACTGGAGAGGCAACGGTAAATTCTACAAAATTACACTGTGTTGGACAATCTAGGTATTCATAGTGAGGAGCACACGTCACAGCAGCCTAACACAACACAAAGAAACACCATTTGCTCTGCAGAGCACCCCTCCAGCAGCTGCGGCTTGTCAGCATCCCTGTGAAACCTCACAGGGAGTTCACCAGGGTGGCTCCTGCAGTCTCCAGTTAGAGGCCTTTCTTCCAGGGGCAGACATTTTCCTTTCCCTTCCTTGCTACAAAACTGCTCATTCACAGAAAGTCAAAACTATACGTGATACGTAATTATTAACATCAGCCCTATTTTGTGCAACCACATGGAAGTCTCTGCTGTCACACCACCCAGCTTCCCTACACATCACTCAGGACCACATCTACAGGGGAATTAGCAAAGAGAAGCAGAGATGGTTTCCATCTCCAGGGTCTTGCCCCAGAGGGGTTACCCCAAATCCCAGTGGGGATGTGGCTCTGCTCCCCAGCGTGACAGTGCCCACGGGCAGCACGTGGCTCAAGGCCACCAAGCAGCTGCTCTTCGTGGAGCTTGGAGGAGAATGTAGCATGCAACATGAACTGCGCACAACACAGAAGGGGGGATGTTAACACATAAACATTGAAGTTGATGAGGCAGATGAAAATCACTGCGAAATGGCTGTTCTGCACCCCTATTTTTCAACAAAGAAAGATGCAGATCAAAGGCAGGAGCAGGTACCCAAGGCTGTTAAGCCAATACTGCAACTCAAGGGTTCATAAAGTCCCAGAGTAATTAAGCTGATGAAGAAAACCTCAGTTGAGTCAACAGGCAACTCTCAGATGACATCAACCCTACCCATTTTTCTTCTAAAAATACATACACAAAGATCATATGATAGTACAGAAGAGCTGTTTGCCAAAACGCCGCTTCTTGTTCATCTTAGGCAAGTCACTTCTTTCTAGTAAAGATTTCTATCTTCTTCTGCCTGCTAATTAGTTTAACTTTGAAGGTATTTTGAGTTTTAACCCATACGCTGTATGCAAAAGACTCTGTAAATAGCAATATGGCAAAGACCAAAAAACGGCTACTTCAAAGGTAGCTTAAAGCTTTGCAAAACCAAAATACATATTGCAATGCCTAAGATAATCAAGATCGAGCAATACTGACAGGAAACTAAAATGTGCATTAATCACACATACAAAAAGTAAGTTCAGATAGGGCTATATTATATAACAGGTACGTTATATATAAGGTGGGGGTCAGTATCCAGGGAAACAAGTGATACAACAGACAAAATTGCATCAGGACAAGTTAGGTATTGGGAAAAGTTTCTTTACTGAAAAAGCTGTCAGGCAATGGAATCAACTGCCCAGGGAAGTGGTGGAGTCAACATCCCTGGAAGTGTTCAAAAACCACCTAGAAATGGCACCTGGGTGGGTTAACAGTTGGACTCAATGATCTTAGAGGTCTTTCATTTCCAACCTTAACAATTCTGTGATTCTATAATAACAACGTTTTAACTGAAGAATGCATCTACATTTTAATGAGATTACAGGAGCACTATGTAATGATTTTATGCAGTTTTTGAAGAAGTCAAAAAGACTTGTTGCATATGCTGCTGAAAATGTAATACACCACCAGTTCCAGCACAAGCTGTAATGGCATTCTCTGATGTGTTCAGTTATGGACTAAAAAAGGCCAGACTTTGATTCCTTTAAATAAAACTGGGGGAGGGGGTGGGGGGATGTCAGTGGGTGTATTACTATATATATATACATACATACAGATCTATATATACATACATACAGATATATATATACACACAGACACCAGAGTCTGGAAATTTCCCAGTTAGTTCTAGAAACTAAAATAAGGACTATTCAAATTTTATCTGTTTAAATTAATTTCAATTAAAGGCTGAAAGGCAGATGTAAGTGATCTTATCAAAACACAAATCTGCACAAACTGACAAATACAACTTAAGCTGCAAATACTCTATGCAAGTTTTCTGGTCAATTCTCTCACTTTCCTGCAATTCCCTGTCATTTTATCTATAGCTTTGAAAAAAACATCCCTTTGTGGTCTGTAGAAAAGAAACAGCAAATACTGTCAAAAAAACAGCAGCCAAGTTAGAGCCCTTTTGCTGGTCAAGCTGCTGCAGCTATAGGAGCAGGAAATTGAAATTTCTACCGCAAATAATAATTAAGTAAAGGCAGATAACTAAAAGCATATTAGCAAGAACCTCTACAGGCAAACCTGTATTATTTAGCTAGGCAATGACTGAACTGATAGGCAGAGAAGGAAACAAGGTAAAATCTCCACTCTGACAATGCTTCAAATACCTTAACCCAGTAGTAAACAGCTTACACTCTTCATTTCTGAGGTGGATGACCATGTCGATATTTGACTACTAGAAGTAAAATTAAATGCTGTCCCAACCTCATATTCCTCTGCAATTAGAACACTCTACACACATACAAATATTCCTGTAGCAGAGCCACAAGCTTGGCACACGCACGCAAAATGAACGACCAAAATCCGTTCAAAACTCAGATGACTTGATATAAAGAAAAACTGGTCTCCCATCTCCAGTTCAGTAAGCAGGATGCCAGATTAGAGTCCCACACAATACCACACCAGCTCACTGACAAACTATCCCAGTGAAAAACCAAAATCAGTTTCCTCCAAACAAATGTTTTCTGCATTTGCTAATGCACACCATGATATTTTGCCCATAATAAACCATTCTGCAGCACACTAAGAACAGAGATTGGTAACAACCACCAGTCCAATGCCCACAGCTTGAATTTCTCCAAAGTTTAAATAAATAACAACTATTAACATCTAAAGGTTTGGCATCTAAAAATGAAAAATGGAAGTCTATTTCAGAATTAAATTAGTCATCCGATGAGGCTTTGAGCCACCTGGTCTAATGGAAGGTATCCCTGCCCAGGGCAGGGGGTTGGAACCAGATGATCTTTAAGGTCCCTTCCAAGCTAAACCATTCTGTGACTAAACAATAACTTCTAGTCTGTATTTGTCCACATCATGAATGAAGTGGGATTGTTCTTCAGTTCTTGGCTGGGGTGGTTCTAAACTTCAGAGTCTACAAATTTGAAGATTGCCAGCTTCTATCTATTTTCTTTGCACCTAAACCAGCTAGCATGGAAAAGCTTGCGGAGTGATGTTAATTCCTGTGTGAAATTATCTCCACACTTTGACAATTTTCCAATTGAATCAAAAATGTATATCAGTTCATAATACCATTATTGACTGATATGCTGGGTAGACTTTGGAAATGCACCACCCAAAGTTCTACAGCACTTGGGGGCCAGCAATTGTTTCTTCCTAATTCAGATTAGTTATTCTAGCAAACAGCACAGGAATAGTGCCATACTGGAATATCATTTCTAATGAACAACTAGTAAGCCAAATAAAGTGTTCAAAAAAAAAAAAATGCTTTCCAAGAATCTGAATTGTTTACTGTTTTCTACAAGTATGCCTAACACCCATTTTTCTCTATGTTTAAAAGAGAAGCAATTTATATTTTTAAAGCTCCTTTGAAAATATTTCAAATCACCCAACTCTTTGTTTATAACCAACACTTCATCCCTCCAAGCATCTTTCAGAAAATACTACAGTCACATATTACAGAATATACAGAAAAAAACCCCAGATCTGGAGATCAGCACTGCCAACATGTTATCTTTCTTAAATATGTCATATAATTTTCACCAAAAAATGCCATCATTAAATGCTTAGAAAACAGACATGCAGATGGACTCAGTGCTGCTTCATGCTTATCCTATGAAAGAATATAAAAAATAAAATAAAATTATTTTAAAAAATCCCAGAGTTTGTACTGCCTGTTATTGTCCCTCTTGCCTCCTTGCTTTAATGGACATGTTTAGAATTCAGAAAGCAAGCATCACAGCCACACAAACCACTGATTTCCTGCCAGGTCTCCCTGATGGCATTTGCACAGCACATGCTGGGAGAGGAGGAGAGAGCAGTTCGATGCAGAATTTCATAGTCAAACAAAGTTGTAATTACCTCCTTGTTAGAGCTCATGTTTAAAGAAGCTAAGTGATACTATGCAGACATGAGCATTGCCATGTCTCTGAATCTTGCAGCTGAAAGAGTTTAATTTATGGCTCCTACTGCTGGAGGTTCCTCCTTTCCATACCTCTCTTTGGGAATGCCAAAAAGCACATTTTTAGAAATGCTCTTCTGAAATTCCATTCAACTAAATTGCACCCAAACAACTCCCAAACTGCACCAGCTGCAATGCACGTTCACATATCTGAAGTGGACTCTGCTCCCAGAGAAGCCCAGATGGATGTCAGTAGCAATCACCTTGGAACTGCTCCCACTCCAACAGTGATTTCACCAAACCAGAGATGTGTGAGACAATCTTTAACAGCGACCCTTTTCCTTCCATTCCATGTGGCCAGGTCTCCAACACCTACTCCTACTGATCCTGGAAAGGAATTCGGTCAGTTGTGCCCTACCTGAAGGATTACATCTACAATTCAAAGCCACTCCAAAGTTTGCCTATTGGTTACAGAAGCGAGAGGTGCTGCAAGATATATAACAAAGACTAAAAAAAAAGTTACTTTGGGAAGGTGACATCCTTCCTCAAAAACTGAACTTGTAAAACTGGGCTCCACTCTGCCATGTTCAAACAGAGCTTGCCAATGCAAATCTTGAGTTCTAATGAAGGAAAGATTCACACAGTGCATACGGCAGGAAACGTCTTAAGAAAATGGCATGGTCTGCTTGTGACCGAGAATAAGGGGGAAGGAAGCAAACTCAAGCCCACCCTACCGCTGTTCTTTTCTACAGTGATGAGCACAAAGCTCGTCAGAACCCTGATGTAAAAGCAACATTTTTCTTTTGTTCTCAAAAGAGAAAAAAACCCCCTATATAGTAAACTGTAAGGACACAAAAAGTTCTACCATTCATCTTATGTATGTTTGGGGTTGTTCAATTAGTTATGTATGTGCAGGCTTGCTTACCTCAGCCACCGACTGAATTTAAGCATTTTAAAACAATTTCTAGTACCCTTATGTCATCATTTCATTAAAAACCATAAAAAGTGGTGAAATCATTACCTCTTAGTTTGGACAGCAAATATAAATTTCTTGTCAACAGCCATTTTCTCGCTTTTGCATCTCAACTCAGAACAAAGAAATCCAACTCTTTTGTCTTTAAAATTATAAGGTTCCCACGAAAACACATTTTCATTTACTTTAACTAAACCATATTTCTAGAACTAACTAATTTACAGCATCCCTTTAGGGAGCCAAATCTGGGGCTTAGAACCATTTTTTTTTCATTTATCCGCTGGGTTTCAAACTCCCAATTTTCCCAGAGGATTATGAAAGCCTGCCAATTTAGCTTGATGCATTAAAACTGTTCACACAAATCCAAAATACAATCAAACATAAACCAGTCTGGTTTCAGCCTTTCCCTGCTGTATTTTTTAAGCCCAGAAAAACTGGCCAGAGAAATGGGAACCAGCTCCAGGCTGGAGCACTGCATTTGCAGCTACGAGTGGAGCTTCAATGAAACAAGATAACCAGGTGACAGACAACAGTGAGTATTTTTCTTCAATTTAATACAACTTTGGAAATTCCATTTAATTGTACAAAATATACCATATCCAAAATATATCATACCCATTTACAGCGCACAGCTGTTGTTCCCTCTCTTGGCCCCTCATGCTGCATTTCTATTATGCATAGAAGTCACTCACAAGTATAAGCAGCTCCAGAAAGTTCAGAAGAGGTATTTAAATACAAAAGGTAGCCCTACTTCTACAATAAGACAGATTTGCACTCAAAAATACCTTGCTTAGAAAGCTACAACAGCATGCAATCCACATCACCAGATAGGGCAGAAAGGCAGTGTACACCACCAACCAAAGAAAGAAACTGGATTCTCCAAGCACTTGCTAAAAGACAGCTGTCCTTCCCAATGAACAGCACTGTCAGAGCAGTGCAGCCATCAAAGAGTCAGGAAAGGGGTCGAGAAACCAGCAGTTAAAGAACAACAAGGCACAGCTATATTTAGTAAACAAGTTAGGCAGAAACTGTTGAGAATGAGCAAAAGAGGCAACCCACTGAGAGGCAAAACAATCAAAAAACTAATTAAGAAAACCCTAGTTCACTCGACCCAGTAAAAAGTCTTAGGGCAGAAAACTTAAGAATACTGTAGCACTCACTGATGGTTTGTAGCATGAATACTTATATCATGGAGCAAAAAAAAAAAAAGAAAGTTATATAAAAATAAGAAAGGGAGCAGGAAGGAGGAAGAAAAGAAAAAGACAAAACAAGAAGAGAAAAAAAATTTTGTATGTTCCAAGATTTAGCAAAAAACTCAGGCTTTTAATGATTGTGGTGCTGCTTTCCACATTCCACCCTTCCATCAGCACCACCCATCTACTTTCACTGACTGAACGATCAGCTCAGACTCCAAGCTGCTCCACGGACACAAGCTTTTGCAGTCTGAATGCCCACATGTGTACTTCCTAAAGAGCACTCAAACTCTCAGAAAAAATTGCACATCACCATGTGGTGTCCAGTTAGCCATCCTTCAGCATTCAATGAAAGAAAAATCCAGAAAACTAGAATTCTGCATCAATTTAAACAAACAGATGAAGAAAAAGAGTCAAGTAATTCCTCTTTGAACTGCTGCTGCTCACTTGTTTATAGAGGGGAAAAGCGAGATGAGCAGTGCCTCCACCTGAGCTCCTAAGTAACTGCAAGAAGATTCCTTGAAAAGGAAGATAGTGAAGCTCATGAAAAGTTGTTTATCAGATGATTTTCATCTCCTAAACAGAAGAATGTCCCTACTAGAAATGCTCAACACCAGCAAGAGCAGAGAGACTTGCACTGTCATCATACCTGCCATGTGCTATAAAATTAATTATCCTCTAACACCCTTCCCATTACATTATGTGTGAGTAAAACAGGAACAACATTCTTGGCCTTCCAATCACATTCATTAAGGATTAGGTTTAGCAAGAACCTAAAGAGAGAAGAGAAAAATAAACCTCAGTAATTGATACAAACCACACCAGGAAGGGAAGCAGCTCTGAAGAGCAAGGAATGACATGCAGATCATCCTGTACTTACTAACAACATGATTAATAATAATAATAACACTGCTTAGAAAACAAAATGCTGCTTCAGAGAATTCCTAGGAACGCTGTTCTTGACCAATTTTTTCCCTCTTACATACTTTATGATATAAAGCATAGAAGGAAAAAATCCTTTCAGAGTAGGTTCTTCAAGCAAGACACAATCCTGTCAGATAACTCTACTGCCATATCAAAAGTATTCAGTTGAAGAGCATGAAAAACACACTGTAAGACCAGAAATTATTCTTAGGATCCCAAGCATGAAAAGCCTTTCTAAAGGAAAGAGAAGTTCTAGGAGAGGAGCTCTAATAGACTCCGGTGTTTGAGATACTGTTTCTTTTGTTTGTTTGTAAAAGTTAGAGTTACTTACAAGAAGGGCAAATATTGCCAATTGCTCTGTGCAAAAACAGGATTGTTTTTTTAAATACAAATTCCTTTGCTTGTCAGCTGGCCAGAGAGTAAAGGGTTCCTTCTCACTGCACATGAACTAAAGACCTCTTCAGCAAAAGGTGAGCCGCCACCACCAAGTTTCTAAAGCAAACAGCCTGTTGCCTCCTTGCTGCTGGAGTTTAATCTCCCCTGGCACCAGCCAAGGCCATCCTTTTCAGGCAGGGGAGAACGATGTCCTGCCAAAGTTTTTATTTTTAAGAAGAC
This sequence comes from Ifrita kowaldi, assembly GCA_013398055.1. NCBI lineage: Eukaryota > Metazoa > Chordata > Aves > Passeriformes > Cinclosomatidae > Ifrita > Ifrita kowaldi. The sequence goes on from VZRS01007674.1 coordinate 1,463,480, forward strand.
CAGCACAGTGACAATAGCACAGAGCAATCCCACGAGCAGAGCCCTGTGAATTAGGCTGAGCTCGCTGTTGCTATGAGCAATTGCACTGCAGCATCACGGCCACTTCTGCAGTCTAGACGGGCAACGATAAAACTCAATATTCTAGCCCAAATAAATGACAAATACCCCACACACTCATTTTTCTTGGTAGTAAGCTCAGCCAGAGATGAATCATGATGCACACACGCTTTCCAGGCTCACAGCACCAGTGACCACAAGATCCTCTCTGCCTGAGCTGCCCTGAGCCCTGTAGCAGCTCTGCCCCCACCACACCGGGGGCTTTGGAGAAGCCTGACTGGGTTTTAGCACAGCCACAGGTTCAACAGACTCTGCTGGTTCTTCCAGGGCTGAGGAGCAGCACACACTCATAACGCTGCCTCAGAACCTACCCGACACAGACGGCTTCTACACAACAAAGGAAAAGGAATGGGGGGAAATGGTACGAACTTACCTCCATGCCACCCCTCCAGTAAGTGGTTAGCATATAAACCACAGTTAATAGCAACACATACACAGTGACAGAACAAAATGTAGATACTACATAAAATTATACAAAAATAATTTCTTTCATTATGTCTTCATCCAGTAACAACAACAGCAGAGCAAAGCGTTGGTCTCCACTCAGTAATCCCAGCTCTCCTTTACTTTCTGTTTCTCTGAGAACAAAATGCAATGGCTCAAATAATCTTTAAAAAAAATCCTAAATTTTTCTGCTTGCCTGAGACTTCAAGACAAGAGAGATTTTAATTTCTCTGTGAAAATATCTTCAACCATAGAGAATCCTTCAGTAAAGACTCCTTCTAACCTTCAGAGCATCCTGCACAGCTGCACAGAAACCACGGTTTGAAATCAGAAGCTGAGACTTCTCCATTTTTTTATGAGTTACTATTCTGCCACAGACCTCAATAACGGAGAGAGTCCTTTTGAAATGCTTTCTTCCATGTTCTTATCATACACTGGTGACAAACGTGGAAAAGGCTGTAGTGATTTTTTTAATATAATCTGATTAATGTTTCCATACCTTTGTTTACCATGAGTTATTGTTACAGAGTTCAATTAGCAGAAGCTTTCTCAGAAGGGAGAACAATGCAGCTGCTAAAAGCAATGGAAAACTGTCCACCAAGAGCACACCTCACCAGCCTGTCACGGCTGGCTCTTCCTAAGTCTAAATCTAGCAGATCTCCCACCTTAGACATGACACGGGAAAGTCACCCTAAGAGCTGACAGCTACGCACAGCGCCACCTGGTCCCACCTACCCTCGGCCGACGGCTCCCGCTGCTTCCCTCCCACCACCTGCCATGCCTCTCCTACTCCCTTGCAAATTTAGGCAGAAACCCACCAAAACAGCAGGGGCAAGCAGCAAGGCAGTAAAGTAATATAATCTGCGATGATACCTAAAAATCAAAATTACTGTTGGCAAAACTGTCAGTGTTCTGCAGTCCTGCAGCCCTCTGATGGGCATGTCAGAACCAGCTCACCCCGGGCTCGCAGGCACCGGAGTGAGAGTGGAAGAGACCCAGGGCAGCAGTGCAGAACAAACAGGAGCAAGGGATGAAGCAGGATAACGCTTATTGACAGCTTTAGCTGCACTATTTCCCACATGGGCTTTTTTGTTTATTTGCCTTTTTTTTTCCTTTAGCTAGAACTCTCTGCTTGACTCCTTTGGCAGAATCAGCAGTGCTTTCTCTGCTCTGATGCGTATCTTCAGGCTGTTTTGATGAGGACCCTGAGAGGCAAGGGAACTTGGCAGCGTCAGAGCCAGACGCCCATGCTGTGCTCCTGCCTCAGCCAGGGCACAAGGCAAGAGCCCAGACGCCCAGTCCAAGTTCACAGACTTCTTGTTCCCATTCAGAAGCACATTCTTTGACTTCGAGGGATGCATTGGAAAAAGCAGATGGCCAGAATCCATTGAGCCCTCTGACAACCGTCATGTTGCAAATGCCAAATGTGAGATAAGACTGTCCTACTTGAGACAATAAATGGGGTCCAATTACCACTGGGATATTCTAAAGGTATTGAAGTCACAGCAAACGGGAAATAATTCAGTGCTTTATCAAAATAATCAATACCTATTTTAACTGTGCAAGTTAACTCATAACATATAGATTTTTTTTACTGTATACAGTAATTGTATACTCTTAAGTAGAGTGCTACATAAGCACTTACTAAGCCAATAAGCAAAACAATTTTCTAAATTACATATAAAATGGTTTCTTTCATCTGTTTATTCTCATAAAAATTTCAACGTGGAAGCCAAAAGAAAACAGCTGCATAAAGTATTTTCAACTGCAAGAGACATGCAAGAAGGTATTTCTGCCCGTGCTAGAGGGCACAATCTGTAATAACATTTTGCCTTCCAGATAATGACAAGAGGCATTAAAAGGACAACTCGCTCTCTAATAAGCTTGCTTGACTGGTTGAGCATGCACACACATAGATGGCACAGTTTTGCCAACAATAATTTTAATTAATTTTTACATTTCACCCTAAATTACATTAATTTATGGCCTTCCTAAAAGACATTTAGCAGACAGCTAATTAAATTCAAGCCATTAGATTTTAATTAGAGATGTTTAAAAAAAAAAGGTCTCAGAACAATTCACACATCGTTGTGAACACTATGTGCTCATTAGCAGCTAGAACGGCCAACAAGTGATTATAAATACAGAAGAGGACTAAGCAGCATGATTCAAACCTGGAAACAAAAAAGTCACGTAAAGTTTCATACTTCAAAGCTAAAGATTCTGGGAATGCCCTCTCCTCAGCCCAAGTCCAGAAAACCTCTGCGCACCAGTGCTTGCCACAAAAGCAAAATCAAAGGCCAACTAGCAGTGACTATCATAATACACACTTTAAAAGGTTGAGCTGAGCTTAATCCTCATTAAATTCTAATAAAATCACAGTGCCTTCCTGAACAAGCAGTGAAACAAATTAAAGGTCCAGATGGAGCCCCCTTAATAAGACACATGGGATATCCCAATGAGCCCATCACCGCACCAGCACAAGGTGCTGGGCCACCCGACGATCCTGCGCCACTGCTCAGCCAGCAAACTCCACGCGACAAAGGAAAGCTTTATTATTTCATAATAATTGAGCTTTTCCTACTTCCAACAGAAAGCAGTTACTTCTAAATATCGACCTCACGGGGCCAATACTGCATGAGTTAAAAGCAGTATCTGTGTGCTTTGATATGGTGATCAGTTCCTCTGCTGGGTTAAGAGCTTCATAAATATTAACCATGCCATATTTGCATATGTCACCCACAGGCACAATCTTCGCTCAGAAAACTGGGAACAGAACCCGTGCAATTCCTCCATGTGTCGCTTTCCGATCGCCAGATCTAAAATGGCCATGGCAGTTACTTGAGCAAGGACAGTATATGTGGCAAAGAGCCAAACTACCAAAGCATACTGTTAATTATGGTGCACCAGTTTGGTTTGGACAGATGCCCAAAATGCTGGAGTTGACATTTCAAAAACCTGAAAGGTTAGGATCACACTCAGAAGTATTTAAATGAGTCAATTTTTCCAGAAAATTGAGAACTATTCACTGTTACTACAGATTTTATGGGAGTGACGTAAAAATAAATTCATCTTATTTTTACGAGGCATGGATTTATTATTCTACAAAAGATGGAGTGAGTTTGATCACGAAATGCCTGCAATAGATGCAGCGGCACTAAATACGATGAGAGCAGCAGGTAGGCAGCACTGCAAAGTCAATGGTCTTATAATCTGCAGAATTGGAAACTTACATGGTTTACAACTCTTACGTTTGGATACATTTTCAGTTCACACTTGTATTCAGGACAACTTGATAGTACATGCAATCTGTCCTCCAACAAGTCAAAAACTGGGCTGCTGGAGTATTTTTGCTTCAAGAAACTGACGAGAATTTGCCGCAGCCTTCACAAAACTGAAGGGAGCGCAGCCTATCGGTTTTCAGGCAACATTTACATGAGCGAGCAGTAAATATTTTCGATCACGCCACGGCTCCCGGCAGAGGAACCTGCCGCCCAGGCAGGCAGGAGGGCTCCTCGGGCGCAGGGACGGATGCTCGGACACCGGGAAGGCGCCGACTGCCCCGTTAACATTCCCGCGGATGCCGCCAGCGCCCCCAAGTTTCCAGGGGTGCTGCGATCCCCTCGGAGCCGCCCCGAGCGGGGACAGGGCAGAGCTGCCCGCGGCTCCCGGGGTACTCCGGGGCTCTCGCTGCGACACCGGGCCCGCTGCGCCCGGACCGACGGCGTCCCTGTCGCCCCGGAGCAAAAGGGAGAGACATAAAACAAAATAACATTAAAAAAAAAACCAACCCTAACAACCTAAGCCGAGCCATCAGCCCAAAGCCAGGCAACTAGCTGAGGGAAGCGCAAACCCACGGCGAGGGAAGAACAAAGAAGGCAAGTGCAGCCGGAGCTCTCGCAACAGATGGTTTGAAGCTGACCAGATTTCGCGCTGGCATCCCCTCCCCTCCCGCCGCGGGCGGTGCTCGCACGCACCGGCCCGGCCGGCCCCGGGCAGTCCCAGCCCGCAGGTCCGGCATCCCCGCCGGCCGCAGGTGCGCGCC
>VZRS01007674.1:1475539-1533255 GCA_013398055.1 Ifrita kowaldi
AAAAAAAAAAACAAAAAAAAACCCCAAAAAACCCCAAACCCAGCCCTGAAATAGGCAGCAGAAGAAAATTAAAGGAAAAATTCTCAGGTCAAATTAGTAAATTAGCATTCTTAAATAAAGAATTTCAAAAAAGAAAGCTTTCCCTCTAATCTTGCTTATGTGACTGCATTTAAAAATTGAAAAAATGTCCTAGGGGGAAAAACTGATTTGAAATTTTCCATGTTTCCACGTGCAAACAGCAGATGGCAGCAACACTGACTGTGCATCCAAATCCGGGGTTTGCCTTCCTCGCTTGGGTGGGTAGGCTTTGAATCATTTCTTGGCTAACATCTCTTCAAGTTGGTCCTGAAAACGTAAGAAAGTCAAAAATTCTACCTTCTTTCAGGCATATGATCTTCAAATCTGTGATCTTCATCCTGGAAAGGTGTTTCTTGGCACAGGTCTCTCTGAACTGGCACTGAAGTATCCTTTGTCCTTTTATGTGGTTTGTAATGCTTGGGAAATTGTGCTGGAGGCAAAGGTGAGTGCCCAGAGCAACTTGGTCTTTTTATTTTGTTTTAAATATAATATTGGTGAATAAGGACATTTGTCCTTCAAAAACGTGCTGCTCTGACAAAATCCTTAATGTGTCAGAGCCACAACTCCCAGGGTGTGCTCTGCATACAGGGAATGTACAGACTGAAGACAAGGTATGGGAAAATTGCTTCCTGAGCATCACATGATGCATAAATGGTGTCACAGGCAAAGACAATACTTCTCAAAAGAGGAAGAAAAATGCCATCCAAAAGCTAGTACTATTGAAATTGTGAGATAGGCATTGAAGACAGAAGTTTCATTTAATATCCAGGTGCTCATAAATTCATCCTTTGAACAGCAACCTGGGTAGGTAAGATTTGCACAGGTAGTTCGGGACATTGGCACTTGCTTCTGCAGCTCCATATTCTCAGAGGTGTAGTATGTTTTAAGGAAATAAAGCTTGAACTATGAAGGGCAAGTTTCCTTTAGGACTTCATAGCTGAGGAAAACAGGGACAGTACAGAGTCAAATTTGACAAAAATGTCTCAAGTTAACAATTTCTTGATTATGAATTGTGTTTCATGTGCTGTACACTCCTTTACCATATTTCAGAACAGGCAACGCAGTCCTCTTCAGGGGACATTTCTAAATGTTTCTAAATGGTTTATTTTCCTCTGTACTGTGCTAATCCTTTCAAAATCTTCATTTTTACAGTGAGATGTAAGAGGTTGTTTGGCTCAGATGGCTCTGCCATGTTGACTGCCTGTTCCAGTCCCACTTCACAACTGACAGTGATATTCTGAAGGTTCTTTGTTTCAGATTAAAAGAGAAAAATTTCTGATGGCTTCGTAGTGACTTCAAATTTCCAGTGCTCTCCATTTTTGTGTAAGCCTTTTAAGGGTTTCCTCTCTCATTCTGTATCTCTGCATGCTTTGGCTGAAGAATGCATGACACCAAATGACATTTTGGTTGTGAATAAAAGATGCACCAGACAAATTATATTGGCTGTACATACTATTTTCCTCTGCCAAATCTAAGGATTTAGACGTGTCACCAGCATTTTTTTCATGTGGAAAACCATTGTGAGCTGTTCCAGCTGTTACAATTTATGAAGATCAAAATCTCCTTTAAGTGTTCTTTCTACAAAGTCTGTTAAACCAGAATCTTGCTGGGAGAGGACAGGTGGCAGCATAGGAAAGGTGGAATTTACTCATCTCTCATCTTTTTCTAATTTCAGTATGATTGCTACTGTATTTTGTACTTCAGGTAATGTTCTGAAGCCCAGGAGATCAGAACTGAATGTTCTTTTTGTCATGTCCCTCCCTACCTATGTCAGCCTTCCAGCATCCTTCAGGAGCAGGGAGTACCAGTTACCTGCACTGACCATAAAACTGGAAAAAAAAAAACATTTCCATGACACACTACACCAGTGGAGTGGGTGAAACAATGGAGTCTGCCCAAATCTTCTACCAACATGGAAGAAGGGGCTGAGCATCCAGTCCTCTGGTTTAAGAGGAGACTGTAAATGTACCAGATAAGTGGAAAAGGCAAGAAGCATCAGGCACTAGTAGACCTTAGTTAAAGTTCACATGAACATACCACTACACAGGCTATAAGGGTTTCAGATAAATGAAGCAGTAGAAGTTTGATTGTGATGGCAGGTGTTTGGAAGAGCTTTTAAATTATTCTAGCTGGTTCCATGTCAGTAAAAAAGTGATTGATTTTGAGGACTGCAAAAACTGTGTTGTAAAGCTAATAAGCGTTAATAAGATGGCAAGAAAAATACAGGACTGCAGGAACAGGGAAGAGAAAAAAAAAAAGGTGGAGGAAAACTTATTAATTATGCCTGACAACTAGAGGAATAGAACAGCCTCACTTTAACCAACATGGAGCCAAGTTAGTAATCTTTTTCTTGATTTCTGTGCCTTATGGGTTTATGTACATAGGAGGAATTCTGCAGAAGGTGAAGAGCTGCATTTGAATCATCTTTGTATGTAGCCAAAAAAAATAACTTGAGGGCTTTTTGAGTGTTACTCTCTTTCCTCAAGGTCCTGAGAGGAGTTGGTGGGCAGACACCAGTTTCATGCTCTGCTCATCTCTCCCTTGCATGGACAATTGCACCAAGAAAAATCAAACTACTGCCCTACTCCAGCAGCAGTGCTTTATGCTCATTCCTACTCAATTATCTCTCACTTATATAAATGTGGGGTAGTGAAAATCCTGCTCAATAATATGTGTTTGACAAATGGAGGAAAACTACATGATGCATAAAGGGACTTTCACAAAAAGAATGGCATTTCTCATGCAAATTCATTACCTTTTAATAAAACCTTGGGCTTTTTAAGTAAAAACTGTTATCTGTAAATGTTACTGGAACCACATTATAGGTGGAGTGTGAGAGTATGGAATAAGCACATTCATGTGCTTATTGAATGTAATGTGAGTGTACAATATGAATAAAATTCTTTCGGTGTACATGGAATTGGCTGTGGTTTATTTTTTCTCAGCGTTCTGCCTGCATTTAGTTCCTGTATTGTCTTTACTGGTTATTTAAATAAATTTGGTCTGTATTTCATCTGAAAAAAGCCAAGGAGAGCCATATATGCCTTTTAAAATAAAACTACCTTTTTAGGATTCCTACTGCTTGCTGTATGATTGCAAGTACAGTTTATCCTCTCATTTCAGCAGAAAAATTTGAATCACCACTGGAATGCATGTCTGAAAGAAAGAAACTCTACCAGCAGTGAAGCCCCTCATCAAAAACTATTCCTAGTAGTTTTAAGAGTGTTAAGGCTTGGATTGATTTTGTGGTGACTTTGGTTTGGTTTCTTGCCATTATTCCAGAAAATATAAAGATCAAAGGAAAAAAGACATATTGATTGGCTCGGATCTGGTCAAAAACTAGATTTGTGTCTTCTAATGTAACTAACATTTTACAGATGGCTTGGTTCATGTTAAAGCTAGGGCTGCATGTAGATTGAATTATCAGAGGATTAGAACCAGCTGCATTTAGTTTGAAAATATTTTTTTGCGTATTCTGTCCAGCAAAGCACACAGAGCAGACTCTTCTTGTAAGAATTCCGGAAAATACCTGGAAAAAAAAGCCTACGGTGAATAATTGAGAGTCTGCCCCGTTTACCACTGGTTACCTTTTCTTCAAAGAAACCACGTTGTATATGGCTGAACTCCTGAGTTCAGGTCCATGCATCTCCTCCTTGACTGTGAGTTAACAATAAAAAGGATCCGATCTGAAGAATTTACTTGAATAAAATTAGAATCCAGCCCAGTATCCAGAGGAGATCCACAAGACACTGGGATTGACTTTCCAGTTTCCTGCCTTACATTTTGAGCACCTTCATAAAGGGATTTGGAAAAACCTGATTCTAATTTTGTAATGTTTTGCACTGACTCTGCGCATCTCTAAATGACTGCACCAGATGCAAAACAATGAAGTATCAACACCAGTGAACAATGAATTCATCTGCTAGAAAAATTATACATAATGATTTACTTCATATTCTGAATATTAAAATATTTTCATAATATTTCAGGACACGCAGAAATATCAAACACGTAACAGTACTAAAACACTCAAAATTTTCAGTTGAACTAGATTTACCCCATTTTATTCAAATTATCTAAAGCTCTGAAGATACTATTAAAAGAATTCTTAAACTATAAAATTTGTAATGTAAATATAATTTATTGATGCATATCTAGCATATGTATCATTAAAATACTAACATCCACATTAGCAGCAATGTTACTACCATTAACTAGATAAAACAGAACTAGTTTTGCGAGCATTATTACTATGTAGTTTATTCTGTTCCAGGTTCTTAAGAACATTACTTCTGAAATATGAAAAACAAGGATAAATTCTTGCTTAGTACCCTTGAAGTCTTTTTTATTGCTACCCACTTACACTGAAATTATTCCAGATACGCATCTGCAAGGAAAATCATTTGCTTCAAAATTCAGAATTTGCTTGTTAAGTTAAGCTCTCTTTGCATATATGTGTTAGATTTTAAAATCAATTATTAGTGATGCTTAGTAAGACCAGTTAATTCTTTCCAAATTTATTGCATGGGATAATCCCAACAAAAAAAAATTCAGGCTTACTAGGAATAAATGCTTCATATTTTTATTGAGTTCAGGGGATATTTCTTTGCAGAACTTTCTTCCTGAAGCAGATCACTTACGGTAAAATCAGTATGCTTCTACAGTGCATGTTTTTCCCATAAACTACAAGTCCCTTTACAGCTTATGCTGATGCTTCTGAGAAATAAGGCTTTGTCTTCAATACAGAGCCAAATCAATTACTAACTTCTCATCCATAAAGTTTATGATGCAGGCCAGGCTCCTAAAGTCGAGTGCAATGTTGCATCAGGTATTGTAGCTATAGGACTTTATTAAAAATGTAGCTTTTATCTTGTGTGCCTGTATTTGTATATGCAAGGAAAATACAAAGCAAAGTCTTAAGTCTGTATTCATCTTGTCTTGGCAGTCGTTTTGGATTGCATATGAGCTGTACAGATGCAATCCAGTTCATCCAGTTAAGCATCTCTGCCTGGTTTTTGTTAATTACCTTTTTAATTCTCACAGTAGCAAGTACAGTCTGACTTGCTGCAGCAAACTCCAATGAAAAGTACAGTTCAACCCCCAGGAGATTCTTTTCTGATGTCCTATTGTATTTTTATTTTTGAGTATTAGTTTAAATGGAAAATGTGGCCCTTAAAATTTCTCAGCCATACCAGAAAAAGCTGAAAGGCATTTGGGCCCAGGGTTCAGTAACAGCATCCATACTTGTGCAAAGATTTATTTCAGTTTTCGCTTGCTAGCAATTCTTATTTTTAATCAGGTGCTCATCGACTATTACCAGGCTTCTACTCACAGAATGAAATCAGCTTGCAGCAGTCTTTAACAGCGTGTATTTTTATTCTCTTTTGGTCTGTTCAGTTTGCATTCAGCTTAGGTTTTTGAGCTTTCTTTACACCTGGGGTTATGGATATTGCTTTAACTGTTACATGGAACTCTTTTGTAATCAGATGTCTTATTTTCAGGACTTTGGAAAATACTTATAATTTAGTAAACAATTTCACAGTATTAATAGTTTATAGCAAGAATAATATTATTGCATATAAAATGCATTGAGCCTTGTGTTTTAATGTTTAATACTCTACTACATACATGGTCTTTTAATACAATATATTCCAATAAAAATCTCTAACTAGGTTATATAGTCTTTTCTAAAATGCTGATGTCTCAAAAAAAAGTGAGTAAATAAGTAGACATCCACAGAACTGCAGCAACTTTCAGAAGCTGAAATTGCCACTCGATGTTTTTATGCTGAAATCAGTGCACTTTCTATTTTTAAAAAATACATCCATCAATACAATAGATCTGATTTAAGATTTGGTTGCAGAGCACTTAGAAAGAGAGAGCAGGGATCAGTTATGTGAACACCAACCTGGACCACCAAGAGGTCAGCTCTCCTCAGCCTCTCCTGGGGCACCCTGAGCAAGCAGCCTGACTTCCCCCATCCAGATCCAATGGGGGGATTCCATCTCTTCTTCAAATAACCATGACAGTGATGCAGGAAAAGTAGTCAGCAGCAAGGAAATACATCTTGGCTCACCAGTGTGTTTTTAAGAGCAGATATTTCAAACTTTGTGTTCCAGCCTTTAAAAGGCAAACTGATTTGTGGAAATAATCTTCCTGATTGGTTTTGGTTTTTTTTTTTTCCATTTCCAAGCCATTGACTGTTACTGACAGGTCACCTAAGTAGGTCTAACTAACAACTAATGTAAATTAAAATATTGAAGAAAGGAAAACTACTCATGATGTTTTAGCTTAGTCTGCTAATGCGAGTATAAAGTAGTAATGAAGAAATTTAACTGACAACTAAAAATGTATTAAAGAAAGAAATCTAGGCCAGCTCTTCCTCTATTTACTTGCCAAGACTGGAAGACTGGTTTCTTTTTTGTTTTTGTGCACTAGCCTCTTGGGACAGCGTCACCTAATCATGTCCATGAACCTCCCAAAACCTGGCTGACATAGATCTCCATCCCAAGTGACTCACACCAGAAAATAATTGTGCAGAGAGGTGTCAGTGAGCATGCAAACCACATTTCTACTGCCTCAGTTTCAGGACTAGCCAACACAGTCAATGTAATAAACAGTAATAAAAAGAGATAAGTCTGATGTTGATTAACTAGAGGTTTTGTTACAAAACAAGGCATAATGATTCAGAGTAGCCATGTTCAAGAAATTGCTTCACTGATTGTTTCACTAAGACAGAAAATGGAGCACAGAGAAGTCCAGGTTGCACAATATAATGGCTGACATAATTAATATATTATTAAATAATAGTATATTATTTGATGCAATTCTAGATTTATAAAATGGATCCCAAAACTCACTGGAAACTGGTAATGCTTGATAGCTTGTACATCTGATTATTTACAGAGCTGTTTAGTTATGCCCATGAGAATTTAGGTATTCCTTTGCCGTTGCTGTTTTTTGGCTTGTTTTTTAGTTTGTTAAATCACAATGTGAAGTTTTCTGGAGCATTCACAGACTACAGGTATTTTCCTGAAAAGGTTATATTTCTGAAGGCTGTGATTACACCTGTGGATTTACTGATGAGCTATGCCTGCAGGATACCCTATGGCCTTACCTGGGAACCAAGGCAACAGAGATAAAGTTATCAGGAATAAACTGATAAGATCATAGCCAAAGGGAAGAGGTAGGAAGCAAGAAGCACCAGGACTGTTACTGGGGAGCAGAGAGGTGGTCTGGAGAAGGAAGTGTGCTCATTTCTGTGGCAGCCACACTTCATCTGCTTTATGGGCAATGTTGTGCTGCAGCTGAATCAGCTCTGGAGAGAGTGTGAAAGCTGACCTGGGAAGGTCTGGAGGCTGAATTGAGATGGGAGTAATCAGCAGAGCAACATCCATCTCTGCTCACTAGTGCCGCAGCTCTGAACCCTCCACTGACTTTGTGGTCCTGCAACAATATCTGTTGGAATAATTTAACAGGAGCACAGGTTTATTTTCAAAAACTAACTGGAAATAAGAACAGCACAGAATTTTTAAGTCCTTTGCAGAAAGACCAAATGTAAGGTCAAAAATGAGAATCTGTAATATAAATATGGTAGTGAAACTGTTCCATATGGCTTGATCCCTGCTCCCCGAGATCACTGACAACTTCCTTTGTGTTAACTGAAATGGGCTTTGGATAGGACCTGGTAATAATTAGAGTTCAAAATGTCTGGCACTCTTAGGAAAACAGGTGGATGAATCCATAACTAAGCAAAAAATGAACTTATGCATATTTATTGTGGACAGCTGCAGGCAAAATCCCAATGTTTTAACCCTATACAGCCTTTGTTATGTGCCTACATTCCTTTGCACTGGCCACCTGTTATTTATCAGTTGCACCATACCAACATTGCCTTATGAGGAAGAATTGGCCGTGATTGATATGGACACCATCCATGGCCTTGCCTGAGGGACTCCCAGGGAAGTCAGGGACATCTGGTGTGAGAAAGGACTACTAGCTGGCTGCAGGAGTGTAGCCTTGAGTTTGGATCTTATTTGGAATAAATACATGTGGCTCTTCATCACCTCTTTGACAAGAAGGACAAATTTGCATAGTAAGAGGAAGAAAAACAAGGACACCAATGTCTGGTACCACACCCTCCACCCATGAGTGTGCTTTTCCAGCCTCTCTTGAACCAATTAAAACTGTCAGGTGAGCATTTAATGGAATGTGGCTTAATATTGTTTCTCAGTAATTGTTTGAAATAAGCATATTCTGCAATAAACTACATAAAAAGAAGCAAGGACTGTGTCTAGCACACATGAATAGTTTTCATGAAAAAACTTGCCTTAGCAATAGAGTTCCATATGGCTTGGAATATGAAATACTTCATGATATGAAATATGAAATCCTGATATGGAATTCCAAATATGGAATACATGATATGGAATATGAAATACTACATGAAATATTTCATTATTTTCTCTGCTTTGCTGCTTTATAAAAGACCTAAGACTGCTTCCAATAAAAATAGGAGGCAAAACTTCACTTACTCCAGAAGCAGAAGTCTTGAACTTTAAAAAACTCCTTTCATTTCACTCACACTTACTGATATACGTGTCAATAACCAATATACTATACAGAATTTGAAGTAGACATTCTAGAAGATTTGGAAAGTATTCTTGTGCATTTTCAGTAGCTCCTTTATGCATTGTTAAATTACCACCCACTCCCACTAAATCCGCTGACATCAACCAGAGTCTTTTGTTGTTACCTTCAGAAGGTTCTGCATTAGGCCCTAAAACTGCACTTGAAAAATATAATTAAGGATGAAATCCTTATTTCTTTGAAGTTAATAACAAAACTTCAATTTTATGTAAGTGTTAATGCCGATGACTGCAAAGAAATGGAATTTAATTAAATTTATACAATTATATCCTTTTGTACAAAATGACTAATATTTCCCTATTATTGTCTAACAGAGATTCTTTTTTTCTTTTTCTCGGTCTGCCACAACAATGCTGAGATGGCCATCAATTGTCAAGATGATCTGAATCTGAGTCTTAGTAAAGACAAAGTTTCACATTTCAGGCACTGAGTTTTGTGAACATGAGAAAAAATATCAGAGAAAGATTACAACATCCACCTCATAATCGGTGTTAGTTTAATTTATTTCTCTAGGTGTTTGCCTCTACTGAAAAACCACTGTGACTCAGCCTATGCCCTTTCATTGTTTGAATAAATTACTTGGTAGAATACATTTCTTCACTCTCTTCAAACTTTCAAACTTCTATTTATCATTACAGTTCTACCTGTAGTTGGTAGGATAAATAGTATAGGTTTAAAATGATACCATGGAACTTTAAAGATTCTTATCCTTCCTTCCTTCCTTCCTTCTTTCCTTGGGGTCATGACTGAACTCACAAATAAATACCAGGTATAAATTTCCAGTGCCTGTTTGTTTGTATTAATATTCACAGTAATCCCTGCAGTCCTTTGGGTGTTAATATTTTGGGAGGAAGAATGCTCTTCTTTCTGTGTTGGCTGTCAAGTCAGGTTTTCCTACCTTCTTTCAAAGGAGGAATTTATTCCTCACCAAGAATTATAAGGTGTATTTTTAAACGACATAGAGTTTGGTTTTAGTGGGACAATTTTTATTTGGAATAGGGTTGAATTAGAATAGGATTTGCACAAAGAAGACATGTATGATTGCTGAAAACTATTGCTGGGTTAATTCTGCACTGAATTAAGGAGTTTTGAAGTTTCACTACACTCTGGAAAAATTACCCCCTTTCATATCTCAAAGTTCTGTGTTCCCACCAGTTCACGTTACCCAGTCCTTTCTCTTCACTGCATTATACTGAACCCTCCTCAGGACCTGCTGTGACCACTTGCTTTTGTCTAGGACAAGGGTGTGAGAACAGTTTAGAAACAGGCATTTCACTGCAAACTGTCTCTTCCCTCCTCCCCACTCATCACTCTGTCATGGAGGGTAAAGTCTTGGATTTATGTATTCACAGGAAAGCTACCACTTTTACTTTAAAAAGTGGAATAAGGTATGTCATATCCATTATGCATTAGGGGTGTCTGGGCAGAGAGCTAGTGCTGGATAATTGGTGCTCTATAAATGCACATGCTCCATTACTGTCCAAATCTTCCCTTTGTAGCCAGGCTACAAGTATGAAATTTCCATAAACATTTTTCATTACAAAGTCTTCTGCCTAAATGTAATAACAACTATTTGCTTGGCCATATCTTAACTATTTAACGTTTTCCTAAAGCTCCCATTCTCAAAGTTTTCTTTTTAAATATAATGACTTCCAAAGCCTCCTAAATATATCCTTAGTCTCACATTAAGGCAGGTCTATCTATGATTAAAATGGTGCTACAGAGTTATAAAGAAAGAAAGAGATAATGTTACCTGGAATATAAAAAATGCTACCTGGCAGGAAAAAATGTTACCTGGCAGAAAAAGCTGGGGAGATAATGGGTAGATTAAAATCTCTTTTCCTCTTTTGCCATTGTAATGCCTTAATGATGTCAATGGATTCCCTGCAACAGCCACCCAGACAGCAACCTGAGCTTTATTCCTAATCCACTGCAGGAAGTGTGGTTGAACAATAGATCCTTTGTGCTGGCTCCAAATGGGCAAATAGATGGGAACAACACCATCAGATCTGCCTTGCCAGTTAGCTTCAAGTAGCATTAAAAATTACCGGAATCTGGATCCACCTCTGGTGCACACAAACCTGAGTGTATTTCAGCAGCACATAGTGCCAAACCAAAGCTATGTGTTTATTTGTACTCCCAATGTAATTCTCATTTCCCTCATAGACTATGAATGTATGGATTGTTCTATTTATCGGTGAAGAAAATATTTTGCAAGAACTATTTCTATGCTAGCAGAGTAACCACAGTTATGATTTAAACAATGCGATCTGGAGTTTAGATCTGGATGAACCAGTCACACCATTAATTTGTGTTTTCTGATTAAATGGATAAAATTATTGGAATTATTTCTTTCTTTTAGTGGTCTTTTAATTGTCCCTTTATTATTCTGTAAAGTCTAATGTTTGAATTTGAGGAACTTCCTGAAAGATAAACTCCAGTCCTGCTCACTTCATGCTGGCATCCTTTGGAGTTTTCAGTGTTCCCTCCTGTGAGCCCTTGGAGAGCTGTGTAATGTGTTTAGCACAACAGAGGGTTTTCTTTTTCCTGTGCTCAGCTTGTCAACTGCACATTACCTTTGGCTTTCCTTGTCTCCAAGCAGATCGCATATGTAGTTTAGTGCTCTGCCCCTTATAGTTTTCCATTTGTTACATGGAGGAAGCAACAAATCCTTCCCTCACCATGAGGTTCTTCCCTTGTCAGTCATGTTCTTTAATGGTGTTACTTGTAGCCTAAAAGGGCTGTTGGTCTCCCTGAGAGGCAGCAGAGTTTATTTATGGCTCAGCCACTCTTCCTTTTCCACACAGTCATGCTGTCAGTTCACTGCAGGTGCAGGCGGTGGATTTCTGCACAGGCAGACCCCGAGTGAAAGAGGGACACCCGAGCACCAGTTCCTGGTATCTTTTTAGTAATGCCAGCCTGGCACCTGGCTCCTGGCCCAGCAATCCCTGCCTGGGACACTTTTGTCTCAGCCTACCCCATGTTCTCTGCAAATCTTCAGTTACAAACCCCCACGTCGTCCCTCTATGAATTTCTACAGCAATTTTCTTTCAAAACGAGCAGTCTCGAAAAGGAACTTTTTAGATGGATTTTTTTCAGAAAGAAGATCCAAAAAGCATGTGAATATAAACGAGGCAAATTTGATTACTGTTTGGAAAGTACATCTTGGTACAGTGTGTGGCTGTTCTTATCCAGCAGTGTCATGCACAGACAGAGGGAAATCATATGTATTTACAGAGGGAGAAAAGTATTTGGCTGCCTCCAATGCCTTCAGCAGACTTTTAGGTATATTAGCTAAGAGTGTGCTATATTCCTTTCCAATTTTCTGTGGACCATAACAGCAACTCCCTTGCTGTTTCATGGGTGAGTTGTGCTGCAGGCAGGAGATCCACATTCCCGTAGCTGCCCATGGAAGTGTGCTGGCATCAGGGGTCCCCAGGCACCTGGGAAGAAGGGAGGTTGGTGGGGAGCCCAGGGTGCTGCAACTTCCCTCTGCCTGAGACCCTACAGTGCCAGGGGCTCCCCTGAACTTCCCTGGCAGCCCACTCTCTGCTCAGCTGTGGTGAGGCTGTCCCAGATCTCTGCCAGCACTGTCTCCATCATGCCCGTTGCCTCTGGAGCACTTGGCTCTGGTGCCAAAATGTGCTCCTGATGATCCTGACACCAACATGCATGTGAGATGAGAGAGACACATCCTACTTCTCCAACCCAGAGCTTTTAGAACCTGATTTTGCTCATACAAAAGTGGGGTTTTCTTCCTGTTTTTTCTTCCCCCCAGCCCTGATGTCCATCAGAACTGAAGCATGGGCAGAGACCCTGCACAGTCCCAGGCTTGCAGGGCTGAATCTCAGGACATGGACCCTGCAGCCTCTTGACCCCACCATTTTGCAGAGACATCATTTCATTCACAAGAGACACACAAACAGAGGAAATGGACCTTATTCCTCCTCTCTGCAGTGCACACACACTCCAGAGCAGCCAGACTATGGCCTTCTGGTTTTCATTATGACTAAATGTTGGAAATGTGGTGTGCACTTTCCAAAAGGGGCACATTGTGTATCTAATTTATGAAAGTAAAGAAGAAAGGAAGAAAGACTCTTTTTGATTCTAAATGAGAGAACTGGGGTAGTGTTGTGCCATGTCTTCCAATGGTTATTAGCCAAATGTCTGTGTACATGCTGTTAAAAAATATGTTATAAAAAAGAATTGTGATACCGCTTTGTTTGTAATGTGGGTGTGTACAAAGTCTTATTAACATATCTTGATAAGAAGGACATATACCTCGTGGGAAAAAAAAGCTGTAATATGTGGATGCTATTTCAGTTCTGAAGTCTTGATATTTTTAGCACCTTCATTTTTGGAATAACTTCTACCAGAGCTGTATGAAACAGAGATACACAATACGTGCAGGGAATGCAGGAAAAGTTATTTTACTTCAACTGTGCATTTGTCCTGGGCTGCACAGTACAGTGTGTGTATTGGGAACTGGCTTAGAGCTGAGACTTGGCAGTGCAGGGGTGTCCACAGCACAGATAAACCAGCAGTTTGTGCTGACAGACCCTGGGCTCTGCCTACAGAGCTGTAACAAGACCTTACATGTCAAAAAAACCTCAGGAGAAACATAGGCTGTCATAAACCAAATTCGTTCCTACTTTGTAAAGATTTAAATCAGGAGCAAGTTCTTTTTTGATCCAGTGAGATAAAAATCTAAATTGCAGAAATGGACTATCCCTGTCTAATAAGGGAAAACTCATGTCTGCTCTGTGTAAGCTTTTTGCAGTGCGAAGGCAGGGAAGTAATGGTTGAGGAAGCAAAAGACCACAGGCAGAAAATTGATAAACAAAAATCCATCTACAATTATTGGGGGAAAAGAGGACACTTCTCTTCCTTCAGCTGGATCTTCTGTTGCCCAGCATTTGCTCCTTTCTTTACATGGGCAGCATCCTGAACTGCAGGCAGAGTTACGTCTGGAGAAAAGATTTCTTCCCTAGGAAGTGCCAGAATTTCAGCATGTGAAGAGCATGTCCCCTCAGCACAACAGGGACTGAAGCTCAGGCACTAGCGCTATGCAGTCAAAAGTCCAAAAATCATTAGGTGGGTCTAAAAATCATGAGATAGAAAAATACCAGCTGTGCAATTCTTTCAATTTGCTTTGGATTGTTGGAAGTTTTCACTTCTGCTTCCATTTTTCTCTGTAAGCCTGGGGGCAAATTAATTTTCAAATGAAACCTACAGAACTCTAGATACCAGAATTAAAAAAAAAAAAAANACAAAAAATAAAAAAAAAAAAAAAAAAACAAAAAAACCAAAAAAAACCCAAACCAACAAAACACCAAATTTTCAAATTGTCAGAGTTAGAAATATTACATCCAAAATACGACAAAAATAGCTGAGAAGGGTTGGTTTATTACAATAAGAATGGAGAAAGAGGACATCAAATTAGTTCCAGAAGCTGATACTGCTAACGTGATGAGGGAAGGTAAAGGACAATATTAGTTACTAATATGACACGTATGTGTACAGTGAATATATTGTAGTGATGGGAGGTTGCCAAAGACTTAAAAAAGCATAGGCAAACACACAAAAGCATTTCTATGAGAGCAGAGCTAAGCATCTCTCTGCAAATTCTGGAACTAATCATGCAGATTGTATTTCTTTCTTCCTTAATCTTGTGGTAAAGCAGATTGGGTGTTAGCTTGGGAAAGAAAGCCTTACTGCCATCATGAAATAGTCTTGGGCTTCCTTTTCTCCTTTACCTCCCTCTTCCCCTTTCGTTGCAGGAGCCATAGATACAGACAGTATTTTTTCTTTCTTCCCACTGCTTTGTTCTTAACATTTTACATGCACATTCAGGGACATTGAAGGTACATTTTGTAACTAGGGGTGAACGTTCTTGAATGTTGAGGAGATGATGGGAGTCTGTAATCTCTGTTCTATTTTGGAGGGAGGATCAGCTGTTGTGCCCAAGTGGGTTTACCTTTAGTCTGTGCTCCCATGCATTTTATGTGCTTGTCATTTTAGTGACAAAAGCAATTCAATAAATTCAAGTCAGGGCACTGATGCTCTTTGAAATGAAGGGACCATGCACATGCAGAGCCAGGGGGTTCCCCTGTGCCAGCAGACACCTGAGCACAACACAGACACAGCTGCACCAGTGATGCCAGAGCCTGAGCCACGACACAGTGAGCTGATCTACCGGGCATCACAAGGATACACTGGAGCAGGAAGTGCTGCTTCTGAGGAGTAGATAGCCATATCTCCACTCCTACAGGAATAACCAGTGATGCTTCTCAGCCAGCAGGGCTTTGCTGGGATAAATTGGGAGGGTACTGCCCCAGGCAGCCAGTAGAACCTGCAGATGCTGTTTTCCCCTTTATGAGCAGCCTGTAGATGCTTCAGCAGGACCCCAGATCTTCTCCTCAGGCAAGAGGAGCTTTAGAGAGAGCAGAAAAGAAACATACTTTCACAGCAGGGAGGAAAAGAGAAAGATGAGGAGTGTGGCCCTAAACAAGGAAGAAAATCTGTTGGGGGAAGAAGAAAAGTTCGCAGTGGGGAAAGCCAAGTCCAAGTATTAGTCTGTGGGATGCACGAGTTATCTGTTCAATTAGGATAATAGCTTCCATGGCAGTTACTGTGGAAGAAATACCATAAGACTCCAACAGACTCAGCAGAGACTCAGCTACAGAAAAGAAAAACAAAATGATACACAGATGAGAGATCCCATCCTCTATTCTTCAACAGACCATGCTCCAGATTATGTGGTGATTTTTTATGTCTTCCTTATTTTTCTTTCCCTTTCTAATCAAGAGTTTTCTCTCAACTTTTTCCCCCCCTTTTTGTTCCTTGTGCATAAATCATTGAGGCTGGCACTGTCTTGCTGACTTCATCTGGACTTAGAAATCTTGTGCAAAGTAGTACATGATATAGTGGCAACATCTGAACCATATTTCACATGAATGCTCATATATCATTGTTTGTAACATTGCAAGTGCACGACTGCTGAAGACAATTACAAATTACCCGGCTGGAAGGATAGTGAGATTTATAGTGTGTTGTTGCCTGTTGTTCTAACTGGAAGTTTTCTTCACTGGTGCAAGTATGACCCCTTCTGTGAGCACTATACTGCATGGCCAGACATATGGATTCTATCTTTTCTTTCTGTATGGTGCAATACCAAAATATGCTACAATACCTGACATAACTCCAACTGAACCAGCTCCAGAACTGGGAACAGTTCAGCTGCATCAGCACAGTGGTATGCCCAGGCTAATTAAAATAGGGCAGAGGCTGCACTGATAGAGCTATATTGTTCCTGAAACTAAGATACTATCTCAGCCAAGAGCTGCACTGTGCAATACAGATACACTCTCTTAAGACTGGTGAGAGATATATGGATATGTTCTTTAAGATTCAGAGACAAGCACCCATGTAATAACTTTCACCTTACCTACCTGTTTTAAATATTGGCACAATCCTAAAAGATTTTCATCTTTCCTCCCAGGTTTTCCCCTACATTCCAACAGCTGCTGAAGAAAAACAAAAACCCAGAACCAAAAGTGACTCAAGGAGGGAGTTCAGAAAAGTTCTCAGCCAGTTCTTGTAAAGTTCTTTAACAGAAATTGTCCAACTTTCCCACTAATGTCAGACATTCTCCCTTGTTCATTAGTGTCAAAAACTTGGCCATTTTCTCAAAACTGACCATTTGTTCCAACATATGCACTGACTTAGTTGTTTTAGTCCTAGTCTATTAAAGATCTCTTCTCACTGTTCTTATCTCTGCTGGCCCTAATGTTTTTTGCTCCTCTTTTCAAGTTTTTACAATGATGAATTTTTTATGCATATTTTTATAAGAAACTCTTTTTTCTTGCACTTGTTGTTTTTTAAATGTCAAGGCTTCTTTCTACATACTCTGTGCTACTGATGCTACTGGAGGCTTCCAGCTATGCAGAATTTTACTCAGCTCTTTTCCTTTTCATGATCATGGCTTGCTGGCTATTTTCTGCCTTCCACCCTGTGAAAACTTGGCTTATCCTCTTCCATGTACTAGATGTAAATGATTGAGCCTCCCAGCTCTTTTCACATTGAACTTAAGCAAGTCGTGCTCTCTGAATATGTTTGTTCAAGACCCCTTCAGTTTCTCTGTTAGTCTCAGATAACTGGAACTTTCCAGTGCATCCAGGCTCAGCAGACTCAGCAGAACCAACAGAACTGGCTGCAGGAAAGAAAATATGATAGGCCAAAAGCACTGTTACTGGCCACTGTGTAACTGCCTGTAGAAGCCATTAGGGAAATTTAAAGCTAATTAAAACACCTGCAGAAATTAATGGTTAATGGTTTGGTTCAACCATTAAATGAGACACCAGAGTGCCTATCCAAAAAGCTGATACTTCTAACAAATCTAATTAGGATCAATAGCTTTAGTCTCAGATGAATGTTGCCTGCCAGGAGATGGTACACAGGAAAAATCAAAAGTAAACCCAACCATTTCCCGTCCATTCCAAATTTGTTTATCTGTACCAAAAATCCTTCCCCATTATTTGCACTCAAAAAAGAAAAAAGGCAAGAAATTCTGTTTTCAGATTTGCTCTTTGCAACACTCTAGCGGTGAAGATTTACCAGTGTTAAGTGTACACTTTTTGAAGGACTGAGCTTGTTTCTAGAACCTGACCTAACAACGCTCATCTTCTTTTGAAGCTTGATCATATCCTAGGGCCAGCAAACAGAAACTCTGCACTGCCCCACACAGCTCTGTCTAGGCAGCTTCACAGGCATGGCACCAAGTACGAAATAGGAGATGTACTGAGCAAATTTATCAATAAAACATAGTTGGAAAAACTGGCATCTGGAAATGGATAGTATGCAGGCAAAACAAATAGGCAGTGTATTCAATAAGCCAGGGCTATTCATCTTCACCTGCAATACTTTTAAAGGCACAAATTATGCAAGTGACGTCTATCAACACAACAATGTGGAGAGAAGGAAGGGAAATACATTTCTGACTCAGGTGGATAATGTATCTTATAATCATTAGGCTATTTCAGGGGAGCAGTTATGTAATTGCCTAATCGAGGAACCCCCTCAAATATGCAGCGTTACCCTGGCAGCAGCCCAGGTCTCCTGGCCCATGCCTTGCTTGCATGTGTGTTTGCATGCTTCCAAATTTAAAAGTAGCACAGGGAACAGCATCCGCCTGTACTTTAACTTTCTTGAGAAAGGTTAGATAGTCACACCATGTGCATGAGAAGGTAGGGGCAGAAAGGAATCCTTTTTCATGTCAGTTACAATATCAGATTCTCCCAGCACATACTGGATGTCACCTGCACCCAGGGGAGCAGGAAGAGCCAGACCAGTGCTGGAGGTCTGCTCTCACAGCTTGTCAGCTGAGATGCCATGCAGTACCTCTCCTCAGATGATCCCACCAACACAAGTCTCCTGGGGTAAGCCCTCAGGAAGTAACATAAACCAGTATTCCCAGGGTAAAATATGCATATGTGTAGCTTCAAGAGAAGGAATTTCCTGTGGCTCGACTTGCCTCGTCTCTACCACTAGTCCAGGCAGAAAGCCATCTTTCTACCTGCATTATAGGTGAAATGGTAATTGTTGCCTTCCTTCTTCCTGAATGGTCCTTTACAGAATTACTCATGTCCTCATCATTTACTTCATTGCACATGAAATAAAATCAGGCATTTTCATTTCTTTTCTTAAGGAAGGCCCACAGATCTTAAAAAATTTCATTGCCCTAGTCTGAACATTTCCCTTTTGTGCCCTTTGATTCTATTAAATATACTTCATTAACAATAATAACACACCAGGACATAAGAGTGATATCTCCCATCATGCATAATAAATCTTGTGCTCATTTCCAAGTAGTTTTTCCTTCTCTTCTTTGGTTTTGTTTTTTTTTTTTAATTGTTTGTTTTGTTTTGAACTTTGGGTGGGGTTTTTGTTGCTTTGTCTCTTAGTATTTTTTTTTTAAACTTAATTGGATTTTTTGGGGGAGGGGAGGACATTTTTTGGTGACATTTTTCCAATACAGGTCTTCATTAAAAGAAAGAAAAACAAAAAAAGGCTGCCTAAAACCAGCTTTGCAGCTATCTTTGACCTGCTTTGTGTAGCCACTGCCAAAAGTAACTTCTGCTGTGCAGCTCAGTAATCACCCAAGTGCTGCAGCACGTTTAAATTGATCTGCAGATGACGGGTAAGAATAAGTGAACTAGACATAAACACAGAGGCTGGGTGAAAGAACAGGCAAGAGAGAGATGTCCTCAGATCATACGGGTCAAGTCATGCAAGTGCTTTTATTACTGCTGATTAATTCTGTCAGCTGTTATGTTAATGTGCTGCATGGCATAAGTGGACACCGAGCAAAAGTACAAGGAAGCTGAGACTATTTTCTAAATAAGGATGTGCCCCAGACTGCTTGAAATTGTGTGTGTCTGTACCTGGCAGAGTGATGATGGATGATAACAGGATGAGAATGAAATCTCTATTGCTGTGCTTTGGCAGTGCAGATACATCTCTTTCCAGACTCAAGGAATGAGAGGCAAGTTGTTGTTTTTTTATTGCCAACCCCGAGCCTTTAGAAATCTTGAGACCATCTGACACCGTGTATTTTTTTATAATAATAACTATGGATTCTGGGTTTGGTTGCCCTTTATTTTCCGGACTGACAGCATTTCTTTTTCAATCATCTTACTTCCATAAGGGCTACAACTATACTTAATAAAACAGAAAGCCAAAACCTTGCTGTATGCCAAGAGCTGGGATCTTGGGAAAATTACAAACTGCACAAGTTTCTGATAACATTATGCATTATGTAACTTATCTGTAAGGTCAGACCTCAGGACTGGGAAGCACAGTGAGAAGGATGTGTGCAAGCTGAGACAGGCTTCACTTGGGCAGATTCAGCATGCAGGAAAAGAGCACCTGAAAGGCTTTGGGAGGTAGTTGCAACACGAGTCTGGCATTTCGGCCAAGGAGGTATTTAAGAGAAGGTAAGGACTGTCAAAGGCATAGGCAGAGCAGTGCATGGGCTGCTGGAAGCAGCTGCCAGCTCCCCAATGAGAAAATCTCCCACAGACCGTGGTGTGAAAGCTCACCAGAGTGGCCTTTTCCCCAGCACGCTGGGAAAGCAGCAGCTTTGTTCCCTGGGAGCTGCGTCCTTCTGTGAGAGCCAGGCTGGGAGTGAGGCACTGGCACTGTGGCACCTGCCCCGGGCTGTCTGTCACCCACAGCCATCCTCACACACGTCCTCCACTCCTCTCCTCTCCTGAAAAACAAGGCGTCTGCATTACTGCAGTGACAGGAGCTCTTCCACTGCTAGAAGCAGTGGGGGGTTTATCCTTAAGGAAGCACTTTTCCTCACCACTGCTCTGGCGCGGCTCGAGCCAGCACAGCCCTCCTGGCTTTCGCGATGCGGGATTCCCCTGCAGCTATACAGAAACATCCCCCACTTCAGATATCTGACAGGGACTTGAAGTTCTGCCTGCAGGGCCTGAAGGAGTTGAACGTGGTGAGAATTATGGCGTGCTGAGGAGGGGACAGCCTCTTAGGGCTAGGAGAGGGTCAGGGGGGTGGGTTTTCCTGGGAGCTAGGAGGAGGGTGGTGCTCTCTCTGCCTCTGCTTTGAAGGGCTGCGAGTGGGAGGTACACAGGAAACTCCCCACTGTGCTGGACCACTATGCACAACTGTCCCCCCAGGAGCCCTAGAGAAAGTCCTGAAGGTAACAGCAGGGGAAAGCCACAGGATGTGGGTTTCCTGTGGGCTCCTGAGCCAGGGAACCCCCTTGTCACGCCAGCATTGCCCATCTCCTGTCTCCATGGGTTCTCCACTCCTGCTGCAGCCTCCACGTTGCTCACTGCTACAGCAAGGGCACAGTCCCAGCAGCCCATGGCTGGGGACACCTGTGTGGCAATAGCCCAGCTGGGAGCCTGTCCTGACGAGTGAGAAGTGGCTCGTGTAAGAACAGCCTGAAAGTGGTTTCAGATTGTGCCTCGAAGAAGAGTTTGTGTTCCTCAAAGCTTGTTCATTTCTTCCAAATACACCAACTAGTCTAATAAAATGATCTATCTTCCCCTAGAGGCCTTGCCTTCCTCAAAACCACAGTGATAACCATCTGCTTTTGAGAGACACTCTTGCAATGAGTATTGTGGCATTATTTGGGCGTCTGTTACTAAGAGCACCTTGTTGCCACAGGAGACTTCTCTCTTGCTTTTAGTAGTAGTTTGCATGGGCTCATGGGTTCGTGAGGGAAACTCAACACTGACTAATGCCTTGCTACCTTTTCAGTTGCCATTTGCTTTTTTTGGTTCAGTTGCCAGGTTGCATTTCAGCCCCAAGAAAATATTTTTGGTCAAGTGGTGCAGACAATGTGAACATCAGGTCACTGGAATCTATTTTCATCAACATTGGTGCTGTTTAATAGGCAATCCTTTTTTTCATTTCCCTGTGGCTATTAGGAATATTTTTTTTTTGTCTGCTTAAGTATGGACATGGTTGTAGATCAAAGAAGAATCACATTATGTTATATAGATAAATTTATATATTTATAAATTATTTTAATAAAAATATATTAAAATTATTTTTGTATACAAATTTCCATGCAGGGAACAAAAGAACAAATGAGTATGCAGCTGGAAATGCAGATGTTGTAAAAAGTTCCCTTCTTTCTGAATTTTTCTGAGATATTATACATTGCTGCTCAGTGTGCAAGTAAAAGCCTGTCTTTGATGTGAGTAGTTTTGGGGCCTGACACTTGGTAGATAAGTTTATTCTTTGTAAATTTATGAAAGGATATTCTGATAGTTTTATTTTCTCTTTTTCCTTCTCAGA
Source organism: Ifrita kowaldi (assembly GCA_013398055.1). Classification (NCBI taxonomy): domain Eukaryota; kingdom Metazoa; phylum Chordata; class Aves; order Passeriformes; family Cinclosomatidae; genus Ifrita; species Ifrita kowaldi. The sequence continues at coordinate 1,497,098 of VZRS01007674.1, forward strand.
AAGGGGGCTGGAGAGACTGGATTTGAGTGGCAGGAAATGAAAAGGAGGCTTGAGGGAGAAGGCTGGAGACTGAGCAGCTGAGAATATGACCAGAAGGTTGAATGCTGACAAAAATGGGAAGTAACCCCATGCTCTGGCAGATGTTTGGAGAATTAATTTAGCAGCTTTCAGTGCAGCTAGAAGTGGTGTTAGTTTTTCTAAGTTGTTCAACAGGCTGGAGCCATTCAATAGGCTGTGGGGGAAGGCAACTCCAAATTGCTGGAGCAGGAGCATGTAGCACTGATGGGACACAACCCAAAAGAACAGTAGTGAAGAATTACAGGGTGAGAGATTGCATTGAGTAATGGAGATGCTGGGTGTTATCAGGAGACTGAGTCAATGAATTACTCAGAGGGTGGTCTTGTCCTCCACCTCATCTCCTCTGTGCCTGTGATGTTTCTCCAAATTCAGCTTCACAAACCTTCAGCCTTTTCATGTCCAGGCTTTTCATGTGAAAGGTCAGTGAGTAGGCTGAGGACGGAGCACATCCCCTCAGAAGCTGGTGGAAAGATAAACTACACCAGTTCCCCCATGCTGTCCTGTCCTTCAGTGCTCTCATCCCTTCCAGAAGAGGGGTAGCCATGAAACTTGCTGTGAATACCAAGGATCTTGGTACTGCCAAACCCTACATCAGCAGCAAGTGATCTTTCTGACCACTTGACTTCTCTTGGGTTTGGCAGAAGACAGTCAGAAATACCTGCAAGTAAAAGGAAGGTGAAAGACATTTTGCCTCTGACAACAAAACCCATGTCACTGCTGATCATTATTGCAACTAAAAATAGGCTCTGAACATGTGATAGCATGAAAACTCTTTTCAATAGATACCATGCCCTTTCTGAGTACTTGACCCCTTTCTTCTGGAAAACTACTGTCTTTCTTTATGCCCCCTTTGTAGCCCCATTTTTATGGGAATGAGGCTTAGCTAACCTCAGATCTCACATGTTTAGGAGAAAAGCCTTAAAATCTGATCTGCCAAAAGAAAACATACCCTAACTCTTAGAATTCATTTCAGAATATGGACTTCTTGGCCTGCCAGTGAAAGAGTAACAGAAGCAGAAGGGAAAATGCATGTTTTAAACTGACAACCTGTATATTTTATTCCTAATGCAAAAAGACAAATTGCTACATGAGTGAGCATGCACCAGAATGTGATTAAATCTAAATCCAGATCACTCACCTTCTTCACAGCAGGGGCTTACAGAGTTCTACTCCGAGTGTTCCTGTCTGTTTGTGGAAAAAATAGTTGGTATCTTTTCAGAAAGCCAGGCCAGGCAACACATGCAAAACCTTTTACCCAGATATATATTTGTTTCAGTCTTCTGCAATATAAAATTTGAATTTGTAATGAAACAGCCCCAAAAGCATCCAGAAAATATTTGGAGCCACACTCAGCTCTTTCACTCAGCTTCAGAAAACATAGTGCCACAGTGCAGTTTTACTAGCTTGCAAATGTGTACAAGGGCTCTGACACTTTATCTTCTCAAGGAAATGCTCTTTCAAGTTGATCAAAATAAGATTTGTTATCTCATGCAAAAGGAAATAAGACTTTGGAATCACTAATGAAAACTGTGAAAGAGAATTGTAAAAGAGAATCTGCAAAATGCAATGAATTAATGCAAGGGTTCATTTTTGGTGCATAGTCATGTAACAAAATACAATTTGGCTCACCAGCTGTCAAAAAAAGGCTTCCAGTTTCTGCTGGGAGCAATAAAATACTAATACAGATAAACAAAATAAATAGAGCTGTTAAAAATTAACACTAACGTAAACGAAAGCAGAATCAGGCACAAAAAAAGAGACATAGTAATTTGTCTCTGAAGACAAAGATGTAAAAGAATGGCATCATTAATAAAAAAGTTTTTAGAACACTTTCACTATTCATCACTAATGGCTATTTAGTGATGTAAAGCTTCTATAGTATGCATGGAAGGAAGCTGAATCTAGACAACTGCAAAGCTGGGGAAGAAGTCTACTGAGGCCAATGGATACATATCACGGAGGCTCTATTTGTGGCAATGGCCATTAGCAGGATGACCCCATAAACCTCAGACTAAGATTATTTCAGTGAAAAATTGCAATTTGGTTTGCAAAGTACTTCATAGCAGCACCAGATGATTCACAGGCAAAATTTTCTTTGACATCTACGGTAGCTTAGCTGACTAAAAACTGAAGTCTATATCAAAGACAGAAAGTCCAGTAAGCAGATCCCATTTCTCATTCTGTGTGATGACGCTTGTCTTGCTTGATTCCTTACCCGTAAATTGGTGAAGCTCCGTATGAATTTCTGAATGGGAGTTTTCAGGGAAAATCCCGGGTGCTGCAAGAATAAGTAGGTGGCCCCCTGAGTCAGCCTTCAGTCTTATCTCCAGAAAGTCTGGAGGCATTGCTGATGGCTCCATCTTTCATTCAGTGGTGGCCCAAAGCCTGCCCACCTCTGAGCAGAGGGACCAGGATCTGGGTCACCAGCCACGCTGGTGGGCACCTTTTCCATGTCAGTGTCCCCGGTGCCAGTGGGAGGCGAGGGCCTGGCCCCCTGCCAGGTTCAGACATTTCCCTGCCCAAACAGGGGTGCCAATGCTGGTACCCTGGTGGAAACTTTGAGGCACCACTGTGGTTTTGCTTGCGGAAAGTTTCAGATCAAGCTGTAAATTACAGTTCAGTGATCATTGTATTTGTATTTAGTGCCTTCAGCTGCCCTCTCAAGAGTAAGGCTGTGCCTTCTTCACCTACCACAGATTATGGCTGAACTGGGTTTTAAACAAACAATTGCCAGGCAAGAATTTCCTTCTATTATTTTGCTGCATCCTTTAAGTTTCCTTAGTATTAGCAGAAGCAAAGGTTTTGGCCAAAGTTGAAAGAAATAATGTGAGAGTCCGTCACCAGTGAGTTTTGGAATCTTGAAATAGTTTCTTTCCTTTTACATCTCTGCTTGCATGTATTTCAGAAAAAGAATTTGAGAAATCATCTAGGCTTACAGATTGCTCCAAATCAAGAATCTAAATATTTCACATTTGTGATGGCAATTCTGATTTTCTACAGTTATAATGCTTTGGAGAATAGATCTTTACCAAGATTTAGACGGTAGCATGAGATGTGTTGGGGAAAAATACAACTAGCAGAAAAGGATGTGCTTTCTCCATGTCTGGCACAAATAAAAAGCTGGCAAGCAGCTTCTGGGCTACTTGGTTTTGACAAAAATCAAAGTGATAAGTCAGAAATATGGACTGGGCCATATTTCAGATGTTAAGACCTAAGGTGGAGTAAACAGACCATGCTTAAATCCAGATTCTTACTTAACATCTTAACACTTGAAAAAATTGTATATAAATACACATACATATATATATATATATATATTTTATTTTTGATGGAACCAACTTTGTCCTCTCGTTTTTGCCTGTTGTTTGTTTAACCTTCCTCTATTACATAAGATGTAAGAAGGGCATGGTTTGTAGAGAAGGAAAGGTAAACAAAAGACGTTTAGAAGATGTTCAGTGCACACAAGGCCAGAATTTATTTGTTTCTTCCTGTAGCAGCAGCAAGACTAATAAAATGTATTTCTTCTGCTTATAGACCTTGTCTCAACTGCTGCATAATTGCTGCTCTCTAAATACCACATTCTGTGCTCTGTTAACATCATGGCCTTTTGATGCTGTAATTGTTAAAAATAAGAGATAAGCATAGAGACAAGCTATCTCATGAGTAGGAAAAATACATGTATTCTTCAGATCACACACAGTTTTTCTCAGGCTGGTCTTGGCATATGTATGTGTTTTTGAAGTACTTAATGCCAGACAGAATCTGGATAAATCTGACTTTTGTCAAGGCGCCATGGAAGAACCAGTGAGGTGAGATACTGAAATCAATACCACCCAGAAAGAGGCAGTTTTCCATCTCACAGATATCTACTGAGGCAGGTCAAGTTCGCTCCTGCACATCTCTGCACTGGCACACAAGTCACCTCCTGCTAAGGACAACCAACCCGAGTAATAGTCCTAGAGGATAAAAAGGAATTTCTCATTAGGCTGCAGGTGCTACAGCATTGTCTGAGATGGTGGGGTTTGGTGGTCTGATGCTTAGAAATAAATTGGACTCTGATCTACCCATTTATGTTTTGTTATTAGCCTGGATCAGGTGTGATGCAAACTTTGACTTAAGGGCCATTCCACCCCATTCAGTGTCTTAGCCCATGCTTGGGTGTTGAATGTGACACAGTTACAGTGCTGCTAGATTGGTAAACCAGCTGGAAAACTGGCTGAATGGTATGGGGATGATCGTGAAACAAAGCTGGGATCACTGTGGAAGGTGATGGCTGCTGATGCCTACCTTCCCTCTTGCTGAGGACTCGAAAGAAAAGGCTGCACAAGACCTTTGGAGGACAGTGCCTGCTGCTATTCTTTTCTCCTTGCAGAGAGGAAATCCACTTGATACTTGCTATAACTGCAGTTACAAATCTGCTTCATAAATGTGTTGTCACTAGACAGGGCTTTTTAAAAAAGTAGCAGTAATCAATTTGCTGTGTTTAAGCTTGACAGACTTTTGTGGTCAATGTGTTCTTATGGGAGCTGATGTTTCCGGGATGTTGTTACTGGAATGCTGCAGCTGTGCTTTTAACTCTTAGAGTAGTGGAATTACTTTATTTTCCTGTATCTTACCCAGCAGATTTCACATGGGATGTCATAACCAAGGTGCTGGAGAGCCCTCTGGCTTAAAGGTGCAGTAGAGCTCTTAAGCTTGGTGCTGAAGTGCTGCATTGGGTCAAGACAATGTGTAATAACCCCTTGGGGAATCATATTTTAGCTGCCTAAAATTTCTCAGATAATAAACAGCAATTCAAGAAAGTGAAGATTTCCATTCAACATCTGCCTTTTAGCAAGTTTGGAAGGTTGCTATGTGCCAATATATTCGTGCATCCTGGAAATACCACAGGTTGGGGGTTCAAACCATAAGCAACTGCACCATAAATGAACTAGTCATTAGTCACTCTGTCTTATCAGTTTATTTTTCTTTTTCCTAGAAGTTGTAGTCATCCTGTTGTCCAACTGATCTTGGATCTCACTGAATTTTCAGCTCACTGAACCAAAAGTACAGGCGTTTCTTTGTGTAAAAATGAATGTAATACTTTCTGCCCATTCTTGGTACCTGAGATGGAACCTTGGAAGAGCAGACTCCATTTGAAACACATTTCTCTAAGAGAATGTGCTTGGTCTTGTTTTTGATACGTTTCAAGTCATTACAGACCTACCAAAATGGAATGATTCCTCACCAAACCATGAGACATTCTTATCATTTAATTGTATCTTGAACTCTTCTGGAGAAACCTGGGGCAGGAATTGAAAAATTAAAGGAAAAGTCATAGAAAGGCTTGCAATTTAAAACAAAGCCAGGCACTCTCTTGTGCCAGCTCCTTGTAATGCTCCTTCCCCTTAAGCAACACTAGTGCTCTAGAATTATTTTTCCTGTTTTCAAGTTAGCAAAAAAACAACCTTGTTAGGAGACTGTTCAGTTAGGGCTTGTCAACAAATCGTATATTTTAAAAGTGAGCTTGAATTTAATTATAGAGTGAATTCTGAAATTAATTAATTAAATTGAATTAAACTGTCCCGTGAACACTGTTAAACACACCTCTGTGGCTGCCAGTACTTAATCCCTTTGGAAAAGAAAAAGCATCTATGTGAGATTTTAATTTAATTTAACCAATCAACTTTAAAGAAAAATAAGAATTTACTTTCCTGGGTGTCCTCATTTGTACATTTTTCCTTCCTTGCTGTTTACTGTCTTCACTTGAAGTATACTCCCCTGTTGTGGGACAGCTCTTATGCTGTTCAGATCCAGTCCATTCCAGCAGGGAGAAAGCCTGTTCTGCAGTTACATATAAACATTGCAAAATGTGAACATTGCTGGAACTTTTTTTGCATGTGCAAAGCTCAACATTGAAAGCCATTCTATCTGCCTGTTGTAGAGTTCAGCATGGGGAAGAGTGGCAAATTCCCTGAGCAGCTCATGAAAAATGGAGGTTAAGCTCTCAAGGCCACTTCAGCCTTACCAAAACGAGTTTCAATAATCTGTGAGACATCACGGAAGAATGAAAGGAAGTTTCAAAATAGCCTTACTTTAAATAAAAACATACTTTGGCAATGCTACATTAAATGAAAACTGACATGCTTGACCATCATTTTGACATGTTCATCACACCCTCAACAGACTGCAAATATCCATGCAGACTCAGTGCCAAAAGCTGGAGCAGACAACCAGATGTGGAGCAGACTGTGGCTGAGTCTGCTCACCCTGCAGGGATGGGGAGAAGGTGCTTTGTTGGGGCTACAATCCATCAGTTCCTCTCTGGACAACTCCAGCAACAGAGACAGCAGCATCCCTTCTCCTTGTGGGATGTTTTGGGGGAGAGGTTTTCTTCTGTTGGCTGATGGAAAGCCCACTAGGGAGAGTGTTGTAGCAGGAGCACAAGGAATTTTAGGATGGGGAGTGGCACTACAAAATATCAATTCTCTGCAATTATTCAATGTCATACAAACATGTGAAGCTGAGTTTGTGTTTACTGGATGCAGGTGTTCCAGCACATTCCTTGATCAGATGTCTGTACCTCAGGGAACTGGGCTTCTACTGAGATTTTGCATTACACCAATTTAAAATAGACTTCCATTAGAGCCACTTCTGACTTGTTTTAATTAATGACTATGTGTGCCAATAAATTTGCTTGCTAAGATAATGCCAGGAAGCAACAGTTAGTCCAGTCCTGAGTAGCTTTAAAATCTGATTTTTATATATATATATTTATACAATGTCTGTGAGCAGATGCCAAGACACAGCTCCAGACTAGCTCAGGAATAATAGACATGATTATTGAAAACACACTGCAAGCAAACATGCTTAAAAACCTCAGAGAAGAGTTTTTCAAAACCTGTATTACAAAGGCCCCATTCTGCATAATGTTTGCTGAATGTAGTGGATGTTGGGAAATACATGCACACATGCAGATCACCAGGTATCCATGACCCACAACAAATGTGCCATTAGTCATTGGCCACACTTGTTTGGCTCTGAGTAATGATGAAATGATACAAGAAATATTTCAATCACCCAGTTACAGTAAAATAGAGGCTAATGTCAAAACAAAGGGATTGACAAGAATTTAGTGATACAGCCAGCTTGATTTTTGGGCAGATAATGGTGTGTAAGGATGTCATTTAGCTCTGCAAACAATGTACAGCCCAAACCGAAGCTCTGGGGAAGCTGCACCCTCAGCCAAGGAGCCAGACTTCTCTGCCTACCCCCTTCCTTAAAGCTCACAATTCTGTCAAGACAGTTTATGCAAGAGTTGAACAGTGGAAGGTCACTGACTTTCTTTGTAAATCACCTGAGAGGAAATAGGATGGGTTTGGAAAGTAAAGGGAATGCAAACAAGCCAGGAAGAAAGAAACAAAAGAACACAGAATCATGACTCTGAGGGAAAAAGGAACATTCTGAGTAACAACAATTTTGTGATTGTCAAGAGATGTGTAAATAGTGTTCTGTAAATATTAGTAAACACTGAAATAAGGCTTCAACCCTGAAGCACACAGTGCACATATGAACATATTGTGTTTAATGAATCAGAAATACCTATCTTAACACACACTTAAGGAGGGGGAAGTTTGACCCAAACAGTAAAAACCAAGTTGAAAAATTGCAAACTGAATTGTGAACTAAAGACTCACTCCTGAGCCACTGAAGAGTGGCATAGGGGACTGTGACACACGGGTTTATAGCTAGGGAAATAAGTGACATTCCAGTTTCACTTCAGAAAGCTGTACCACTCCCACCAGCTCCCTGCTGAATGAGGTATGTGCTCTCCTTTGTCTCACAGTCTCACCCTTATCGTCTGCTTACACTGAAAACTCTCTCAAGTGTGTATCTTTCTACATAGTTTATATTAACCTTTTCCTTAACTTCATTTAGCTGCTGCTTGGAATAATTTGGTTTTGATTATTCTGAAAATTGCATGAGAACAGAATATATCCCAATAGAAACAGGAGGAGAGAGGTTTTTGGGCCAGAGCTGCTGTTGTGCTTTGACCTTTTTCCAAGCACAGAAGTGCTTTGCTTTGTCTCAGACCAAAAGCCACCTCGCCCACATTAACGTATGCTCCCAACATAAAACAGGATTTATTTGCCCCACAGACAGCAAGCTGAATCAAGAGTCACCACAGGGACAGTGATGCTAAAACATTTAATTGTAAACATATTGTTGTTCTGTGGTGAGTCTCCACACTGACAGCCTGGGCTGGAGCTGACCTGGAACACAGGGAGCTCCCACACACCCTGTGTCCCCCTCCCCACCATGGGTGACACATCCCTGCTTATCCAGAACCAAAGAGCAAGAGCTGGCTCCTTAGAGGAGATGGGTGTTACAGATCAGCCACTCCCAGAGCCACCTTGTCACCCCCAGGAAATGCTGTCATGGGAAAATGAACCCCACCAGAAGCTGAAGTCTGATTCTTGATAATTCGTGGGTGAAAATGAGGTTGCCCCAGCCCTGCAGACAGCATGGGGCTGAGGTCCAGACACAGGGTGCAAAAATTACTCTTTCAGAAAACTGCAGGCTTTCCTCTTGCTGTGAAATCACAGGCTCAGCCCAGCTATGCATGAACCCGACATAATGGAGATATTTTCTTGCACTGTATTATAAAGGAGCAGCTGAAGGTGCAGATTTAATAGTGAAAAGAAGTGACATCCTGCTGTACTGTGGTGCCCCTACTGCACTCTGCTCTCTGCCAAATGGCTCTTGGACATGGTCACTGCTTGAAGGGTTATGGAAAAGCACGTTAATGAGGAAATGCTACTCACTCATATTATTCTGCACATGGAAGTGAGGGTTGATTTTTAAAGTTAAAATGGATTGCTCACCTCATGATTCACAAAGGAAGTTGGATGACAGATGACACACTTCTCTCTGCACCCAAATTGTCTTACCTACATCCTTTGTGTTTCAAAAAGTCTGACCCCAGGCTCTTCTGTGATATTTAGACTTACTTTGCAAAAGACAAAAATAGACACAAGAGCTATTTCTGCCTTTCACAAAGCAATTCTAGTATTTCTTAGCTTGAATCTTGAGACACGTATTCCCTTCTCTCCCTCCCTGCTCCCTCTCTCTGCACAGGATCCGCACCATTAACTCTGTGGTTTGAAACTGCATTTTTCTTCCTCTCAGATTATTCTTACCCATTGTACAAAAAAATCCCTTTAACTGCTCCCCAGTCTTTCAGGCTCATCTCAGAAGGCATATTTGCATAAATATCACTGTGGTGGTGCAGGAGTCCTTTCAACGGAATCGGATTGCAGAAGTCAGGTGCTTAGTTTCAAAATATAAAAAAGATTTTGCATTTCCATGCAAATATGGCAATTATATCATTCGCAAAGCAGCTTTTTCAATATAGAAAACAGTTAAGAAAATCTGCCTTTAGAATTCTTTTCCACCCTTTGTATTACAGCATGCTGTATTAAAATTAATTAAAAATGAAAATACAGAGGCATGCACCTTTGCATATGTATGTTTGCATGATCTACTCTAATATTCTTTCAAGTGAGTATAACACCATCTTCAAAAAAAATTGCAACTAAGACGAAAAATGTCAAGTATTGATCATAAAAAGTTTATCAAACATTATAACAACTGTATCAGGAAAAATAATAAAAATAAAGTCAACCCAAACCTATAAATTTGTAAGAAATACACATTTCTACATTGCAAAATGAAAAATGTATTCTCCTCTTCTTCACTTTTATATCTGACTTTATCCTACTATATCCTATAGTTTCTCCATAAATTATAAGTGATAAAAGGTATTCTCTGTGGTGCCCATAATATATTTTATCATCATATAGTTTCCAATGGGGAATATTCTTACACCTTCTTGGGTCATCTTTTTCTGAGAACAGCATAATAAAGATTATGAGATGAGCTGTTTTCATTGCAGATTAAAGTCAGGCTTGGAAGTAGAAGAGATCAGAAAGCCCCTTTTTTTTTCTACTAGGACCTCTCTGGGGACACCTCCTTCAAAAAAACTCTGGAAAAAGGAAAATTAAGTTCTCTATAGCACTTTTTAAACAGAAATTCTTGTTATGGCATGACAATATTCAAACTTATGTCCATTTCAAAAATGAAAAACTGAAATAAAACATCTGTTTTGACTTAATGCCACTGAATTTTGGTGTTTAGAAATTTAAAGATTTTGACTTATGAATTCACACGTTTTTTAGAAAACAAGCCACTCCTCTTTCTCCCTTCACCTTGAAACCTCAAATCTGGAAAACATTTCAAGCAGCATGTAAATATTCTCTTTTTCCCCTGCTTCCCTCCCAACCCCACTTTCCTGCTGTTTTCTAACAATTTCCAGTTGTAGGGAAGATGTGCTGGTTAAACAGAATGGAAAAAAAGTCATTACATACAGTAAAGCCCAAAGAACATACAGGTGTTTGCACTTGTGTGTCTGTGAGAAAGATCTTCTCTAATCTTCACATGTCCTCTAGAGATACAGACTTCGAAATAAAATGCCTCAAGCCATGTATTCATCTCCCTTGCATGTCTTGGTCCAAATGCATCACTGGGCTGATTCTCTTTAGAGTTAGAGCTGCACTGAGGAAGCATTTCTGCTGTCTGAGGGGAACCTGTGGTGTGGTAACTACATCTGTGAAATAGGAACCATCCACTTTAAATAGGAGTAGCAGTATTTCCCTTCTTTTCTACAGTGATTTGAGATTCATGAAGGAAACAGAGCTGTAGAGTATGATTGCATGGCATGTTTGCTTTGCAATTATTGATGCCCAGCATACAGAGGGTTTTAGCACTCACAAAAAGGTGCAAAGAAAGAATGAGTGAAAAAACATGGGTTTTCTCTAAGTAAGGCTGTTTCTGAAGAATTGCCATCACTGCTCTTCATCTGTGCCTTGTTAACCCGTTGCCTTTCATCTGAGAATGAGATGACTCCATTTGAAACTGTGTTGGTTCGGGATGACCCGAAGTCCCCAGGAAGAAGCAGTGGTCACCAGGAAAGTAACTGAGGCTTGAAATATTTCACTTTCTCTCTCCTGGCTTGAGCGTGTTCACCTGAGTACTTTTTGCTTTCCTTAAAGGAAAACACTCCTGGCTGTTTTGTGGGTGCAGGTACAAAGATGTCAGCAGCTTTTGGACCTTTCTAACACCGCTGAATTACACAGGCAGAGTGCATGGGGGATGGTAGGAGCCAGAGCTGCTCTTCATGCTGAAATGGTCTAACAGGACTTCTTAAATAAAAGTCTGGTCAAAATGCATGACCAGAGTACAATAAAAGGTAACTTTTCCACGATCATCTAATTCCATAAATGACTAAATACAGATTTATGAGAAATTGCTTGTAATTTTTCATTGTTCTCTGGTTGTCTTCTTACTCCCTCTAGACCAAGACTCCTCTTGCCAGTGAGGAGTTTTGTGCTGGTATCAGAGCTCAGAAGGCATGCTTTGTGCTGCATGTGGAAAGACACTCACTCCCTGTCATCCCCAGAGAAGCCTGTTTGGGGTAACACTAAAACTGGGAGGATTGGTAGGTCCATGGGGGTCACTGTGCCATCTGCAGTACTTGAAGGAAATTCCTGCTATGTGTCTTTTGGCCAAGGAAACTGACAGTGCCTTCTTCCAGGAAAGAGATCACTCTTGTTAGCAGCAGAACAATAAATGTAAATATGTTGCACTAAATATTTCCTACAGCACAAAGAGCTGGAAGGGTGAGTTTCTTACTTAGCCGCCTGGTCAATACCATGGGGGTCTTTGTATAACTCATTTCAGAACAGCAGAATGCCATGTGGCCCCCTTTGGAGGAGCATTTTAGCAGTAATACTCCTGTGCTCTTTGTTAAACTATTTGTGGGTGTATTCATTGCATATTTTACTTCAAATGCAAAATTATTCCTCTGCGTTGCACAATCTGTTAGTACTGAACTTTTCTTGACTAAGCTGGCAGGGCCAGGGGAGGATGAGCAGAGATAATACAGACTGTAGCTTTCCTTCCTCAAGTGGGATTGTTCTTTTTCTTTTGTTACAGCTGAGATAATCCGGACTTCTGTTCCAGCCTGTGCTAGCAACCAACAGGCACAGACGGACAATCCGGTACCTAAAGACTGGTGGACTGCAAAGGGGAATTAATCACATTTTGTTTCTTTTTCATGGATCTACAAGGCTTATAGAGAGGAAAATATGTGGCATGGCTTGCTGTGATAGCTAAGCTCCTTCGCAGTAAGTTCTATTTGTTGGCTCTACTATTGTGTGGACTTCATGGTTAGTTTCGGCTGGAGTGGTGTTTGGAAGTTAATTGGTTTTTATTCAAAGCAATTTTATTGTGCCATGACAATTATTTATAAGCTAAGATGGATTGGTGTATTCATGGATATTCTGTTCCAGGGAAGTTTGTGTTTTACAATTCAATTCAATAAGTCAAGCTTCAATCCACTGTTGCATGAGTTTTCATAACAGTATGGATTGCAAAAGTCCCATAAGGAAAACAACCACCTAATCTAATGGTAGCTGAATACATAATACTGTGTAAATGGCCAGTTCTCTCTACAAATTAGTGGCAGGTAGTAGTGATTTTCACTGGCTGTAACTTTCCTTTGAAAGTTAAAATGCTGCCTGTCAAAAGTGTCAATCTATGTTACCATTTAATATTCTGAAATGTAATTATTTTTCAAAAAAAGGCTGTTCAATTCTAACCATCTTTCAATCCCTGTCCACTGAAGTCAATGGCACTCCAGAGAGAGAGACAAGATCAGGATTTTGCCCACAATCATGACGTACCTTAAAATGTCACTTGCTGCTGCTGGTGAGTGTCAGTAAAGGCTGCCGCTGAACTAGCTTTATATTTAATATGGCTTGCCACAGTAGACAAGGACAAATTATTCTGGAAAGAGTGGCTGAAACATGCTCCTGGGGTTTTTATGGTTGCATGGTGTAATCCAGCCCGCAGCAAATCTGTTGCCCTACCAGTATTTTTCCAGTTGGCAATTCTTATATAGATTTGTTCCAGCTCCAGAGGTGAACTAAGACTGGAAATAGTATATTGCACATATATCTCTAAATCTGAAAAGGTAATTCTGCTGGATTAATAGCCTGATGTAGAAAAAGATACGATGTTTTTCTGTAAAATTCTAGGTGATGATGAATGCAGTAGAACTGCTCTGTAGATATTAAAAATTGTAAGGCCCATTATAATTGACAGAAATTGGAAAAAATTCTTTCTAATTTTAGATTGGAAAATATGGAATTACATATTTAACACTTCCAAAACTGTGCTGCAGACAGATACATTCGTGGAAATGCAGACAGGTGCATGCTATAGGGGCCACGGCATATCTCTTCAATTAACCAACAATTGTGCATGCCAATCTTCACAGCATTTGAGTGTCTGCTTTGCAAGAAGCAGGTATTGAGGATGTGGAGAGCCTGTACTTTCTATTCATAAGGCTTTTTAAGGTTGAGTGCTTGGAAATCTTGTAAAGCCAAGCCTTGGAATCTCAGGTATGCTTTTTTGTGCCTCTGAAGTGTTTGAATATACTAGCTCCCAAGCTGTGCAAGCATCTGGGTTTTTCTTAGATTCCCTCATTACAAATTAAACTTTGTGTGTATATTACTTACAATTTGTGAACTGACTAATCAAATATTCACACTATTTTTTGAAAAATAAAAATAAAACCTCATGGTGTAATTCTAGATACTTTAAAATAGTTTGTAAGGCTTGTAGCAAGCAGCTGCTGAATCACTGTTGCAATGAAAAGACTAAAAATTGAACTGTCATTAAAATATAGTCAAGGTAATCAATATCTTTAAATAAACTCCTGAACACCTTTCTTTCAATATACTGACTTTTAGGACATGGAGTACCAATCTAGCAAACATGCATAAGTTTGCTTTATTCTCATTATTCTCTGTGTGTCTGTGCCAAAATAGAACTGCTCCTCGTGGTAAAGTTAGGCAGTCCTATAGGGGCTTGTAGGAGTCTGTAAGATCAGTGTCTTAAATGTGAGGTGTTTTGTTTCATTTCAGTGACACCTAAGTGGATAAATTGTAAGAATTTAGTTTGCTTGGCTGGTAAGCAAGAACCTTGATATTTCACAGTTCTTTGTTACTAATAGTTATGATAAGTTTTGGGGGAGGTAGATGGTCTAAGAAACATGAAGATTTGCATCTGGTGGTGGGCCCTTGGGATGGTAACAGCAGTAACCACAACTGTGCTATAAATGTGTTCAGAAATGTTCAGGTATTTATTAACTTTTCATAAATTCCTGATACTGGGGTATATCTTTTGTGTTAACAGGATATTGATTCTGAATTTGTGATCACTGGTTAACTATGGGCCATTAGTAACTCTACCAATTATTTCAATACTGATTTGCTTTAAAATGCGTGAGTTGACTAGTTGTTCCCGGTGATGTGATGCTCTTGTTCTTGATCAACAAATGGCATGGTATGGTTTGCACTTGATTAAAAAACAAGATTTTTGATCGTCTACACTCGGTAGTACTTCTCATATAAATTTTAAATTAATTTTATCCAGTAATTCTTAAATTTATGATCAAAACCTAATCACTCCCACATAGAAGAAAAAAGTAGAGGATAACAAAATGAACTTTCTCCATGTATGGCTCCATTTTCTACTTCTCGCAGGTGAAAAGTGCTCAGCAGTGAACAGTGCAGCAGACAACCAAAAGGAGGAACAAAACAACCATGATAGGTTTTCTCAGGAATGAAAACAAAAATTCTCACAGATTACCACTCACATTTCAGGAGTGAACATTGACTTAAAATATCTGTGCACTTATTCTTCCAACCCCTGTGACATCATTATTGGTGCTTTCATGAATACATAGCATACCAGAGAATAAAATCTCTTTTGAGAGCAATTTGTGGAGTTTCATGAATGTCAGTGATTAAGATCTTTGCTGTTCCCGTGTTAATCTAAAAAAGTTTACATCAGCAATACTTGAATAAAAGCAAAACAGGAAATTAATATAAGCCCATGAAAATTTTTTCAGGGTATGTTACTTAAGCTGTGAATCAGATGAGGAACTTGTCTAAACAGATTAATTTCAACAGTACATAGCTTGTACAAAGACATAATGATGTACACATACCTTACCACAGCCAAAGCACTTTTGTTCTTTGAAAAGCTCTATTAGAGGTAAAAATCTGTAGAGACAAGTTGGTGAGCAGCCCCTTAGCCCCCGGGATACTGCAAACACCACTGAGTGGCGTTACCAAACTTTGGGTGCCACATGTGGTCACACTGGCTGGAGAAAGGCGTAGCCTCTCCTCAAAACATCCCATCTGAAAGCAGAGAGTGCTTGCTTGCTGCCTTTTTTTTTTTTTTTTAATGGAGATTTGCATGATTCAAACTCCAGACATTTGAAGAAAATAAAAATGTTTGAATGCCTTATGAATGAGTCACAATGCAATTTTAGATCCGTCTTTTGGCATGACAAAGTATCCATTGTAGAGAAAGGATTTCCTGATCTCAAAAATGCTACTGAATCATTGGCTTATAAGAGCAAACTTTTTTTTGCAAAATCTCTGCCATTAAATAATATCTTTTTAAGCTTTCCATTCGAGAAACAGCTTGGGTTTTTTTTTTTTGTCAAGCACTCTCAGGAGTATTTACTCTGCATTTTCACTGCTGTAAGTTCCTATTGTCAGGCTGCTTGGAAAGCAGAAAGAAGCAGCAACTAACTTTTCACAGGGGGCAGGCAGAAAGATTTTGAATTTGCTACCTGGGGACCATTACTCTAACTTTCTTGAGTTTCTGACTTAAACCAGCCTGTATTTATTTTCCACTAAGTCTTATTTCTATGATGATCTTGCCTAGCTTTAAAAAAAACCCAAAAGAAATGTAGAATGCTTACCTATTAGCAAATGAAATGACAGTGTAGTAAAAGAAAACAAAAGTAATAAAAGAAAACAATAATAAACAAGTAAACAGAACAAAATTTCATGAAATCTTGTCTGTATATTTTAGAATAAATGGAAAAACATCAGAGATCTTGATTTCCCTTCTAAAATTGCCCAGAGGTTGCAGAGTGTGACATACATTAATTTTGCACTCTATTTTTACACTTAAAAAATGTATGTATGTAATGCATGCATGCATTTTAATTTGAACATTCAGAAAGTTTGGTATGTTCAAAATATTAGCACTGGATAGTTTTAAAAATGTCATCCTTTTTGCCTGTTGTTCATTCTCAAGCTAGGATATGGGAAAAATGATAAAGTGATTCTACCACTCTGGGAAACACTGTCAAATATTTTTGCTGAGTAACAGGCTGGCCAGACCTCTCCTGGGATAGGTTTTCTGGTTTTTTATTGATACATTTATGCTACTTAATGGTATTTTTTGCATTTTGCCTTTATATATTTAACATCAAATAATGACTTGACTTATTGGTGACATAGGAAATCAGTCTTGTGGAGTCAAGACTTGGACTTCAGGGAAATCTGAGTTGCAAGTGCATTCATAGTTGTCAACAGAAATTTGCCACCTCTTGTCAAGAGCTGAGATGGCTGAACATTGCTTCTTGAGTAAGAAAATACTGAGCAGTATGTGAACCTTAACAGGTCATTGCAGAGTTCTGCTTGCTACCTATGTACGTGCTGTATCTAAGTGTTTGAACTAATTTCCAGATTCTAGACTATGGGAAAAATACTTTTGAGTGATCCATGGATCATTGCATATTTTTGGTTCAGCGACTACCTTCATACATTACCTTTTCAAATATATAGGAGACAGAAATCAAGTCAATATTTGTTTATTTTTAGCTCACACTTTCAGTTGTAAAAGTCACTCATACTTTTACTTGTGCCACAAGCACAGAAATTTTAATAAGGCAGATGTTGTCATTTCATGCAAAATTAATTGGTGAGGCAAGAAAGAAGAGGAGAAATATATGTTCCTGACACAGACTCAGTATATGTTACATTCATCCATGAAAAGATTTCAAGTATGATGTTACCTTTCTTTCCTACATCAAAGAAAGAATATTCAAGGCAAAGCCATGACATGTAAAGTTTTCTTTAAATTAATGGAGACATGATATAAAAGCATTTCATATTTTCCTCCCCAAATAACTATAATTCTGAGTGTCTTAAGGGTATAAAGGACCCATAGCAATTCTTCAGACAAGGAAAAGGAATGTGGCTTTTATCCAGGCTCAGCAATATTCTAAACTTAAAACAACCTTGTATTTGCCTAATTTTGTCCCAATAGTATTCATAGCCATAGACTGACTCATGATTGTTGGCACTGAGCACATCCCAGCCTCAGGAAGATTTGCTTGAGGACCATCTCAGTCTGGACCTTCTTTGGCTACAAAGCCATGATCCTGCTCATACATCAAGGTGAGGGCAAAAAAATTGGTGTCAGCAACAAATAATTCTGGCCTCAGGAAGAACAGGTGTATGAAATGCCAGGCATATGTTGTGGACCCTATGCAGAATCTGATTGATAAGAACTGCTTGTTCACCACCCTGCCTCCTCCTTTAGCAAGGAACTGAAGTCACCAAACAAAAGGATATTGACAGAGCCAGAAAAGCCTTCAGAAAGGTTGACATGTTTTCTTCTCCCGAGTGACAAGCAACAAGACAAGAAGAAACAGACTCAGGTTGCACTAAGGGAAGTTTATATTGGATATTAGGAAAAAATTCTTCACCAAAAGGGTAGTGAGGCATTGGAACAGGCTGCCCAAGGGAGAAGATGAGTAACCATCCCTGGAGGTATTGAAATGACATGTAGGTGTGGCACTTAGGGACACGGTTTAGTGATGGACTTGGCAGTGCTGGGTTAAGGGCTGGACTCAATGGTATTAAAGGTCTTTTCCAACCTTAACAATTCTACGATTCCGTGTCCACCCTCAGCAGATGCTGGCAGCTGTGCCCCAGTAGGCAGGTTTTCCATGTAGTCTACCACACCTGGCAACCCTGTCATGTCTAACTGACCTGAGAAAGATCTGCTTAAAGTCCTCAAATTTTCCAGTGGTTCTCATACTCTAGTATTTTATAACATACTCACCAGTAGGGAAGCTTGGTTACAGAAAATTTGTTTCAGCCATGTGTGGATGGATGAATTCTGGGGAAACAAGGCAGGCAGCTAATGAAGATTTGAGAGCAGTTTCCAGCTTTTGAGTGTGCAGCTACAAGATTCTCCTCAGCTGTGGAGACACTGGTGTAAAATATGTTGCAATTGTAGGTTTTCTGCATTCCTGAGGTGAAATGCCCAGTTTGAAAGATACCCTATTAGAACAGCTTAACGAGCAGACAAGAGGGAGCCTGTGGGTTTGTGGCTGCTGTCCCACAGGGCACCACGAAGACCCCACAGCTCATGTACCCCTCTCTTTGCTGAGCAGTCCTGCACACAACCCGAGCCTGCCCCAGCGGTGTTTGGGTTAATGCCCATTGTTCAGGTGTAGCATTAACCAACAACCTGCACACAGTTTTGTGCCTGTGGAAGTCAGAACAACAGAATTAACTGCAGGGCAAATGCAAGGGACAGCTTGTGTTTCCTGGCAGTATTTATGTTGGCAATGCTTTTGGAAGCCAGCGTGCTTCAGCCAGTGTTTACCCTTCTGCACATAAAAGAAGTAGACACTAGATTTGTTTTCAATGAAGGGGGAATATGATATTTCAAGCTCTGTTTTTTTAAAACAACATTTTCCTTGTTTATTTTTTCTTTCCCATTTGTTTTATCCGTATCCCTTTACTGCATTTTTCCTGAACTTTTCTTTCCCATATTCTTTTCCACTGCATACTTTCACTAAAGCTTTATTTAATTTTCGGCATTTTAGTTTGCTCTTCTTATGCTGGTCATAGTGTTTTGCTGTTGTCAATCCTTATAATTTTTTTCACAAAATAAGTTAGATCTTTTGTTCCCATAATGATTATCTGCCTCTAGTTTATTTTTTGTTTAATTGTATATAATTAGATAACTATGGAATTGAATAGAGGAATTTTGGAAATAAGAGTGAAGTGTTACAATGTGAAATTAATGTATTTATTGACATTTCTTTTTCTTACTATTTCTTAGTTAGAGCTCTTTGGTTTTTTAACCACAAAACTGTGGCTATCATTTCTTTTTAAGCTGATTGATAAATCCTGAAGGAGCAGTAAAAAGATGCTGGAGCTGTTGTTAGTTGGTATTTCAAATTCATAAACGCAGTGAAAACAATTCCTCTATTTTTAGCTTTTTTATCTTTTTATTGATGAACAGAGGGCACCTGAAAGACACAGGTCATATGAAATACTTGATTTTATGATGCCATGTTGACAAACCTGAAGCTGACATTAACGTTTTTCATTGGGGTCCAAGCTTCTTCCTTTCTAAACCGCAATATTATCCTGATATGTTGTGACTGGCTTCTGAGATAGATCAATGAGCACCTTCCATGCTTTAAAAGTACAATTTCCTTCCTGTAGCAATCGCACAACTCTCAGCTGACTAGCAGATATTAGAATATTTCAGTGATGATAAAATAGAAATGCTCCTGATGAACAGGCTGCAATGAATGCTTGTAATTCTATAGTAATTATTACAAAATAATAGGCTTCTGGGCATTTGAATTTTTCCTCTGATACATGCTCTATTCTATAACCCTTGGGGTTTCATTAATCAAGACATTCAGTGCTGCATATTATAGAAGCCATTCAAAGACTTATTTTTTTTCAACAGGAGAGAAAATATACCTTCAGTGTGTTGTCATTTGAAGAAACAATTTTAAATTATTAATAGCCAAATTCTTCAGACTTACTAATAAATTTTATATAAGATGCTATACAAAACAAACATACAGGCGACCTTGTTGATCCATGTTATCACTGTTTTTCTGAAAAATGACAAAAAACCTTAAACAGCATTAGGAAAGTATAAAATTCTGAATTTTGCAAGTGTCCTGTTCAGCACTGAGCTGTGTCACAGGGGTAAGTTTTCAAGGGTGCCAAGTGGGCTTTCACCTTCCAGCCACGGCTGTTGGGTACAGCACTGTGTCCCCATGAGCCATACATACTGTTCTTGATCCAGCTTTTTTCTCCCACATCAGTTGGGTTGGTCCCATGTGACCATTTTCCATTGCTTTGGTAATCTTCACAAATATTTTCTTTCTCTTTACTGTTATTCATCAGTGTTATGACAGAAAAAGACCTGGTGTTGTCTGAACATCCCCTGTTCTTTGTGTGTCAGAAAGTTTATTAGCACTGGTGAGTCACGGGAATGATTGTTTTAGTACTGGCACAATCACTGCAGTTTATTTTGGAAATAAATTGCTGGAAAGAAGGCTGTAAGGAAAATGTTTGCTGATGCTGCACATAGCTCCTAAAAAACCTGACCCTTTAGTTCCTGCAAAACCTGACCTTCCCCTATGTTTTATATCACCCTTATAAAGTCAGCTTGCATTATCTGGTGGCAAATTCCAAACTCAAGAAATCATACATAAAAGGCAAATAAATTTGGGGGTTTGCTCTAGTCTCTGTCATCTGCACAATATTTCCCATGAAGCAGACACTTAATAGAAGACTGAAGTGCACGCTTTGTTCCAAGAGCTCTGTCAGACTACCACTGACTGTGGCACAAAGACTGCCTGGGCAGCCCTGGGGTCTGCACTGTCCACCCTGATAGGGAAAAAAAAAACATTGTACAGAGAGGAGAAGGGTAGATGAAGCCACATGGAAGTTTTTAAAGTAAATTATTGAGCAATGTGGGGTGAGCTAAAGTACTGATTAATGCCTCAGAATGAAATGCTTCTAAGTATTGCATCTTTTTCTTGACCTTGAGGGAGCACAGAATGCTCTTAAGCCTGATTTCCAAGCCTTTATTAATCAAGGGAAAAGAAACTGTGTTCCTTGGACTGTATCCTTTGCTGTGATGTACTTAGGCTAAATTATGCATCAAGTTTACAATGAATATTTTGACAGTCCAAACAGATACATTAGTCATTCTGCATTAACTCAGTTTCTAGGTGAAATGCACTATCTGTTCTTATGGTATCAGAAAATATGCCTACACAGAGTTCACATGATACAAGAAGAATCATGAACTTCGTTTTTCAAGGCACTCTTTCAAAACACTGAATGGATCTGATGTGGAAAAATCACTGAATGGATTTGCAAAGATGTGGTCAAAGTAGGTCACCTGAAACGTCGCATGATTGAATCCACAATGTGATGACCATTACTCCTCTGAATGTTTGTCTCCAGATTATATGGTGATCTTTACTTTAGCCAAATCCCTTTACTAAACTTGAGAAAACGGATTTGTGAACTAATGCTCACACTCGCCTGTAAGGATCACATGTGATGGCGCAGAGCATGAGGTTCAGCCTGATATGTTGGCTCAGTCCCTGGGCTGTTATAGAGGATCCATGACCATCTCCTCTTCATTTTACTGAGTGAAAAATGGAGAGGTTTTACAACCATTTGAGTAGCCTGGGGAATCTATCACCACAGCAAAGGGATATGACTGAGGTGGGATTTAACTATACCCAGTAAGGATGGATTTTGCCTTGGTCTTGTTCATGTCTGCCCTTGTAGCAGTTCACAGGAAAGACATTGGTGCAGTTTTAAATACATCAAAGTAGACTCCAAATAGCTGCAAAGCTGTCTATTAATTAAAGATACTTATGCTTATGATCCCAGGCAGGCAACATGTTTGCAATGATGCTAACCTCAGCTTTGCTGTAGAATTGTAACGTAGATGGCATCATCTGGAGCACCACATCAGGTGTATCCTCACTGAAGTGATAAAAATATTGCACTATAGAATGTGACTTTATGAATGCATATTTTAAATGAGCTGTCTCTGCATGGTGGTGTGCTGCTGAGAGAGTCACTGACATGCTGCTTGACTCTAGAGATCTGTGCAAAGCCACAGCTATCTGAAACAGACTGAGTTGTAGGATTGAGCTAATATCAAAATGGCTCATGTTTACAAAAACCAACCTGATTCTTTTTTTCTCTGCCTGAAATGAAACTTAGAAACCTGTTGCATGCTTCAGCTCACAGTACTCTAGTTAAACTGTCACCGTGAAGCATATTTTCCAGATCTGAGAACATACAGGGAACTGTAAAACATACAAGAGAATGACTTTATATAACCTTGGTCTGTTTCCTCACAGAATATGACTGTTCATTTTTATTAGCCATGTTGCCAAAGACCTCATTTACATTGGTCGGATTTGAAAAAGAAAAGCCCCTAACTCAAGAAATTGATTTGATGACCCTTTACAAAACCTGGGTAAGAAAGACTGAGATTTAAATCATCCATGATCTTAGACAGATTGGGCTATACAATTCTATTTTATGCTTGACTTCTTTAGGGACCATGTTGCAGTTTGGAGCTTTGAAGGTTGTCAGGATTTTGCACTGTAATGGATTCTCCAGTGTACAGAACCAACTTTAGTAATATAATTTCTACCCACCAATTAGAGCTAAATGTTCTAAAATCCTATTGATATTAGTGAACTCTGTGAAATATTTTGCCATTTTGTGATAATCAGCAGCAAATCTAAGCCTGCCTTCATCAGTCATTACACTCACACCGCACTCCCACAGAAGTTTCCACAGGCCGCAGTCCAGCCCTTCACCTGGTGCCAGTGGATGCAGTTCTTTTTTGTGACATCCCTTGAGGCTGGACCCCGATGGACAGATATCTTAAGTTTTTATACAGTTACTTAGCAGATGAACCAACACAAAACCCAATTAATTAATAGCCTTTTCCTCAATTCTAATACACCATTCTGTGCATGTCTAATAATAACAAACCCTAAACAAGAACACTAGTATGTTTTCAGTTATGAAGAAAAATGTGTATCTAAGTGTTTTATTCAAGAATAATACAGGATTTTCCCAGTTTTCTCATGATGACTGATCTGTATTTCTGCTCCTATCAGCTAAAGACTGAATCCAGCAACACTGTGAATGGGAGAGACGAGACTCATCACAGCTTCTTCACTGTCCCTTATCAGTGAAGGCACATTGACCCAAGCTGTGAAAATGGAGGCAAAGGAAAGAGATAAGTACAGTTTACTCTGTCTCCCTTCACTGTCTTCAGAAAATCCATACAAGGCGAAGTGAAATCTAGGCACAACTCCTACAAAGGGCTTTGCTAAATCATTTTTATCTTTCAATCACTAACTTTTCTATAAAAGAAATTCAACAGCATTACCATCCAGATGAACTTCTGTAAGAGCCAAAGAATTCATATTCTTTCAAGTTTGTTGCTGGTAAGTGCTGTAGCAATAGAAAGTGATAATATCTAGAACTGATCAAAACTAATATTAGTTCTGTAGCTGAATTCAGTGTTTTATTTTGTTTGCATTGGGCCTCAAACTGCCATCAAAAAAAATAAACTTTCTAGAATATTTTATTTAGGCTTTATCTGAATGTTTCCCCTTTGATAAGACTAAAATACTTGGTTTTGACTCAGTCATAAAGAAGGTGGAAATCAATATTTTGGTAACATTATTCACACAGAAAAAAAAAAGTGAAAAAATTAATACATCCCAGTGAAATGTTTCCTGTAATACTCTCATCCATGTGGATAACAAATAATTTAACAATTTTGACTGCACCTCGCTGTCACAACAGAAATAAAAGTGTAAATATCAAGAAAGTTACTCCCAAACTAAGTTCTTTTTTATAAAATACATCCTACTATATAAGGGACTTGATGTCTTTGACGGACCAATTTCTCCAGTGAACTAAACAAATTTCAGCCATCTGTTTTCAGTTATCTGGCACAAGTACGTATTTCTCGTAGCTTAATCTTTGATTAAGCTGAGAAGGGAAATGAATAATTTAATTGAATTGCATTTCTATTTGGAAGATTTATTCCTAGGATTAGAAACTGTCTACTCTCCCAGGTCACAAGAGCATATGAACCCTGTGTCCTTAAGTCTACTCCTCTGTGGATGTTTGCCTGCATCATGAATGATGTACATAATCTGATGCCACTGATGGAATTACATCAGAAGAAGGATCAGGGCTGGAAAAGCTGAGAGAGTAAAATGTACTCAGAGCTGCATGGGATACTCATAGATAACTTGCTTCCTTGTAGTTCAGTCTGGTTCTAGTCAAACATGATTAGTTCTCTTTTTCAATCTTGCTACATTTTTTGCTAAATTTGAGAAAAAAAAATCTTTCGTTTTCCCCTTGTAACCTTTCTAAAGCTGCTAGAAGAGTGCAGAATTGTCTCAGATAACCAAGTACACATGAGAAATTTTGGGCAAGCCAAAATCCACCTACTAGAGGAAATTATTTGAGATTTCTCTAGAGATAACACTGAAAATTCAAAATGTGGTTGGATTTACTCACTATTGCTGCAAGGTAATTGAAAATGGTCTCCAGGCCTTTAGGCCTTACAGCTTTTTCTTCTTCATAGCACACGGTGGAAGAATTTATCTGGAAACAGTCCAGATCACTCAAAGACATGTCATTTCCTCAGCTTCTAGGGCAAGAACAGCAGAAAGTTGTTTTAATCTTTCCAAGTAACATAGTTATGCAACTTTAGATTTTATGAACCTGCATTCCTTCCAATTAAAAGTACTATTTAATTAAACACAGGAGAAGACTGATAACATTAATCAAGGGAACATGAAGATAATTCATTTGTCTCAGCAATAACTCAGATGAACAGATGAAGAATGCCACCTACAGTTAAGGACAGGAATCTTGGTCTCTCCCAGGGTACCTGTTTCAGGTTTCTACCCTGTGATCAAAACACAAAAGAACATTTACTAAGTCACAGCAATAGCAGGAAAGGTAATTAACTGCTGAAGCTGGGTGATATTGCTATATACAAACCTAAAAAGTTTAGAAAGTGATTGTCCTGTAGGCATGGGCATTCAACTAATTTCTTTCTTCAAGAGCATATGCAATTTCCATGAGCTTATATGATATTTTTTAAAACACAGTACTCAGTGTGCTGGCATCCAGGCTGTCTATGTGGAAATTTGCAGCAAGGATGGTGAGAAGTTGAAACAGTGAGAGGTGCTTTACAGCCTTTTCCACCATTATGCTACAATGAGAAAGAGAGTGCAGAGGAATGCAATTTAAGCTGAATGCAGTATGCTAGAAATGGAGGTTTATCTCTTTTCTAGCCAAAGAGTTATTAGGCTATGCAAAAAGTCTCAACACAAAGCATTCACTACTTTGAGATACTTTGGAGCAGTGACAATAGCTGAAGGCACAGTTTTGAGTGTTGATCAGGTTGTTGCAACAGGCAATGCTAGAGCTAAAAGAAATCTAGAGCTAAGTATTTTATTCATCTCTCTTGTCTGCGTAGCACCACTGGCTATTTCAACCTAATTACCCCAGTACAGTGAGTGTGATTCAATCGTTCACATACTGACTTCTTGCCCTTCTAATACCGTCCAGCTCTGAGCCCTCTGTGACTCTGCTTTGCTTCCCAGGCAGAATGATGCATATGCTGCTTCAAAAAGATGGGTCACACAAAGAGTATCCAAGACTGTGCTCTGGGCAAATGAACACAGTGTCTGAGCTTTTGGTCTGTGGGATGTTTTCCAACTTTTGACAGCAAAACACTTCTGAGCAGAGTTTGCACAAACAACAGTCCCTTAAATTCTAAAGCTGGCCAAGCTACGAATTCTTTGGGCATTATTAAGGTGATTAAACTTGTGTTATACACCAGCACCAGGTTGATGTTGTTTTTTGGAAACAGCTGAGAATAATGAAACTGCAATTTTACTCTCTTTTTTGGTTATAACTTTGACTTTACTTTAACTGTTGGTTTTCTAAAACCCTTCTGCAAACTGTGTAAAGAACTTTGCACTTTCCCTGCAACCTCAGGCTGAAGCTCAAAATGCTGCCCCGCCACGATGGAACCGTCCACCACAGACCATCCCTGACTAGGGTTGAATGACAGGCTGAAGTCCACAGTCCTAATCATGACTCAGACATCAACTCCTGGCCTTGACTGTAGTGACCTGATTTCTTTCCCTTTCTCTAAAACAGAGAGATAAAGCCTGCTTTGAGAACACCATGCGATTTCAAGTTTATAAAAGGTTAAACATAAGAACAAGGAAGTGCAGTGTAATGATTTAATAGACTTGCCCATAGCATATGAAAGTCTTTGAAAGTAAATCTGTCCCAAATAATAAAAACAAGATACAATGCAAAAAGAAAAAAAAGTAGCAGTGACCTTTTGGGTCATCAATTCTTTTTTTTTTTCGTGAGAAGGCCTTCACCAACTGGGTGTTGAACAGCACTTTACCAATGGTTCCATTGCTATGAGTCAGGTAGCTGGCACAGAGATCTGGCTTCCTGTTTTGCTTTGAAAGGTTGGCTTTTTGTAATCTGGGTGTTGCTAAACCAAATCTTTTCTTCTGTGAGTCTTTACATAATAACTCAGCAGAGACTGCAAAGATATGCAAGATATGCAGTGCTCTCAGTGTTATCAAGGGTATTGTGAACACTGTGACCTTTTTGGTTTTAGCTTAAGGCTCCATTTTTTGGAATTCTGGCAGTAAATCTCTTTAAAAATGAAAATAAGACCAACAGTTTCAAGATTAAGGGCAAACAGAGCCCAGGATGTTTATACTTTGACAAAATGCTACTCAGCAGAGCCTGGACAAACCATGAGTTTGTAATACTGATTTGACTATTGATTCCACAGAGAAACTGGGAACAGTCTTTCACTTGCATTTGCTTCCTTCAGAGTACAAGGGAAGAGGATGGGTCGAACTGTTAGGTTGCCACTATACAAACAACCAAGGAAATAAGTTTATGCTGGAAACTGTGGGCACCTCTTGCTGGCTGGTATCAGCTAGCAGGTGTGTGTACTTGTTGCCTGCCAGGCTGGAGTTGGATGGACAGCTCTGTCTGTCAGCTCTGTCTGTCCTTCCATTACTTCTTTTCCCTCACAAAGCAATATACCAATTTCATACAAGGTCAAGTCCTTTGTGTTTATAATTTTTTTTAGGTCATTGGGATCTGTGTCAGAGGCTTGAACTCAAAGAATTACTTCACTGCCAGTCAAGATATTCCTCTACATTTGTGTGGCTTCTGTTTCCTTTAGTGCAAGAATCAGGAAGAGGAAAGGTAACATCAGCTGAGGTTTTGGTAGTTCTTTGCAAAACTGCAGCTGCGGTTTTGGCTGTGACCATGCCCCCTTTGAGGCAAGGTCATTTCCTTCCTCAAAAGGCCAAGCACGCTAATGCCTGCATGCAGCAGATGGGCTTTGGGAAGGAGCTGGGTGCTGTGGTGGGCAGTGCTCTGGGACAGGGCTGTGGAGGCTCTGCTCAGGAGCTCGAGGTGCAGAGTGTTTCCTACCATGCTGGCAGCATGGCCGTAGCTGCATGATCTTGATAAGAACTGAGTCATTTTTCAATGGGCAGTTATAGTGCAAAGACATCAGGGTTTCTCCTTTTCCCACTTCTTTTAGCAGGTTTTCTATCGCTCAAAATTTATGTTTTGATTTGAGCAAGGCAAAAATTCCGGGGAAAGGTAACAACATCTCAGGGACTTTTTGTCTCATTGCAAGCCACCAGCAAAACACCCACATGCTGAAAGTCAGTCTGAGAGCTCGCACTAAAGACTGCTCCATCGTTCTCAAGAATGGGAGCGAGACAAAGGCTGCTAAAACCAGGGAAAACCAACACTACCTTTTGGCAAAAACTGAGGCTGTCATCACAGATGTGTGTTTCTGATTGAAGTTTTTGGAGATGGTGAAAAAAAGAGTATAAATTTATCTATATCAACATAGGAAATGCAGGTTGACGTTTCTTATACTAGTTTCTACCCTGTCAGTTTTCATTTAGTCAGGGCTGTGGTCTAACACATATTAAAAGGTACCTTCAAGGGGTACTTCTGAAAGTAAAATTGGGTTTTTGTTGTTGTTTTTTTGGGAGTTTTTGGTTTGTGTGTTTGGTTTTTTTAGAATCAATGGCTATTACTCCAAAACCTTTGATTTGGTGAATAAATACATTCAGTGTGGATGGTCATAACCTTCCTGGGAAAAACAGGGAGCTTGTAGAGAGAAAAATAAGAACTAAATGTGGAAGTGATTCGTATAAGACCATGAGGAGCACTCATGTCTTCAGGAAACCATGTGGCCATTTGCATTTACATCCCCTCTAACACATTCATTGTTGAAGCCTAGAATCTGTCAACAGCATAAATCAATCCCCTGCACATAACACCGAGTTCAAGTTTATTATACCATCAAGGTGGAGCTCAGCTATCCCTGCTGTCATGCTGCTTTAAATAAGCAAATAGATGAAGCTAATTTAAATATCATCTGGTTTTCCAGAGGACTGAGCTCTGTGCTTATATTGCAAAGAATTTGTGTTGGATTGGATTGGAAATAACAGATCTGAGTGGGGAATTTTTTAAGTGAGGCAGAAGTGGAGTGAAAACTGATACTGAGTTTTTGTACAACACATCAAAGCTTTGGCACGGTTATTGGCTTTATGAGTGTGCAACTCTATCTCCTAATGTGAATTAATTTCACCCTCGTGACAGAGCAGTGAGTATTGTGCTGCAGAGCTGGGCATTATCTTTTGGGCCCTAGTGCAATGAGCCCAAACTGGTATGACAAGACATATCCTGACTGATGGGTTTGCTTGTTCTTTCCCTAGAAGAGAGAATGGGCCAGCCATTTATGTCGTGGTGTGACTATATGAAAAGAATTACGCAATTCAAGTAGGGATAAAACTAGTGTCATTTTACAGAGACAATTTTTGTATAGTTCATAATTCCCTCTATGCCTGCTAGAAACTTCTGTAATTCCTCCCCACATTTTAGAACAGTTCTGAAATACCAGGTGGATGTGAATGTTTCCCCTACTAGTTGCTGCACTAATTTTAATTTTTTTCTGTTTTCTGCAGATCAGTTTCTCGACATTCCTGCTAGGCAGATGGAAAATTTTCCATTCCTTTTTAGACACCATGAAGCAAAAGAACTAAGAAAAAGATAAATTGTATTATTGTATTTTACAAATTCAACATTAAAATTCATGGCAGACCTGCTTTTAAATGATCCAAATAAAACTCTGTGTCTACAGTTAAGTGTGGTTCTGTTTGTCTGGGGTTTTTTTTAACATTAAATTGAAAAATATCTTTAATCACCATAATTCCATTGTTCTAGGGCTATGATGAAAAATTCAGTCCCTCTTGGCTGCTTACATATCTCAGATGCTCATGGTAATGTCTGATGGTAGATCCTCAGCACAATTAACTATTTACATTGAAGGGCAATAGGCCCATAGCCCCATATCCAGGACATGCAGCTGGGACACCTCAATCCCTCCCCATTTTCTGGTTTGTATCTTAAAAACTTCTACAAACAAACAAAACAAACAAACAAAAACTCAAACAAACAAACAGTTCAGCAAACAATCTAACACCGGTTCATCACAGACTTGATGACAAGAATGAGAGGCGAGATTGAAGTTCCATGTCGTGTTCTTAAAGAGCTGGTGGGAGAGAGATTTTGGCTGAGATCTCCCACTATTTAGCTGGTTGTTGCAGTCATTCAAGAGCTGATGGCTGGATGGAGAGGAAACAATGGGGAAAACACACTACTTCTCTCTCTCTGTGTTCACTGACTATAATTAGAACATGAATAGCAAGGAAACGGGCATAATCATCCAGCTGTGAAAGCTGCAAAGCATTTAGATGTTTCAATGAGCGGGTCTTGTGTGCCTGTGTTGGACACTGCAGCCAGAAGCTGATGCTGAGAGAATATGGGTATTGGTAGGGTTTGGGAAGCAGGAAAATCAGCACTGTGGGGCTTTGACACCTGAACTCAAAGCCACCTGTCTGTGGCAATGACACACACTCCTCACCATTAACAAAACCGGGTGTGCTGTGCTCAGTGTCCCCTTCCCAAACTCTGTAACAGAAAAAAAAGCTTTATTTTTGTTTTCATTGCACAGCTTTAGCCTTGGCCTCTGTCAGTAGTGACAGAAAGTTATCTCTTTTGGCATGTGAGGATTTGCTGCTGCAGACCTGTGTGATCACCCGAGCTCCCCACCAGGAGCAACAGGAACCAGCACTTTGACAGCTCCACGGAGGACGCCGGTGCGGAGCGAGCAGCCAGAGGCACTTGCAGCTGGGCACCGTGGGGCTACCCCGTGGCTGATGTGGGATGAAACTTTCCTGGGAGCAGGAGCACACACCAGGCTGCCACTGCCAGCCCCAAGCTGCTTGTGTTGGGAGTGGGAAGTGGGACGGGCTCCAGCTGCACCTACTCATGGACACAGAGGAGCCATGGTCCATTGGCCTGCCAATGTAATCAATCACTTGCTAATGTGGTGCGTTTGCTTAAACTAGTACCAAAAATAAAAACGAGACAATGACTGATTGGAAAAGGATTTTCTTTATCCCTAATGAGCCACATGGAAGAAAATCTCCTGAATAATTTATCAGCTGGCTAATGACCGAATACAGCTTTTATAATGCTGACGAAATGGTGCTAAATTCATCCCTGATATACTCTATGGAATTGCACCAGGGAGCAATTTGGCCCAGTCAAGAAATTGCAGACATTTTTAACCGTTTCAGTATCAAAGGGGCAGTAAGTAGGTAGCAGCAATAGACGGAGTCTGAAGGACCCTTCAGATTGTTTGAGATGAGTGGGTTTTTTGATTTGTTCATTTGTGACATTAGACCTACAAACAACACCAGAAAAACTAAAGAAGACTCTCATTTAGAAAAGATTGCATGTAGCCCTTCATTCCAGATAAATTGCAGTCACAGGAAATAATAAACAACAAATCTAAAAAAAAAAATTACACATGATGTTAAAGTACAGCTCTTTCCTGTTGAATTGATTTATCTTCTAAAAGTAATTATTTGTTCTTATTTCCCTTTCAAGCACAGGGAATGTAACTATTCATTAAAATGAACTATTTTGATGATCATAAACTTACAAGAAATATACTAAACTTTAGTGATATAACACAACAAAATGAAGCAAGAAGCAAGACCTCTTCTTAATCCTTACCTCCTCAAGATCTGAGTCCATATTTTGGGAAAAAGATGTATTTGAAGAAAGTAAGGGACCCTAAGATAAAAGAATTGAATCAATTCTCCTGCTGCTTTTTATCAGTGAAGGAAAAAGAGCCAGGCAGGATTTAAGGAGGAAGGCATGGATATGACTGCTCAGGAAAAGTGCCAGTGGCAAAGAGAGCTCACTCTGGCTAACTGGGAACAGTGAGAAGTCCTAATGTTTGGGCTTTGCTGTAATAGGAATTGAGTGCACAGTAATTTTAAATTTAAAATTGATTTCCTGGTAGTTTGTTCTTAATAAATACAAAAATTACAGCATGAGGGAAAAGAAAGAGAGATAAGCCAAAATTCATCTTCCAAGCAATTAGGATATTTCCATCCCTACTGTGTCATGCCACTGTGTCTTGAAGTGTTGCCATATATCAAATACAAACTCTGGAAATCCGCTGAGTGCTTTGGAAGATGATGGCTATTTCTGCTGCAAACTTCCATTGCCGCAGTATTTCTGCCGTAATTATCAGCGTGTGCTGAACATAAAGGCCAAATTTCATTTTATAATAAAACAGCACATTTTCTGGGTTCAGAGTAAGCGGAGAAAAAACGCTGTTGTGTAGCAAGTTCTGCAAGCACTTTGGAGCTGGCATTCATGGGATCAGAAATGACGCTTAGCACATAAATTCGGCGTGACACAGACAGCAGGTCTGGCTCACCGCACAGTTGCTTTACTAAAGCTCCAAATCCTCCAAGTTTACAAGGACAGCAAATTCCTAAAACATACCAGTTACTAAGCCGAAGAATTAGACATTTACAACTTCTGTTTCCCCACGGATATTCCCTGCGCACATAAATGCGGGCGTGCGTCACAGCTGCTCCCCTCGTGGGAGACTTTCCTCTCCTCTGCGCGCAAAGACAGGGCAACGACAAATGCTCCATCAGCTTCAGGGCATCCCTTCCAAACGCCATGGGAAGGGTTTGACTGGGGCCACGTCCATGCGTTCTCTCGCCCCGGTGCCCCGCGCTGCTGCTGCTGCTGCNCTCGCCGCTGCCGTGAGGGAGCTCAGGGGCGAAGTCGCCTCTTCCAACGCAGCAAAGAGCCAGGGACCAGAGCTCACAGCCACCCCCGCACGGGTTTCGCCCTGGGCCCCGTGGCCGTGTATTCGAGGTCAGTTTGGGGGTGCTTACGTGTGTATTTACCACGTATTTCACCCAGAGCCCCCTCGGGGGCGAGGTTAGCGGCTGGAGATCGTCTGAGCCTGGTGCCGTGTGCCCTCACAGAGCCATGTGCGTGGGAAGGGCCGTGGGCAGAGCTGGGGTGGCTGACGCTGCCCTGGGTGCAGGGTGAGAGGAGCGAGAGCTGGTGCCGCTGTGCCAGCACTGAGGCTCTGGGCAGCAGTGCTGGAGTTCTCCTCCTGTCTGTGCATAGAACCGAGCAAAAGGGTTCATGAATCCGCAGACAGATTTTTGAGGCCAAAAGGGACCATCAGACAATCTTGCCTCATTTTTTGCATAGCAAAGGCTGCAGAATTTGGCTCAGATCTGCTCTGAGCTTCTGATTTGCTTACTACAATCATATTCCCCAGAAAAACATCTACCCTTGATACGACAAGTAGCAAGTGTTGGGGAATTTACCACATCCTTTGAAGTTTTGCCACAGTAGTTTATCACTGTCACAATTAAAATGTGCTCCTGCAATATAATTTGATTTTTTGTCTGGCTCCTGTGGCTGCTTACAGGTCTCAATTATTCTGTCCTTAAAGTGAAGAGCCCTTGAATCACTGTTTTTGTCTTTTCTGGAAGTTTTTATGTGACAATCAGCTCATCTTTCACTTTTTTGATAACATGCACAGATTGAACTTGCCAACTCTCACTGTATTGTGCTTTCTCCAGCACTCAAATCACATTTGCAGCCTCTCCAATTTATCAACATGCTTTTGAAATTACTCTACTAAGCAGTGAGTATATAGAGAGGAATGTGTGCTGCCACTAGAGTTATCAAATACCATTAAGAAGCTGGAATTTGTTTACCAGATGTTGCACTTTGTAGTAGCACTGGCTACAACTAGGCTGGTAGTAGTTTTTTGGCCTTGAATTATAAATCTTGCATGTTTAAAAGCCAATATGTAGGATAAAAGCTTCCTGCCTAGGCTGGACTGCTATGTCAGAGAGCCCTGCAGGTGTCTGGTCGAGAGGCTTGCAGACAAAGAGTTGTTCCTAAGGGACCATAGACTTTGTACTACACTTCTGTGCCTGAAATAGCTCAATGCAGATGTTTGATATGGTCAGCAAGGGCTTTTTAGGACTAAACAGAACCAGCAAACTGTGGTAATGGAGTCAGGAGATTTCCATTGCTGTCTGATCTAGGGGAGCTGCTCTGTTTGGTTTTAGGGGGTGGTATTCAAGTGCCAGCAGCATTCAGGTACAAGGTTTGTCTTACAGTTCATAGGAGTACAAGATTACAATTTGCTGTATAAGCTTTAAAGTTTTAATTTGCTTGTTTTACCTCACTCCTGCTGAACAACCTTTTCCTCCTGATCTGCCCTGCCCTTTCTGGGGTTAGGTCTGGTCTCATCAGTGGTGTTCTGGGAACATACTGGCCATCTCTTGTCCTGACTTAATTTCCTTCTGTATGTTGTGCTTTCTGGTTCTTGCCCTCCTTACTCACCCGTGTGCATTCCTCGTTTCACACATTGTTCAGTGTATGTTGTTTTTTCTCTCTCTCCTCACCAAACTGTTTCACGTTCGGCTGTGGCACTTACTTGACTGAGACTTAGATGTCTGTTCAAGCCTATTTGTCCTTTTTATTCAAGGTCATGTACTTACCTTGCTCTTATTTGAAAGTTTGCTCGTTCCTTTGCGGCAGAAGCTCCAGATATTCCGTAGCTCCAAGACATTAACCAGACAGGAGGCCATTCAGGGACCTGGATGCCAATAGCAGAATTGATATCCACAAGCCATCAGGAATAGAAAGGCACGTATGCAAAATGTATGCAAGAGCTTGGGCAGTTGACTTGTTGCAGGACTTTGCTGAAAATCTTAAGAGGCTGATTAGCAATTTCATAGCAAAATTAGCAAAACATATTTTTTGACCACTCTGCTATTGAAAATTCACGCTTGAACTCCTCTCTGTGATCAGATCAATGAAAGCAGCACTTGGGATATTTGACCGACTAGATTGAGTGATTTCTCTCCAAGCTGTTCCTGCTGGTTTGGGTCTATATGTTAAGGGCGAAATGTTTGAGAATCTGCTCATTTCTGAGTCTTACTCAGTCATACCCAAAGGTTTGCAAAAGAAGAGGAATCAACCCCCTCCCTTGTGCAGCATAAAAATCAGATGATAATGTGATTCCAGTTAAATACCTGCCTAGATAACTGCCTGATAACACCTAACTGGCTGGTGGTTCCAGCCAGAGCTGACTTGTTGATTTCAGCAGTGCTTTCTGATGTGATGCTATTTGTGCCTAATTGCACGTTGGTTCGTGGCTTGAGTCCAGGCTCTCCCACCATCCTCACTTCCTGTTATTGGCTCATGTTTCAGCTTGGCTGCAGGCAAATCAACTGTGTTTTCTCAGGCAGGAAAAATCAAACCCCCTCATGGGGACAAGCTTGACTCTGAACCATGCTGTGCCAAGCACTCGGACCTCCAGGCAGTTTGGAGACCGGTGACTTGAGGCCGCATTTGGCCATGGCTAACGAAGACACTCTGGGATACACCTTGTGCAACTTCAGTGTGTGGCCACTCCCAGCTAACCAATTTTCTGAGCTGTTTCTTGTCTACTTAACAGTCATCTCTTTCTCTAAGAATTTCCAAACTTTAAATGCTCCCTTCTGCACTGAAAAAATCAGTGGAGCACAACAGAAAAGTTGTACTTTCATAGCCTTCTTATGCTTTCATAATTGATATTTTTTATACCATTTCAGAGAATTCTCTTATTCTGACATTTCAGTTAAACATAGAAGACCAAATTCAATAACATCACATCCTAGGGATTTCAGATGATAAATAAGCTGAGGCATAACTTCTGTGATTTACAAGGTCAGCAGCCACCTGATATATGTAATGTGCATGTGATTAACATCAATATTTGAATATACAGATAGCCTATACCCTAATACATACAATCTGTAGATTTCTCTTATGTCAGCTGGCTGGTAGTACTCTATGCCTACCCGTCACTAATATCTCCTCAGTCTCTCCATAAAAGTAAGTGTAATGAATAGAAATGCAAGTCCAGCTTCTGATTATGTGAAAATCATGGACAAAATCTAAAGATTTTGTGTATGTGGGCTTTTCCATGGGGCACAGGCGGAAGAGATTATAGAGGGCTGCTGTGTAGCAGTCATGCAGAGATGGGTAGGAGAGGATTTTGTGTTTGCTGCCTACAGTGATTGCATCCTGACGCTGGGGATCGGATACGGAACAGGACAGGAGCCTTTGCTTGATCTTGCTCTTTTTGTCTCCCTTTGTCACTAAGGAGACAAAAGTGTTGTGATGGAAGCATGCCAGCATTACAGATGAGGTGTGCCACAGCTAGAAGCACAGACCCAATTAACAAATAATGGCAAACTTATTTTGCTAGGGCCCACCACACTTAGGGCAGCACCAAGTCCCACGGGGTAACAGGGCTGAGGCGGGTAAGGGCAGTGGCAGGAGTCTGGAGATGGAGAAGGAGGCTGAAAGGAAAACCAGAAGTGCAGATCCAGCCTTCTGCCTGCCAGCTGTGCCTATACGTCTGTACCAGTAAGATCACCTCTGTACCTGTAAGAGAAACAGCAAGGTGAAGGTTTACTTAGTGTGAACAAAAATCAGATGTCAAATGGAAGGAGTATTTAAAAGTCTTGTGCTTTTAACTGCTTACCTGGTGAACTGATTGTACCCAGAGCAGATCCTTAGCTTTTCTCTCCCCACCCTCTCCATGCACTCCCACCTGCATACAATGGCTATGAAGTCTTCAAGGTGGGCACCTCTTTGTACTGAACACTGTGACCCCTGCTCTGTGCTTTGGGCTTCTGTGTCATCAGCTTCAAAAGGCTGTTGATAGTTTTGGTAACTTGGTTTTGATTGAATCAAGAATAAATGAGCCAGATAAATATACACTAT